>LNAC01000037.1:4872248-5117737 GCA_002007465.1 Ailurus styani | reverse complement strand
GGGTGGGGAGGGTGTAGAAAATGAAGAAGTCACAAATCCACAGGCTTTCTGGAAAGGGATGAAAGGGGGCAGGTGGTTCTCCCTTTTCTCTAAGGATTCGCTGGCTTGCCTGCGGGACTGCTCTCTGCGGGCTCAAGTTTTCTGTAGCTGCTTCCTCTGGCCCCATCAGAAGGAGAACAATCCCTGTCAATTCGCCTTTTGATAAATGAACACACGGCTTTCCCGTGTCTCTCAGGCAGGTTTAGCCACACACATACGGGCAAAAAAAGACAACCCGTGTGATACACTCTTAAGCAGGGACTGTCCTCTGACGTTAAGGAATTTATCGTGGCTCCTAAGTCTGCCTTCCCCTGTTCACCGCAGGGCTGCAAGTCCAGGGACAGCAGACGGAATGCACATATTCGTAGGTCTGTGTCGAATCAGGAATATTTCCGAGTATTACGATGAAGGTTTTCTTGCCATACCGTCCGCAGAATGAAATCCGAGTTGCTTCTCTTGCACAACTGGAAAAATTTTTAATTGGAAGCAAATGCATCAAGTGATACGAGGTGGTGGTTTTCAATGACTTTACTGACAATACAATAAAATTCAGCAGACTTTGATCAGAAAGGCAACATAATTTTTTTCGCAGTAATGTCCGTTTTAGATCTTACTGGGAAAGAAAATAAACACGTGTGATTGGCAAGAATCCCTCTAGCAGTGTCACAGAGGATAGTGTCTGCTTCCCACACAGACCCGGATACACAGAACCTGAAGCCAAATGCCCGCATAGATGCAACTCCAAATCAGTTGTTTCCCGATCCGGGAAAATCTGTTGTCAGGGACTTGATTGCGTACAAAAGGAATGTTGTTTTGTTTCAGAACCAAAGATTTCCGACAAGATGGAGCATGAGCTTTCTGAAAGGAGAGATCTTTTTTTGTTGTTGTTGTTTTTTCCCTCACAAACATGCTCAGACATAGCTTTCCTTTCAGCTAATTAAGCTGTTTTAAAGCAAACTGGTCAAACAGTGACATCTTGGTGGGGAGCCTTGGAGTCAATTGCATGATATAGAAGGCAGGGCACTTAGAGGGTGACTTCCACTATTGTTTTCTCTGGCTGAATATTTTCTACTTGGTCAATGCTGCCAGAGTGACCCTATACAATTGGGAGAATTCAAAGCCACTGGCCTCAAGAGATGCCATTAAGAAGACAACCACAGAATAAGATTTCATGGTCAAAAGCCAAACTTAGTCTCTCCTACCAAGTCCTGATGCTTACAATATTTTATATGTATGTTTTCTTCCTGTCATTAGCATACTGTTTAAATAGTTAAACCAAATGAGAACACAGCCATCAGGAATTGCTCTAAATAATTATTTGTGTGTTAGTGTAAAACCCACAGGCTTTTTCCTAAGAGAAGTCGTTGGGGGAAAAGTCAACTTTTAGATTAATGATGGTTCCTTTAAAAGAATATGGGATTACGTAGGTCAAAATTTCTCTTAGCTAAATCCATAGTAAGTATGATGGACCATCTCTTCGGTCAAATATTTGTTAAATAATGTATGACACCCATTGTCGAAATGGCTGAACATCAATTTGGTGTCTTGACAGTTGTTAAGATGGTGCACACTTTCACATGCTGAAGGAAAATATTAAGTAGTCTATACATAATTGCAAGATTATTGAAAATCCTTGTCCTTTGTATTTCTTATATGAAACCCCAGCACATGGATTCAGTCAATAGGCTAGAAATGGGTCTTTTGAAACTCTGACCATGTTAGAGGAGGGTTTTTTCTTTTCCTTTTTTTTTTTCATTAATAGCAAATGATTCATTATTTCTTGCCAAGAAATATGATGTCTTTACAAAATAATATGATTCTGGACCTAATTACCCTAAAAACTGTGTTAAGGTGTTTTCCTATAGAGGCCAGATAACACCTGTTTAGAGAGGAGACCAGTGACCAAAGGAATTGAAGAAAATAGTTAAAAAACAGAAGGTGGAGTGATGATGAGTTGTTCGCAAGAGATAATGCATTCAAGTAGATATTTATTTAAAGGAGATCCTATGTGTTCCTTTTTTTTTTTTCAGTATAAAAACTTTTATAAGAGAAACAAGTGCCTTGCTCTTTCTCATTTGGTTCATTCAGAAATCTTTCTTTCCTTCCTTTTTTCTTCCTTTCTTTCTCTCTTTCTTTCTTTTTTATTAAAGTTCCTTTGACTTTTAAATACCAGCTATGCTAAAATAAGTGATTCATAAACACAGAACATCTTGGTCATAAGGAAAAGGAGAGGTGACCACCCACACTCACTAGGCATCTATGATTGCAAGGAGTATGAGCAGCATTGTCAGTAGGCTAGAATTAGGAGAGAAGCTTCAGGAGCCAAATCGTCTGGATTCCTATTCCTGTTTCCCACGGCTCGCTGTGTAGCTCTGGGCGGGATACATACCCTCTCTGTTCTTCAGTTTTCAAACCTGAAAGAGGAGGCTGATAATACCCTACAGGAACTGTTGTGAGCTTTAAATGAGTGAAGTGCCTGGCGCATGAGACTCCCTCTGTAAATGTCTTGAGTATGATGATGGTGGCTTTATGCTGAGGGCTTCACATATGTTATTACTTGTAATTGTCACCAAAACTCTATATGGCCTAGATGGTTTCTGGTAAGGCTGAGAAAGTTAAAGTTTACAGAATCTGTTAAATTTGTCTGTTGTCACAGAGCTCAGATTTTAACCCAGTTTTCCCAACTCCAAAGTCTATGTTATTCCTCATCTTACTCCTTTTCAAGTAAACATCAACACTGTTTTATTGTGAAAATATAAAAGAGCAGGGAAAACACACTCAAAGTTCTATCTTCATTAAGCAGCACTCTTGGACATTTGTATAAATTACCTCTTTGATATGTCTGAAGTCTGATACATTGACTGTATGTCAATGGCGCATCATTTGTGTACAAAAGCATCTTTTGTGTGTAAAGGCGTAACGGGGCCATATTGAGACAGTCCACGAGGGGAAAGATGCAATCCAATGAGGAGGCTGCCACGGAACCATCCCGAAGTACAGCAAAATGAAGAATTCAAGGCACTTTGAACTAACTACTGAGCGTTCCCAGCAGTTGGAAACAAAATCTGGTTCACTCTGGCATGACCCTGGGCTACATCATGAATTGGCTTCACCTTTCCGCCCACAGTCCTGGGCTTATATTTTGAAACCCATGGTGCCCAGCAAGGGAGGGTCGATCAGGCCAGCCTCTGGCTCTCCCTAGACACAGTGCTTGCACAGCATCCTGGCCAAGGGCTGCTTAGGGCAGTTGGTCACCAGAAGGAAGACAGTGGTTAGAACCAGGCAGACCCGGGGACAGACTCAGGCTGTGCCATTGACCAGCTCTCCTGTGACTCTCCTGTCTGAGTCAATTTAGTCCGCAAAAGTTTGGGATAATTTCTACTTTCAGGGCTGGTCATGAAGACTTTTTAAAAAGTGCGTGAAATACCCAACACAGAGCTGGTTATGCAGAAAATGCTCCATAGGTAGCAGTCAATCATAATGATTTGTAATAATCACTTAAAACATGTTTTAAGAGTCTGCTATACTGGTCCAGGCGCTGCACCTGCAAGGTCCTTGCTGTCCCCTGCTTTTCCGATGACCAAGGGGACCTATGTCTATGGGAAACAGCACCATCTCCACATTTAGGGCCAAAGGGTATTATTTCTGCTGTAGATGCCCCAAGTTGGCAAGTGATTCAAGTCTGGAAAGATAATGAAATGACGAAGAAGTATTAAATTATTTTTTTTAAGTAACTACTAATGGCGCCTGGGTGGCTCAGTGGATTAAGCATCTGCCTTCAGCTCAAGTCATGATCTCCAGGTCCTGGGATGGAGTCCCACATTGGGCTCCCTGCTCAGCAGGGATTCTGCTTTTCCCTCTACCTCTCCCTCATGCTCGTGATCTCTCTCTCTCTCTTAAATAAATAAATAAATAAATAAATAAATAAATAAATAAATATCTTTTTAAAAATAAAACACTTGTATAAAGTAAAATTAAAAATAAAGTAGCTGCTTAGATAATGACATCGGGTTCCAGGAGTGGAGCAAAGGAAATTCTGACTTCGGAAAATTAAACACAGAAAGCCCTGAGTGCACAGAAGCTATCAAACACCACGGAAGAAATCAGGATTGTTACTTTGCTTTCATTTGGTTGAGTCAGAGAACATAAAATGTAAGAAGAATTCCACTGTTGAATGATGGAAAGATTATTAATGCCCTTCCTTATAGTCAACATAATCTGTGGGGTGTGAGAAATGCCTACTTGTGGAAAGAGAGGGACAGGATGAGAAGGTGGAATGTTCCAACACCGGTTGTCCATACATACAAGATCACCTTAGATCTAATGTATGGCAGGTGATTGGTAAGATGTAGAAAACATACAGCTCACATGTAATTTTCCCCAAACTTTAATGTTTTGTGCACAGTCAAGGACAAAGTGCCTCACAGTTCATGGCCTATCAGCATTTAAGACTCACAAGAAAAAAGCTGAAAATCTGACAGAAGCCACTTTCTTTAGTGTGAGGGGTGGCTGGTTCCATCCCTGTAGTTCCCGTTCTGTTGAACTATCCACACATGAATGTTTATAACAGCTTTATTCATGATTGCCGAAACTTGGAAGCAACCAAGATGTCCTTCAGGAGGTGAAGGGATACAGAAACTGTGGGGCTTCTGAAGGGGTTCAGACACTGGAATGCTACTCAGCGCTAAAGAGAAGTGAGCTACCAAGCCATAAAAAGACATGCAAGAAACTTAAATGCGTATTGCTATGTGAAAGAAGCCAATTTGAGAAAGCTCCATTCTGTATGATACTAATGATATGACATCTTGGGAAAGACAAAACTGTGGAAACAGGGGAAACATTAGAGGTAGCTATGGGTCAGGGGGAGGTGGGATGAACAAGGAGAGCACACAGGATTTCTAAGGCAATGAAACTATCTTTCCGTGCAATACCGTAATGGCGGATGCAAGTCATGACACATTTGTCACAACGTGTGACGGTACAACACCAACAGTAAACACTAATGTAAACCATAAACTTAAGTTAATAAAAATGTATAATAAAAATTTAAAAAACAAATTTATATTTAAAAAGAACTACCTGGGAAGCTGAGGGTTACAGATGAAGAAGCTATGAACAAGTTTGATAAGTGATGAAAAAAAATTTTTCCACTGACATAAACATCTACAACTTGGATCAGATTGTTAAGTTTGATGAACTATTTCAAAGGAGGAAACAGTAGCCCAGAGTTTGAGGCTACAGGGGACCAGCTGACGATGACATGGAGTGACAGGTAGACATTTAATTATACCAGAATTCTTATCGGGATTACTGTAGTTCTTGCTAACACTCTACCTATAGATTCTGTGGATTTTGAAAAATTGTCCCAAGCCTGTTTTCTCCAAGAGCCCTGTTATTTTTAGTATATATCTTGCAATTTTGCAGAATGTGAGTCTTTTCAGGAGCACCTGCATTGTGTTTGAGCAGAAGTACTTGTGTTTCTTTGCTATAGTCAACGTGTGGATCCTTTCTTCTTGTCCATTGACTGTATTCCTTTCCCCATTAGAATCTTCCAGGTAGTTTAATATTTTGAAAATATTAAATTGATGCATTTTTAAACCCTCCTTCCCATAATTCTCTAGCAAAAATTCTGCCATTGTACCTCCAGGAAAATGAAAAAACAATAGCTACTGTGAAAAAAAAAAGAGGGGGAAGGAATGTAACATCAGGGAGAATTCCAGTAAGATCTGAAGAGGGATAATGCAGCCCTTTTGCCCAGTAGAACTATGGGGATAAAAAATAGAAGCAGATGGTGAGATAGGTGTATTCCATGTTTCCCTCTTGTAGTGGGAGTTCTAGAAAAAGGAGCATGTTGAACTGGTTGAAGAAAGGTTTCGACAGGCAGAGGTCAGTGGGTTCTGGAGATGCCAGGGGGTTAGGAAGAGACACTGTGCAATTCATAGTCTAAGCCCAAAGCTAGGATGAAGGATGTAGAAACTCAGGGGGGGGGGTCAGAAGTTCCAACAAGAGCCAAAATAGCGCTGTTAGTGAGGCTGGACCACTGGGCCCCGAGTAAGTTGAAAGAGAAAAATGTCTGTGTTCACCAAGCTTTGGTTACAAATGCAGGCGGAAAGCAGCAGCCAAGGAACACCGGCCCTCACAAAGGAGAGCAAGGAGGTATGTGTAAGGACACCACTGAGTCCACCAAGGCCTTGGCAGGTAAGAGAAATAGCACAAACATAACGGCTTTCAGTAAAGACATGACTTCCGGGGCAGAGTTGAGGAAACCACAGTGGATGGCCCAGAGACTATCAACTTCAGGACACTCTTTTTCCCCTAAGGCTAAGAAACCAGGGAGATAAAGCAAAGCCCACGGAGAGCTGGAATTGTGCCAGTCTCTAATCATGGAGGCGCACAGCCAGACACACGGTGCCAAAGCAGGAGGAAGCAGGGAAGAAATGCCCTCACTTCTTTCCCCTTCCAAATGCTCCTCTCTTGCTGGTGCCTCCCATTAACCACACAATAGAAGCCAACGGGCAAGGAAACCTGGGAGGTAGAGTCTGCAGGGGTCAGCCTTCTGGGACACACTGGAGAGCAGATGAGGGCCTGGGGTGAGGACAGGCAGAGAATAACCAGACATCTTCCAGTCCAACATGAAACCATATAAGCCCCTCTTCCTGAAATACACAGATGCCATGTTGGTGAGGAGCACCAGCAGGTTCTGAAATATTAAATGTTTACCTCAAGAGACGGAGTCACTTAAAGGAAGTGTTTAAATTATTAAAACAGATTGAAGTGTGTCAAAATATTGTTTAGCTTTCTCTTTCCTCCATCAGGTCATTGTAATAAAAATTAGATCAATTATTTTTTAAAAATAAAGAAGCTGTATTTTCACTGCACAACGTCCTGCAATGAACCTTCACTTCATACTCTCTCTATTTCCAAAAGTAACTGAGGTTACAGATGGGGCAGCAGAGGGGCGCCTGAGTGGCTCAGTCGGTTAAGCATCTGCCTTCAGCTCAGGTCATGATCTCCAGGCCTGGGTTCGAGCCCCGCATTGGGCTCCTTGCTCAGCGGAGAGCCTGCTTCTCCCTCTCCCTCTGCTGTTCCCCCTGCTTGTGCTCTCTCTCTCTGTTAAATAAATAAGTAAAATCTTTAAAAGAAAAAGAAAGGGAAGAAAGAAACGTTGCAGAAATGTCTTGATAGAGACAGGAAGAAGAGAATATTTCAGACTCCTGCTTAATAATCTTAATAATTGCATGATAAGTTATTTGACATCTAAAATGACTATATAGTACATTGTGTACATCTTTGATTATTTAAAATGAAAATACAGATTTATCTGAAGAAGTGAAATATTTTCTTAACCTCAATATAAATGATAATTTCTCACAAGGGATCTTCTATAAAGTACAGCGAGTGATATGTGGGAAAGCTCTCCCATCAGGTTTTTGGAGGTAACGAAATGATGTTCAAGCATAGCATAAATTCTGGATGATGTCACATTTCCTGCCCTCTACTTCTGTCTCCTCCAAAATGTTTTAGATGACATCTTTGCCTCATACTACATACCAGTTTCCCAATTTTGTTCTGGACAAAATAATTTTTTCAAAATTCACTTTTTAAACTGTACAATTCAGTGTACATTTCAGTGTACAAGTCAGTGTACAATTCAGGGTTTAGTGTATATGTGTAGAGTTATCACCATTTTATTTTTCTTAAGTAACCTCTATACCCAAAATGCGGTTGGAACTCACAACCTTGAGATCAAGAGTCACATGCTCTACTGACTGAGCCAGCCTGGTGCCTACAAAATGATTATTTTTACCAATGACATCCAAGCCTTTCCTAGAGAGCTCCAGATCAGCTTGTCAGAATGTCCTGCTTTGTGCACAGACCCAGCACCCGTCCTCACCAGGTTTCTCCCTGAAGATCCCCAACATCAAAATACAATTATCTGTTTCTTTGTCCAACCCTTCCTTTCCTAAATTTACTTATCCCAATACAAAATTCTTCCACGAGTGTCTTGCCCAAAATTTTCCAACCTGCCATCATAATTTTTTTTTTAAAGATTTTTATTTATTTGACACAGAGAGAGATCACAAGTAGGCAGAGAGGCAGGCAGAGAGAAAGGAGGAAGCAGGCTCCCTGCTGAGCAGAGAGCCCGATGCAAGCCTCGATCCCAGGACTCTGAGATCATGACCTGAGCTGAAGGCAGAGGCTTTAACCCACTGAGCCACCCAGGCGCCCATGCCATCATAATTTTTAACTGAACTCTTCCATCAAAATTCTTCTGCATCTGTATTTTTACTGTATATATCTACATTGCATTTGTTTTTATCTCATCTCATGCTATTGAAAATCAAAATATCTGTATTTTCACTGTATTTTTCTAAAACAGCAAAAGCTAGACATTCAGAAGATGACCAAAAACTTCATTAAAATGGGGACAAACACAATACTCACAAATCTAACTGGAGAAGGTTGTGTATGTCCTTGTTTTACACACACACACACACACACACACACACACACGTAAAATTTGAAGTTCAAACAAAAGTATGTGCATCTCAGTGAGCAATTTGCTTTAGACACAATCTGACTCACGTTTCTCTCGTCCCTTTTAAGCTGTTTTCCCAAGTGTCGGTTAAATAGTAAATATCGTGAGGGCAATACCCCCTCTCCCAACACACACACACACTCAAACCACTCCTGGTGCACTCTCCTGGCCGCTCGCTACTTTTCCTGTGTAGTCGCATGTTAAACATGATGACTCGCTGTATAGAAGCCATGTGTTGTCATAATGTAACATCATTAAACAAAGTGTTTAGAGCAGTTTTAGCTGAGCCAGAACATGAACAACAAAACCCGCCAATTACAGTGTCATTTTGTGTAGTTGTTAAGGTTGCAAATGTCTCCAACTTTTTCTGGTAGGCCATATTGAGCATGTCACAGCGAACATCTGAGATAACGATTTGCTAGGCAATGTGCAATTCTCGCTCCTTTTTTCATATCAGAGAAGAAAGAGTTCTTTATAACAATTTGGCTCAAATGTCTACACACATTGCTCCAGCGTCTGTAGCAGCATGTGTTTCTAGGATTGTTCTGGAAGAGAAAATGCAGAAACAGCAGGGAGCAGAAGATAAACAGGCAATCCGTGACTCATTAAAACAAGCATTGGTAGCCAACATTGTGGAGTGTGTGAAGACCCCAGATCCAACTCGCCTATAAACTTTTTTTACCAGCTGGACTTAGCATCTGTCGGAGCTCGGAAAGAGAGGTAGTCTGGTACAAATGATTTCAGTGTGTCTCATTTATTAACCTGCCACCTTACATAACTCTGCTGATTGGGAACTCGGGGAAATGCTTGAGCAATGACACAGCTTATTGTTGGAATGTTACGACTGCAGTAATAAAGATGCAAGTTGCCATTAAAAAAAAATACAAAGACCACAGAGCAATTGGAAAATGATAATAAAGCAAAGTTAAAAAGCATCACAGTCTTGAGAAATGTACGTGCCAGAAGAGTAATTGAAATTCCGGTTGGATTTTGATCATTTTCACTTCTTTACATCAATTAGGCAGGAAAAGTATTTTCTTCTTTAATAGTTGTCACATTAGCTTTGCTAGCAGCTCTGAGGTAAACAAAAGCCAAACTGGGAACATTCCTGTGTCCTTTTCCAAGTACTTACTGTTCTAAATGAATGAGACACTTCTGTAGTTCAATCCCTGACAATTCCTGGAAAGGCATTTTCTGGTTTTTCGCGTTTTCGCGGGAGAACTGAAGGAAGAGGAAAGGGGCCTTTCTCTAAAAACCATGTCCGTTTTTGTCTGAAACAGCTTTGCCTTGCCTCACAGTTCATTCAGGACAAAGAACATTACCCCCGAAGTCGAAACCACACCAGGTAGCCAATAGCCTTTCGTTCCTGTGCTTTGATTTACTTCTCTTTTGTCTCAAAATTTGCTTAGGATTATTTGGTCAAGAGGGGGAAAATACCACAAAGTAATTTTCTATGTGGTATCCAGACCACATGCCAGCGAGTTCAAATTAATGGGGATGTTCACGCTCTGGTACAAAATTTGCACATATTAGCTTATGAAATATGGATAAGCTGGTTTCCTACAACAAAATACAGCCCTGCCATTCCAGAAATGAAAATTGCAGAGACTTTGGGAAAAAATCAGCTGAAGGAATGCTTCACGTTTCACCATGGTTAGCCTATTATTTGTAGTTTTGAAACTTTATTGGTCCCCAATCTAATCTTTTCTGAGTATAAAAACATTAACATATGGTTTAACACAGCACAGGGCTGGAAAGTCCGTATCCCAAATGCACATTGTACGTAGGGTGACATTCACACTAAATATCATCCCTCAGGGTCTGTACTTCATTTTACCTGGGATTGGAGAGCCATGAAATCCCTGGAAAAGTTGTTCATGATTCTGAACCAAATGGTGCACAGCGTACTGAGATGCTAACAGTGTATGCTTCTGCCAAAGGTTGTGGCTCAAATGTCTCTCTAAGTAACATTAAAAATCTGCTGCTTCATGCCTATGAATTTCAATATTTATAGCATTCCATAAAACGGTCCGCTGTCAGCGAGAGATGTGCCACTCTGCACTCTCTGAGCAGATGGGCGGCAATATGGCACATTTACATGGACCAGCTGTGAGAGCAGAAATGGATGCTGGTCCGAGGCAGGGTACGGGCCCCACATCTGGAATTCTAACCAACTGGCCTCGGTACCCACTGTAAAGTTTCCTTCCCCGGGACGAGCTCTGATTTAGAGCTGCTCACCAGTGTGCCTTAAACTGCATCAAGAGTCCTCATTAACACAAGAGACTAGAGGGAGGTTAGGGCCTGGAGCTCCTCTGGTGGGCATCTGTTAGAGTCTGTGGATGGCACTCCGTAGTCCGTTAGAGACGCACCCCGGGGAGGACTCTCATGCGTGACGCCGTGTTCTCTACTAAACCTGGTTTATGCAAAAAAAAGACGTCTTATCATAAACAAAAGCCACTTTCTCCACGCCTCCTTGTCTCAGTGGGTCAGAAAAGACCCTCAGAAGCGGGGCAATTCCTAGGATATCTGAAAACTTGGTAGAAATGTCTCCTTTTTTTCAGATCTCCAATAGAATATGGTCTTATTTTCGATAGGCTGGACTTCGTTCAAGTGTGTGGTTAGAAATGTCTAAAATATAGAAAGCTCTTAGACTTGTTCTCTTTATTGTAATATTACTACTCTGATAACTAATACAGTGTAATTTTGTGTAGTTTGATTCATTCAATGGAAAAGTAAACTGTTTTACTTACACACATTCATAGAAAGGTAGGCTGTTTTACACACATTTCAAATATGAACAGGGGGTGGTTTTTATATAAAAATACTTTTGGTGGGGGCGGGGGTGCCTGGATGTCTCAGTTGGTTGGTAGAACATCAGAGTCTTGGTTTTGGCTCAGGTCATGATCTCAGGGTTGTGAGCCCGCGTTGGGCTCCATGCTCAGCCCAGAGTCTGCTTGAGTTTCTCTCCCTCTGCCCCTTCCTGGGTTTGCGCTCTCTCTTTCTCTCTCTCTCCCTCCCTCCCTCTATCTCAAATAAATAAGTAACTAAAGCTTTTACAAAATACTGCTAAGGAGTAACATTCTAAGTTTGCTTTTACTAAATATTTTCTCTTTAGAGAAAATTCCATTCTCATTCTTTCATTTTGTAAAATATTTTTTCCCACGTTAGCCAATTCTTCACTTTAAAATGTATTAGGTGTTCAACAGCCCCATCTCTTAAAAAACGCTTTATTTATAGCTTCATACTACTGATGAGTCATTTCCTAGGATAATATCTTGACCTATATTTCTATCTCCTCTCACCCCCAAGGGAAATGCAGGTATTTTAAGCAACTGAGCTAATACAACCAGTTACCAATGGGGCTGCTCTAACTTAATCATGTAATTTACAGATATTTTTGGAGTCTTTTCATTGAGTAATCATCTTTAAAATCTAAAAATAAAATTGTGTTTATGCTATTTGACCTCAATGTTTAAAAAGAAAAGTTTGATTAGAACTGTCAAAGAAGTTCTAAAGGATTGCTGATTTCCACCTGATGAAGAGCTAGCAGATTAAATATGCTCTTATTAATTGACAGATGAGTGATTGAATGGTATGGTGGGTTAGTAATTAATGCATGACTAAATACCTAGTCAAGACATAGTAGCTAAAGCATTACTTGTTTACATAAGATAGTATCCACTACAAATGCACCCATGTGGTACGTACCCTAGAGACTCAACCATCTATAAAGAAAGAGGGTAGGGTGGTGAGAAGGAAATGAACCATACTGGAATTATACTGATAAGAGGTATGGAATTATTAAAATGTAAAGAGTGCTTAGGTCACAAAGAATGAACCCAAATTAGCAATCCGGTAAAATACACATGATCGTAGCAGTTTCAAATTCACTAAGGGAGAATTGAATTTCTTTTTCTGTTTTTCAACCATGATTAAATTTCTCATTGGCTGTTCAAGATTCCAAAGATATCATGTATTTACTTCAACAGAAAATGTCAAGACTCTCCTTACAATTGTATGGATCATGAGTATATTGTGAATGAAATGTGTGATATCTCTGAATGGAAATATGGTTTCTCAACCAAAGGGAATATTGCGTGTGAAGCTAACACGATATCAACATTCCCAGGCAGCTGTCTCCACCCATAGTTGCCACTGCCTCTCCACTGTGACTGATACAAGCTTTACCAACACAAATAACCCCATCTCTGGGTGTCCATCAGGCAGGCAGAGTTCCAGCATGGTGTTGTCTGCCTCAATGTGTGCTCATCACAGATTACTGAATGTACAACTTTTCACATCTTGTAGAAGAACTTCCATTCCACTGCTCCCGACAAGACACAAATCTATTTATGTATGCTGCCTCCGGCTTTGAAATGCAGAAAGATCACTTTTCCTATGATATTTTGAAAAAATTACTCTTTGAAAGCAACACCTTAATTATAATAAAATGGCTATAGGATGGCATAGACCCATAAACTTGCATAAAAGTGATATTAAAATATCTGGTAGAATGTGATATTTCTTAGCTTTAAAAATGTGTCTATGCATGTATGTATTTTTAAAGAACCTTAATATAATAGAGCTACAGAAAAGAGATGTATCTTGTTGAATAATTTTGTGATTTTAATTTTCAGTTTGGCAGTCAATGAAAGTGAAGAAAATCTCCAGATTATTGGTGTTTGCTTCATATTCCTACACTCCTGAACATGAGAATGAGTTACAAATATTGAAAGGGAGAAAACTAGGTTTATCCTAGTTTACTGGATTAGAGTTGGAATTGGTGTAAAACTCCTGGTTTCAAATATATAGATAGATAGAGATAAAAATAAATATAGATATAAAAGTGTGTGTTTGCATATATTTGTAGATGCTCACGTTCCTGGCCTGTATCCTGACAGCGCCTAGGAACCAAAATAGCCCGATAACAGTAAGCATACCTAGCACCCTGACACAGCCTTCAAATACTGTCCTCCACTGAAAGGAGCCAAGCATCCTTGGAGAGATGGCTGAACCCAGGGCTGGGGCACGGAAAGTTCCAGATGAGCCTGGAACATCTAATTGTGCCAGAAAGTAGAAAACACTCAAAGAACTACGGTGACATATGAAAAGGACACAGGAGCCAACTTCATGGAGCTCCCACTGGCCAAACTGAGGACAACTGAGCATCAAAATAAACAATCATAGTAATGCATTAAAACTCTTCGAATAAAATAGAAAATTGTGAAAACATATTGATATGAATAAATGAATGCATTTGAAGTTTGATAAGGTACAAGATACGTAGTTCTAAAGGATCTCCCCACAAATTATTTATTCATTACAAAGGGGAGATAGATTCACTTCACAGCTGGGAAAACTGGCTGACATCACCCTAATCAAACCATCTAGTAAACCTCATCAGTAATGGGACAAATGGAAATTATGCTCCCCAACAGGAAGAACCAGCATCATCTCTGTGATATGCTGGTCAAACATGAATAACCTGAATCTAATCATGAGGAAGGATCAGACAAACCCAAACTGAAGGACATTCTGCAAAATAAATGGCTTGTAATTTTCAAAAATTTCAGGGTCATGGAAGTGGAGCTGTTCTAATCTAAAGGAGACTAGAGAGACAGGACAACTATTTGCAAGGTGTGGTTCTGAACAGGATGAGTTTACGAGAGACATTTTTTTTAAGATTTTATTTATTGATTTATTCGAGAGATGTAGGGAGGGGCAGAGGGAGAAAGAGCCTTAATCAGACTCCACACTGAGTGGAGTCTCATGACCCTGAAATGACTCAGATCATGACCTGAGTTGAAACCAAGGGTTGGACGATTAACTGACTGAGCCACCTAGGCGCCCCTACAAGAGACATTTTTGAAGCAATGGGTGAAACTTGAATATGATCTTGATTGTATCCATGTTAATTATCTGATTTTGATGGTTATGTTGTATTTGTATTGGAGGATGTCCTTATTTATAGGAAATTTGCACTGAAGTATTCAGGAGTGATGGACCATTAGGTAGGTGACTTGCTCTAAATGATCCATGGGGGAAAAAAGGTTTTCATTCCATTTTCCAAATTTTCTGTAAGTCTATAGTTTTTCAAAGTTAAAAATGTTAAGGTTTTAATATCTTTGCATGAGCCCTATTTCCAGAGAATCTGGATTGATTTAAGGTGGGATACAGGAACGTGCATTTTTTAAAAGCTCCCCAGCTGTCTCCGATGTACACCTTGGGCGGAAAATCATTGGTTTAGACTCTAAAGTCTCATTTTACAAAAGAGTGAACAGAATTCAGATGCTAAGCTGAAGATCTTACAGCTGGCAGAAGAGATTCCAGAGCTCCTAGTTGGTTCGTTCATTTATTTTATTGGTATTATATTCAGGGCACTGTGCTGGGTATTTTGGGGGGGAAAAACCAATAAAACATAGATGCTTGTAATAGTAACAGTGCCTTCTCTTGTATAACATTTTATTACTTGTAAAATGTTTTAACATTTCTTTTGGATGACAAAGGAATTCACTTGAGTATTATTACCTCAGTTTTACAGACAAGGAAACCAAGGTTACAATGAGTGTGTGATATTTTGTGTCAGGTCCAGGACTCTGTTGACACCTAGGTCAGGGTTTTTCTGCCACACTCCACTAGTTTAATAGAAGACAGCAAATGTGAAATGTCAGATAAGTAATAAAGAGGCATAAGCATTCTGGGAACATACAAGAACTTGAGATCACTCCAGGTACAGTATGAGGGAGAACTTCATCAAGGAAGCAGATTGAAAGACAGTTTAGTAAGACTACAAGCAGAGAAAGAAGTAAAGTCATTCTAGACAAATGGGGTATATGAGCAAAGACCACACAAAAAAATTTTTCAATGTCTTGTGGGAGATAAAGAGGCTAGTTTGGGTAAAGGATCTGAGAGTTTCCATCAGTGAACAATTCCTATCAGAAAGATTATATTAGGGTAGACTACAAGTATTTTTATCTGCAGCCTCCAAAGAGTGTCCACAACCTGAATAGTGTGGGCTAGAAATCAGGAAAGGCTAGGCTATGAATTTGAATCTTAGCTTTGCTTTTTATTATTATCTGTTCTATAATGTAGAAGAAACAAAAACATCTAGTACTTGGTGCTTCCAACAATGAAATGAAAAGGTCAAGGATAATCAGTCTCACCAAGACTCTACTGAGGAAGGATGATTAATCTGTAGGAGGTAGGAAGCAATATGTATTGCTCTCAAAATAATTGCCTGTCCCTGTGCAGGGCTCCTGACTTAGGGGATCTCCGTGATGACTCATGGCAACCTCTTGAGGTAGAAATTACTGCTGCTCACTCTTACACAGGTACACAGGAAAGAAGGAAGCTGGGAGTAGAAAGGGTTCATTGCACTCCTCAAGATTACCCACTTGATAGGTTTTATAACAGAGGTTTGAGTTTAGAGCTACTCATTTCTCAAGCCCATTCTCTGACTCTCATGTTCTTGCACAGGCCTGGGCAAGGCCATTGTGTGCTCAATTCTGGTGAGGGTTAACTAGAAGGAGGAGCTTTTGAACCTGAAAGTAACCTTTTGTCACGACATCCACCCTCAAAGTTGATGGAATTTGTTCAATTGCTAGATATTTGTTGTTCTGAATAGACATTTCAATTTCACTTAGGTAGAAAAAAATATTGACTTTTAACTTTTATCAAAATCTTAATTTAGGGCGCCTGGGTGGCTCAGTGGGTTAATGCCTCTGCTTTCGGCTCAGGTCATGATCTCAGGGTCCTGGGATCGAGGCCCGCATCGGGCTCCCTGCTCAGCGGGGAGCCTGCTTCCCCCTCTCTCTCTCTGCCTGCCTCTCTGCCTCCTTGTGATCTCTCTCCCTCTGTGAAATAAATAAATAAAATCTTAAAAAAAAAAAATCTTAATTTATATTATTTTTTCATAGTCTTGAGTATTGAATTGGGAACTTTATATCAATAAAAAGTGTTGAGGCTTTAGCCAGAGATCTGGTTCCTTACTATTATTATTATTATTATTCAATTTATTTAAACTAAAAAGCCCCAATTACCTTTTTCTCCCACCCCACATGCCCTGTCTCTGGCAACCATCGGTCTGTTCATTGCATCTGTGAGCTTGGTATTTATTTATTTATTTATTTATTTATTTATTTATTTATTTATAGATTCCACATATAAAAGAAATTATACAATAATATAGAGTAGGTATCTATCATTTTCTATGAAAAAAATTGTTGGAACTTTCTGACCGCAATGATATGAAACTAGAAATTAGTTACATGAAAAAACTAGAAAATTCACAAATATGTGAAGATTAAATAATATGCTACTGAACAGGGTGCCTGGGTGGCTCAGTGGGTTAAAGCCTCTGCCTTCGGCTCAGGTCGTGATCTCAGGGTCCTGGGATCGAGGCCCATATCGGGCTCTCTGCTCAGCGGAGAGCCTGCTTCCCCTCTCTCTCTGCCTGCCTCTCTGCCTGCCTCTCTGCCTACTTGTGATCTCTCTCTCTCTCTCTGTGTCAAATAAATAAATAAAATCTTTAAAAAAATATGCTACTGAACATCCAATAAGTCAAAGAAAAAATTAAAAAATATCAGAAAATACTTTGAGTCAAACAAAAATGGAAACGTAGCATACCAAAATTTACAGCATGTAGCAAAAGCAGTTCTAAGAGGAAAGTTTATAGCAATAAATGCCTACCTCAAGAAACAAGAAAATTCTCAAATAAACAATCTAACTTTACACCTCAAGGAATTAAAAAAAGACCAAACGAAGCCTAAATTTAGTAGGAGGAAGGAAATAATAAAGACCAGAGCAGAAGTAAATAAAATAGAAACTAAAAATACAATAGAAAAGATTAATGAAACTAAGAGCTGGTTCTTTGAAAAGATAAAACAAAATTGGTGAAACTTTAGTTAGACTCACCAAGGAAAAAGAGAGGACTCAAAAAAATAAAATCAAAAATGAAAGAAGAGATGTCACAATGGATACCACAGAAATACAAAGGACCATAAGAGACCATTATATACCATCAAATTAAACAACCTGGAAGAAATGGATACATTCCTAGATGCATACAACTTATCAAGACTGAATCATGAGGCAATAAAAAATCTAAACAGATTGATTACTAGTAAGGTTACTGAGTGAGTAATCAAAAACCTACCAACAAACAGACGTCCAGGACCAGATGGCTTCACTGCTGAATTCTATGAAACATTCACAGGAGAATTAATACCAGTCTTTTTCAAATTCATTTTTTTTAAAGATTTTATTTGTTTATTTGACAGAGAGAGAGAGAGATCATAAGTAGTCAGAGAGGCAGGCAGAGGGAGAGGGGGAAACAAGCTCCCCGCCAAGCAGATAGCCCTATGCGGGGCTCTATCCCAGGACCCTGAGATCATGACCTGAACCGAAGGCAGAGGCTTAACCCACTGAGCCACCCAGGTGTCCCTCTTTCTCAAATTCTTCCAAAAAACAGAAGAGATGGGAACTTTTCCAAACTCATTTTATGAGACCAGCTTTACTCTATACCTAAACAAGACAAAGATGCCACAAGAAAAGAAACAGCAGGCCAATATCTCTGATGAACATAGATGCAAAACTGCCCAACAATATATTAGCAAACTGAGGGCACATGTTTGGCTCAGTCAGTAGAGCATGGGACTCTTGACTTCTGGGTTGTGAAGTCAAGTCCTACATTGGGTATAGAACATACTTAATTAAAAAAAATTACTAAACTGAATTCAACCATACATTAAAAGGATCACATACTACAATCAAGTGGGATTTATTTCAAGGATACAAGGATGGGGGAACATCTGCAAATCAGTCAATGGGATATACCATATTAATAAAATGAAGGTTAAAAAATATGATCATATCAACAGATGTAGAAAACAAATTTGACAAAATTCAACATTTATTTACCATAAAAACCGTCAAAAAATGTCTGGTTCTGATAGAACCAGGAGGGATTGAAAAGACTAAGAATTGACTTGAAGAAAGCAGGTTAAAAAGGAGTTTCAAAAAATTCTAGATGGAATGAGTTTCCTTACCTCTTGTTTCCAATACTGAAAATAAATGGAACAACTCATTGTGCCCTGTGGTCATCAAACCATTCTAACTTAGGAAAAGATGCTCTCATTGATGCCTGTATTGAAGGTGGGTGGAAATAAAGCATCTGTTCATACTTTCAATGGCAGAGCATGGACATTAAAAATGTTTTATTCTGAGAAACAGAGTTGAGAGCAGAGATTTGACAAGAAGTAGCATCCTATGCCAAGCCATCAGGGCCCCTTGCATTGACTCTGAATGGTGCTTTTTCTGTCAGACTGACACACAGAATGTACATAACACAGTCAATTAATACAGTGGTTAAATGCTGTCATTGCTTGCCCACATCAACTACCTACCTCGCATCATTTGTTGAGTCTCTTCAATGTAGCAAATCATACTGTTTATGCACCAAGTGGGGTGGGTGGTGTGGGAGTTTGTGGAGAGGAGATGGATAAAGTGTCGCCTCATGGCTCTTCATTCTGAGGAGATGTTCAGTCGTGATTACCATGATAGGTTTCCATTTGTTCTAATGTGAATTAGAGGTGAACAGCCATACCATTTTAATTGGTGAATACTCATTTTGACTCCTCCATGTTTGACCTTTGGCACCTGAAATCCATCTTAGGAAAGATAGTGAACTGGTGGGAACCAAAGGCATAAGAAGAGTGAAAAGAAATAAAATTGTGTTTAAAATGACTGGTTCCAAGCCTCTTGACTCCTGAATACTTGATGGCAAACCAGAACAGATTCTGATCTGGCCAGAAAAACATTGTAGGTCATTCCTTTAACTGTGTGCCAGACGTAAAGCCAGTCACTAAAAACAACTGAATAAATTTATGCTGAGCTTCTATTTGACAGCCTTCAGAGAAATATCTTACATAAATTGTTCATTTTTATTGGAAATAAAAGGATAAACAGATATTATTACATTATAAAACTTATATAAGAAAACAAGTATGAGTCACATTTGACAAATATTAGTTTAGATGCTCAGCATTTTGTAAAACAGAGTTGCTCATTCACAGGACTTTCCCCTTCTTGAAGGACTATAATCATTTTTCAATTGCACATGGTCATGGAGGAAAACAGTGGTATACATTAACCACAGATTATTTCTATTGGGGTTAAAATATATTTTTTAACTTTCTTTAAAAGGGATGTACTTGAACATATTCATTGGAGTAATGCTAAGCAACCCCAAAGTACAGTGATTCTAAAAAGCTAGAAGCTATTTCTCTATAACATTTCTGCTGTGAGTGGTCCAGGTCTGAGGGACAGTTCAGCTCTGAACAGATTTCAGACACTCAGAACTTTCCATGTTGCTTCATTACCCCATGGGCATGGTCATCATGGTTGCAACTGGGTTGCCACCATGTCTAGATTGCGGCAGTAGAAAAGAAAAAGAGGATGTGGACAAAGTAGCCCAACACCTAAGGCTCTGGGCCTTGAGATGGCACACATCACGTCCTTTGGTGTCCTATCGGGGAGAACCTGATCACGTAAGACTGCAAGGGAGAGCGGGAAAGGCAGACTCAAGCCCCACAGGGGAAAAGGAAAAGAGGTTTAGTCTGCCCCATGTTGATGTTATAGGAATTCATAATTGAGTGTGTATACTTTAAATGACTTAGGAAGCTATATGGTAAAGATCTTAAAGAAGCTGTTGAACAACGCAGTTCCTTTTTGCCTTGTGGAGAAGACATTCAATTCCTCTAAACTTAGGGGAGGATCAAGGCCCATGTTAAAACAACTCACCATTTTGCCATATAACTTGCAACCCAACCCAAGACTTCACCTAAAGGAACAATGTCATTAAGAGCTAAGAAGAGTCATATCTGATATGCCCCCAGACCACATACTGCCATCCTGCAGGTTGAATGAAGCTCACGGACATTATTCATTCATACATCATGAGAAATAATGTCTTTGGGAAAAGAAAGGCAATTCTGACAAAAGTCCTAGAATTGTCACTTCCACCTGGCAACAGGCTGGCCCTTGGCAGGGGTTAGGCTCACTATGGTCTATCCGGCACTACCCTCTATATTGCACCTACACTGCTCTGGCCTGGCCCCTAAAGGCTTTTGAGCTTTTTTTTTTTTTTTTTTTTTTTAGATTTTATTTATTTATTTGACAGAGAGAGAGATCACAAGTAGGCAGAGAGCCAGGCAAAGAGAGAGGAGGAAGCAGGCTCCCTGCTGAGCAGAGAGCTGGATGTGGGGCTCGATCCCAGGACCCTGAGATCATGATCTGAGCCAAAGGCAGAGGTTTAACCCACTGAGCCACCCAGGCACCCCACTTTTTGAGCTTTTAAAGCCTGGGTTATACACACTGCAACCAACCCACTCAAACCTAACATTTAACTTCAGTTGTGAGGACAAAAAACCCTGTTGTAGGAAAGTAGGATGGTTATCCTTAGCAGGATTTAGCCCATCACAAGGGTAATGCTTCTTCACAACCAGTCGTGGAGGTCTCCTTCATTGCCTTTTTCTAACCAGTTCTTCCTATATTTTTAAAATTCTCTTTACTGTAATCTCTACTAAGTACTAAGTTGTCAGTTTAGACAAAAACCTAGGTTCACTGGGACTGGTACTTCCATCAATATTAAGGGCAATGAAGGTATCCACTGTAAGGCAATGTGAAGCTGAATTTCAGGACAAGAGACAAATTAGGGAAATTGGATGGTTTTCCAGCTTCTCCAGAGTCAGTTTTTAACATTGTGCTTTCACTGATTCGCTAAAATTCAAATTTACTCGACAAAATCCCCTAACATTAGACAATAGAATACTGCTTAAGAAAACACAAAAAATGCACCCTTAAACCAAAGGGGCATCATTTGTGATTAAGTCTCCCTGGTCTTTACTATAGATTGCAATCAAGCAGAAAGTAAAACCACATAATCACCATCTCATGTTCTCACGGAATAGGCACAATCACCCTGTGTGTTATGAACATAGAACTAGAAATAAGTTTTTAAAATCTTAAAAAATAAATTCACTGAAAAAATGAATTCAGGGTGATACCCGGATAAAGAAAGACTGGAAATTGGAAATCCAACAGTAAGAATAAATATTGGAGGGTTCCTGGGTGGCTCAGTCAGTTAAACGTTTGCATTAGGGGCAGGTCATGATCCCAGGGCCCTGGGATTGAGCCCCTCACCCCCACCTGCCCACCCCCACCTCCCGGCTTGGCTGGTTAGCGGGGAGTCTGTTTCTCTCTCTTCCTCTGCCCCTCCCCCCCTGCTCCTGCTCTCTCTCTTTCAAATAAATAAGTAAATAAAATCTTTTAAAAAAAATCTTTTAAAAAAAGAACAAATATTGGATAGAAGGGAAATGGACTGATTTGTGTGCCTAAGAAGATAAGCTTTTTCTTTCCTTTATTGTCTCTTTGCTGTCATTTTCTGTAAATAATATCTTTATTGAATCTTCCTCTGAGTGAAGCAACAGACTGGACTGTAACTTAAATCAATCCACTGGTCAAAAAAGCAGTATTCTGGGCCAAAGCCTTTGAAAATGGACCATATGCATTAATTCCCCAGAGCTCAGGTCAGATCTCACTGGTTAAAAATTACGTGAGACAGATATTGGTTCTCTGCTCTCCCTGGACTCCCAGAACCCATCCTTTGCCCTTATAAATTTGAGCCGGTGTCTGGTTTTGTTTGGGAAGAAAAATAAATAATACAACAAAACACACACGGGGGAAATCCAACAAGGCCATCATTAATGTGCTAAATTACTTCTAAGATCCATCCCCTTCCGAACTCCACGAATGCAAATGCTTTGCCTCGTAGTAAAGCTGTCTTTCTCTACGGAGCTGGAGCAGAGGGACGGGCATTTGCATTTGACTTCTGCCGATGGAAACTTAACATTAAAATGCGGTTTGGCAAGTCCGCGAAAGCACAGAAGAGCAGAGCCTTATTCTTTTTTTTAGATGTAGTTCTTTAGGAGTCTCCTTAAGAGTGCTCAGTAGGGTGTGACCATATTGCTCCCCGTGGCCATCATATGGTTTGCCCACGCAGGCGCCGAATTGTTTTGTGGATGTGAAATCTTGTATGTTACCCCGAGAACAGCGGAGTCAGTGAAGCCAGGAACTGTTGTTGAGACTGACAGCTACATTGTGTTCCTGAAGAGTGAAACGGCAGAATCAAAAACACAAATGGACCCAGACAGAATGTCCTGACCTTTAAGAAAAAGCCTGATTGGATATGGTGTGAGCTTGCCTTCATCTCCCTCCATAATGCATTACACCTTTCTAAGCCCACTTTCTCAGGGTAGGCGGCTCATGGACGAGCTTCTCTTAGATTCTTTATGGGAAATTATTTAGGGAGGGAGGAAAAAAAAAAACAACCCAGGAGCGCTGAAGTACGTGGCCACCTCCCCCTCACACAATTTATTCTTGATTGTTATTTTATATCAACATTAATGACAGTGTTATTTTCATTAATCCCACCATATTGACATTTATGATTGTACTTAAAATTTTTAAAAATGCAGACAGTTGCCCAGATACGGGAGTGGATGGGTCATGAACGCTTCCAAACAAATGCCCCTTAAATGTTTTTAAATTCATAAATAACTGTTTGCAGTTGCTGTTCACTGTATTGCCAACTTCTTCAAGCGATGGAAATACAGATAGAAAATGCACAGAAGAGTCGAGGTAGTTAATCTCTCCCTTCTCTCTAGAGATTTTTCTATTGAATGAGGTTGTGAAACCATGGTTTTCTTTATGGAAAAACTCATTAATTGCTTGATAAGTGGATGACAAAATAATTAAAAGAATGTCTCTATTTTAATAAGTTGATGTTTCAAGCTTAATTCCCTCCGCTTTATAAATAAGACTATTCAATGTGGCCAGGTAAAAGGTCCATGCTGTTCGCGCGTGAAGATCTCTGGGACACGTTATTAAATCCCGTGTCCTGAACTATCTGACTGAAACACGGTATGGTGAGTTGGAACAAGAGTTAGAGAATAACAGAGATATTGGCATAACATAAAATAATAGTTTCAACTATATATTTCTTTCTGCAACAGAAGAGGTGGGTTGTGAAGTGGAAATTTGACCACCGGAAAGGATGAATTATTGAACCCAAAGAAAATTGTCTAAACGCTTGTTTCTGGTTAAAAAAATATATATATATGTATATGTATATATATGTATGTATATGTATATATATATATTTATTTTCACTAAAAGATTTCCTCTTTGCACTTAGCTTCTAATAATTCTTTCCCCTTGGAACAATTCCGCAGACACACAACAGGCTTTTGAGGCTTCCTTCTGTCTTTCCTGTCCATTCTCTCCTGCTCTTTTCCTGATCCTAGGCTGCCCTTTGCTAAGAAAAGTCTTCCGTAAGCTTTTGGTTGTCACTGTATACACACTCACCACGAGCTGATTTGTAATATGCGATCTAAAATAGTTACAGGATCACACTACATTTACCCGTAGAGCTCCTCTACCTCATCAGATCCGGGCACGGAACTTCTCATGGTATTTGCTCACTCTGGACTTCTAAAAACCTCATGATGCCACTGGTGTCTCTTGCATCTCTGTTTACAAGAGGGAAGCATCTTCTAACTTGATTAGCATGCTAAAGAATGGGTTTGGTTTTGTGCTCCATTAAAGTCGGCTAAATGGATGCACCGCATGTCTTTATTTCAAAAATAAAGCTGAACAATTAAATCCCGTGTCTCTTTGCTCAGCTTTTGACGCCACACAAAGCTTTCCCACTTGCTGCCTTTGGGTGTAATGTTAACAAAGTCAGTTAACATCAAGCACCGCCGTAACAGGCATGGCAGAATTCCTTGTTTTTGCTCAATCAGTCTGTGTTCAAACTATCAGTTTGATTTATTTGTCCACATTGACCCTTATTCACCACTTAATTATCCTCGTATAATGTTTCAAGAGGCTCCTGACACAAGGAGAAAGACAATTGCCGATGTTCTGTGAAACAACTGTTGACCTGATGGGTCCAAATGAAGACCGTGGGTCGAAGGTTGTTTGCTTTTGGAAGAACCCACTTCTCACGCCTGAGAGCTGCGGCCAGAGCCACTCGCTCGGGTGCTAGAGGCTGTGGTCAGGCTGCTAGTCAGGTTCTCCGAGGGTGTGCTGACCATCCCCGCAGGGCGGCCACGGTGCTTCTGCCAGACTCTCCGAATTCCCAGATATGTTTGCATTAATATTAGAGTTAAGAACACACACACACGCACACACACACGCACCCAAGCATCCTGCCCTTCAATTCCAGCAACGTCCTCCTAAGTATACAGTGACCGTTGTGATTGAAAATACATTTTCTCACTTTATGTAGCAGTGGGAGGGATTTCGGAATCAGAGGCATGAGATGGGAAATAATGTTATAAACACAGAACTACTTCCTGTCCCTGTGGATCTCTAAGACCTGGTAACAAATCAGATGAATTCCTGTTTTATTGGGAAGCAAACCGGTATCTGTCTTTTGTGCCATGCCAAAGATGGGATTGTGGTAGGTTTGATTAGAAATTAAGGAAATTCATTCAGAACTTTTGAAACCTGACAATTCTCCATGCATAGCCATTAAAATTCAGGCATAAAGAAAATAAATGATAGTTGAAAACACAGGCCACAGATATTAAAATTTATAGAAAAATGGCACAGTAAATATAAAAGGATAATTTTATATTTATGAAGTGGATTTCTATAAAAATTTGAAATTCTTTTCTGGCAAGTTGAGGCCGTATTTCCTTTGGCTCCATCATAGTCAGCGTAAACGGATTTTACAGCGCCCCACCCACCTCAGTTGGTCATTTTAATTTTTCACACATTTTTCGCTCTTGTTTGGTATGTTCTCCATCTTATTAAATTTTGGTCTCCGTGGTTACCAATGTCAACTGGCAGCATAATGTATTTGATGTATTTGATGTTTTTCCCTAAATGAAAAATATTCGTTAGGTGCCGTTTGCACCTAATATTAGAAAATCCCTCAGGAATTCATGATCTGACGTGACCTCCATTTGTTGGTGATTTTTACCCTTTGGTGCCTTGCCTTACCTTCTCTGTAATGGGCATATGATTACAAATGTTGCCACACAGAAACAATATCATAAGAACTGGGTAAATTATAAGCAGCATTTGCAAAATGCAAACCTCCCAATATTTCCAAAAGCTTCTTGGTAGGACTTTTTATGGCTATGATTGCAACCAAAGCCCTGGGAACCATTTACAGAAGTCCCCGTGACCCTTATGAAAACCACCAGAATATAGTCTCGCACAACCCACAATCCTGAACCCTCCTTCCCTCAGCCTGAAGAGGTCTGAAGTCCCAGCAGAAGCGGTCTTGTGGCCAATGAACCTCTACCCGATTCCATGCAGAGAGGCTAGGGGGTTAGGAGAACCTTGTGTCCACAGGCATCCCACATAGACTTGTTACCAGTGGTTTCCTCACTCCTGAGGGCTTTCTAGCATCTGAGGCTTAGGCACAGTGTTCAAGGGGAGCACATCTAGTGGGTGTCCTATGGAATGAGCTGCAGCCCTACACATGCAGCTTTGAACACAGTGGATCCACAACTTTCAGTTGTTTTCCATAGATAATTTTTCTCCAGGATGAAAGATTGCATAGACTTTAAAGAGTTAAAAAAAATATTTTTAAAACTCTGAATGTAGAAGACTTCTGGCGCTGGGATTACATAAATCTAGGAATAAAATTATAGTTCTTAAAGCTGCCTGAGTGCAAAGAGGCAAAGCGAAATAGGTAAGGAGAAAAACCCCAGGTGGAAAACAAGGCCTCCGGGTTGCCCTTTGGTCCACAGGTCCATCCTTCCAGTGAGTTCTGCCACTGCGGCTGGTAAACCGTTCCACGGCTTCGTGTAGCCACAGGTACACGTGCTGAAATCTCCTGAAGGCTCTTGCTCATCAGTGTTCCAGTGGGAAGGTGAAGATGCCCACATTAAGGATTGTCCTGACATGGATTCCTGCTCTAGGGAAGGCCCTGGAGTCTTGCTCTCTGCTCTGCGCTTGGCCCCTGATATCAAGAAGTTTTCACATCATGTTCCAATAGAAACAATCAAAATAAAGAGTTCCCTGGGAAAAATGAAACCATCTCAATTTTTTTTCTTTTATCTTACTCCTGCTCAGAGTTCCTGTCTACTTGAAAATACTTTTTAAATCTGAAAAACATAATTGGCTTTCAACTCTTATAGCTACTTGCACCTGTTTCCTTCAAAAACAGGTATGTCAAAAGTCCACTTCCAGCACCTCAAGGATTGTCTCACAGATCTTTTGCTTCTGTTTGTTATGTGCTGCTAGTGCTTCAAAACAGAACACCAATGGGAAAGCAACCAAGAGAGGAGTTAGCCAGGAACCACAGAAACAAGCACTCGTTCTAGAAAATATGCTTTACCAACTCCCATCAGCATAAACCTCCCAGCTAATTGAATTAAGGTTAATACAAACCTTACCAAGAAGATAAGAAGGAATGGGACTCTGGCAATCATTCTAAATTTACTAGAACATTTTTTGAATTACTATGGACAGGGCTAACACTCTGTTAGATTTGTCTTTTGAGGGAATAGAACTTCAAACAAACTATGTGTTGGTTGACCCTCTTTAAGTGGATAAATAATACCCGAGAACCTCCCTTGTTTTAGGAACTGCTTGTGAAGTATTTTAGGTACCTTGAAAGCTCAACTGGCTTCTCTACTTAACACCCGTGTGACCTTCTGAAAGTTATTTTGTGAAAATTACTTATATTTATTTTACGTATAAAATGTGGTCCTCAATGTTGGATATAGTGAGATCATCTAAATACAGCCCTTACTTCATGCCTGTCTAAAAGAAAGTGACCTACAAATTAATTTCCTTTCAGTTCAGTTCCTTTTGCAATTCTATAACACCTAAGAAGCAAGTGGTCATCCTTTCCAGGACAAACTAATTTAGGCTCACGGAGAGAATTCAGAAAGCACACATCAATCTGCTGGGCTCTGTGGCTATATTCTTTACGTTGTCCCATTCGGTCTTTGTTCTTCCCCTGAGAGCCACGATAAAACAATGAAGAATTAGCTACAACATGTGTGATTCACAGAGAAGCAAGTTACAGATAGAGGTGAGCAATGGAAAAGAAGTAGAAAAATACGAAGACACATAGCTTGTTATTCTATATCTTACATCTGGTCTTGGAAATCGTACAAAATGGCAATGCCCTGCCTGGAGATGTTGGAAGAAAAGTAATGCAGAGCACAGTTGATTGATTTAAAACAATGGTTCTGCTGGAGGAGGGCATGGGGGACATCAGGCAATGGTTGGAGACGTTTTTGGTTGTAACAAAGAGGAAGAGGCATTACTGGCTTCTGGGGATAAAGGTCAGGGATGCTGCTAAACTCTTGTACAATGCGCAGGACTGCCCCTCTCAACAAAGAATTATTCATCCCACAAATGCCAATAACACCGAGATTGAGACGCTCTGGCTCAAAACAGAAAATCCAGTAAGAAAAACACTCTTCTTTCTTTGTAATGATTCCTTTTCAGTAATAGTCTGTACATTTGCTGGCGGCCATGTCAAGTGGAGATTTGCTCAGTACGCTAATTCTGAATCGTGAGGTTACAGTGGTTCTGGGTGACAAAATTAAGTGTTTAAATATATGTTATGACTCTAATCCTGGAGGGAAGAAAGACCAGAAATAATTGGTGCCGATTCGAATTATTTAGAAGTTTTAAGCTGAGAAAAATGCTATGAAATCTTAAATGTTGGACTAAAATAAAACAGTAAAATCTCCTCATGGTATTTTTCTCCTTTCTGTGGAGTCTGAATTCCTTGCCTTAGATTATTTGGAATCTGAAGCTCTGTAACAAACCTGGCATCCAAAATAGACCGTGCTTCCCAGAGAACACGGTAGGAAACATAAAGTCATGAGTTTAAGATCACTCTGAATCTGTATGTTGCATAAAACTTCCATATTTTATTCCTTTGGCTTCTCCCCTGGCAAACAGACACTGAATTCGAACAAGATGACACAAATAACATTCTACAAAGAACAGAGTAGATTTAATATATGGTTTAATGGTGTGTCAAATATGAGCATTAAAAGTACATTTGTTAGTGACCCCCACAGTACAGGCACCACTAGCTTGCTCATTGAAAACCAACAACTTGTGGAGGAAAAAAAAAATACAGACTCTCCATTTTCTTATCTCACGCAAGTCTTTTTAATACAAAAAAGCATGAGAATAAATGTTCAGTAGAGTCTACAACGTTGACCCCAAAGTTCAGGATCACATTGTTACGTCTGGTTTCCATCTGATGGCAAAGAGGCTTCTGTCTCCCAGATTCTAACAGGAAAAATCAAGTTGGGTTTTCTGTGTGCTAAGTCCTATTAGCAAAATTTTAAATACACTTTTAATAAAAACGTATGAACGTGTAATACTTTCTGGTTGGTATGGATAGATGAAAGAAACATTAATTTTTTATATGGAAAATTTATGACCAAAAGTCAGTATGTATCAAAGAGTTTTGCCAAGGCACACCAATAAAGCATTCACCTACTGGGTTATGTTAAAACAGGGCAAGATAAAAGTAAAGTTAGTCCATTTCTTCCCATCACAACAAAAACGTTGATAAAGAACATACTTGATATCAAACAGAGCTTCCTGCTGGCTTCAGTTACCTGGGAGTTTGGAGCCTGTGGTTTGAATAATGTTTCCCCCTACAATAGGAATGACAGCAGAAGTGTGGAGAGACTGATGGGGCTTCCTGCAGGCTCAGCTTTTAGAGTTCAAACTCATTCTTTATACTCAAGTAGAAGCAATAACAAATGTGTAAATAAATAGTCACTGATCTTCTGATGTTCCTTTTTTGGTGTTGGAAATTACGTAACAGTTCATCCAACAGAGGTGGACTGACTTCATCACACTACATTCCAGAGTTATGTAAGTTGTCGAAAGAATTAGCAAAGAATAGTTTTCTTTAATCTTATTTGAAAATAAATGTCTGCACAATGAGATTCTTGAAGAAATAGGGTTGAGGCCGTTTGGGAATTGACGGAAGATGCTTTGATAGTAAAAAAAAAAAAACACAAAACCTATAATATGAATAGACTTGGTACACATGCATAAGTTCTAATTTTAATAAGTACGATTTTTGTCTCCTCAGTACTGGATAACATCTTTCCAAAATAATGAAATTTTAGTGTAAGATTTTACATTGTAATGTGAAATATAACACCTATACTAGCATTCACAATTTTTTTTTCTAAAATAATGCCTAAACCAATATCAAACAGATATCTACTTGAGCCTCAGATCAAGCAAGATACTTGGCTACTGTTTATCTGATCTTCAAGCGCATCAACAAAAATTTTTAGGCAATGCATTTTATAATTGCTTACATTTGTTTTGAATAGTTCCTAACTATTCAAATGAAAATTACAGTATTTAATTATCATTCCAAATTTTGAAATCTATAAATGATTCTGTGGTTTAACAACTACATTTTAAGTAGTACCCACAGGAAAATATTTTAACTCTTCTAAATTAACATTTAAGTTACAGGAAAGTGGAGACAAAGAAGATTCTGGCCGGAGTCAGAGTAACTGAGCCAGAAAGCCTTTCTGATTGGCCACCAGAGGGCAGCATCCTCAAATGGTTGTGGGTGGGAGAGGGAACAGACTGGAGGAAGCTGGGGTGGTTAGCCGCATCTAGTCCAACTCTTTTCTGAAATTTTCCCTGTTGAAACCAAAAAGTGTGAGAGTAAGGATTTATTTTATTCCAACTTTTTAAAAAAGTGAAAGAAATTCCAAAGCAGAAACAATAACACCTTAATAGCACTTAAATGTGCCCAGCAGTGTTTTAAGTCTTTTATGTACATTAACTCATTTGGTCCCCATAACAACCCTGTGATGTGCACTCTATTTTTGCCCCCAACCTTACAGCTTAGGAAACTGAAGCACGGGGCGCTTTGGTCACTTGCTCAAGCCAAGGAATGGAGCTGAAATTCAGACCAAAGTGGTTGGTTCCAGAGTTCAGGCATAAGGTGTCTCTCCTGGAACTGAAATTTCCCAAAGCTCACTTTTTGCTACCCGGTCGTCACCCTCTCTGTGGGAGTGTAAGTCAGATACTGAGTTCTTCCTCTTACCGCATCTTCTTAAAAGATAGAATTCTATATTTTCCTCTTTTTTTATACTAACCCATCTGTAATTTAAAAAGAGCGATGCATTCCATATTTCCTTGAAATTCATACAATATTACAGGCATATCTATCATATTAAGACTTTTCAGAAAGAATGATGTCCATTTTAGGTTTTGCGTTTTCAGAAGGCAGAAACTAAACATGTACAAAAGAGCCTCAGCCGGCATGGAGCTTATAAACTGGTTAAACTAAGACAACCCATGGGGAGAAAAATGAAGACTATCTACAAAAATTATATTATTAAATTTTCATTATGATACTGGAAAAAAAGTGACTCAAGAATTAGAATACGAAAAGGACAAAGAGAATTGATTAATCCAAAGTCCTAAATCAAAACAATTTTGAAAACAAAGTTACCACCCCTGTAGAAGATAGAAGTTGCAAAGTAATATGAAATAAATCTCAGCTGTCAAGGAAATAACTCATTCATTGATTCATTGATTCACTTATCCTTTTGACATCTAGCAGTAAAGGCAGATTCAGTGACCTCATCACAAAGTACAGCCTTGAAACATGAGCAGGGTTTTCCTAGAAGAGGCGAAGGTAGAGAGTTTCCCAGCAAAGGGATGAACAAAAGCAAAGCCCAGAGGTGTGGAAGAGCGGAATGTGTTTGCAGAACGGCAAAGAGACATAACTGGCGGAGGCTTGTGGCCTGTGGAGGGAGGTACAGGGTGGGCGAGGAAGCAACACACGTAGTGGGCAATGGGATGTGAAGGGCCTGGAGTGGAAAACTCAGTAAGGGGCTCAACTTTTTACTTCATAAGAAATGGAGAACATGTGGGTTAAATTCTAAAGCTGGACTAAAGTGGTATCTAATGTGCACGTAAAAGGTCAAGTTTGGACATGGTATTAAGTATTCCTATGAAAGGTTGAATAATGAGTCCCTTTAGGATCACATATGCTGCCAGATTGGAAATCATGCTAACATTTTAAATGCCTACATGAGTTGGAGAAGCAGTGATTTTTAAAGTGAGGAGAGGAAATCAGTAAGGACTTAAGCAAGAGCTTAGACAAGTAATGTCTCTAGAGCATGCATGGGACGGGATTTAGATAATGACAGTCAGTTTCCCAGCCAGTCTATCGGTCTCAGACCCACAGAATGATCAAGAGGACCCAATGATTAAAACCAGACTTTTTCGAAAATAGGCACATGGCCTTCAAGCATTTTGAGTGCCTACTCAATTCAAGGCACTATGTTAAATGCTGGGTAATCAAAGATGAAAGAGAGATGGTTTCTACCATCGAGAAGTTCATAGTTGTACAGGACAAGGGAGAGATGGACAAGAAAACAGATCATTGCTCTACAACTGAGACAGCCCAATAAAGACCTGTTTGCACTGTTCTACGATATTAGAAGAAGAAGAAACTAATCACTCAGTAGAATGTTCAGATGCTTGTTGTCTGGAACTCTCAGGGAGAGTTCTCCTTTCTAGAAAATTCTATTTATCTCCCAATATATGCAGAGAGGAGTTTCCTAATTCTTTCCTCCCCCCAACTTTTAATAATCCCAAGGATACTGAATACTGTGGAATCCTGTTTGTGAGATAGATAGTGTGGAGGCTGACTTGGAGAGCAACTCACTATAGGCAGGTTACTAAGTGTGGCAGATTCATTATTTGTTCATAATTGTTTATTCCATTCCTGTCCTTGCCACATTCACCTGTGAGCACAGTATGCTTCCTGACCCCAGTGACTTAGAGCCTGGCCAAGAGACTCACTTTGGCCAATAGAATCTTAGTGAACATGACATATGCCTCCTCCAAGCAGAAGCTTTAAATGTACATGATATGACTTTACCTGCCTTGTGCTTCTGCCCTTGACTATGAGATTGGTCAACCTCACCTAGGGGCTGCTCCTTCAGCCTACATCCCAGATGAGAAGATATGTGGAGCCCTGCCAATCTTAGACAAGCCCAACATCAACCTAGAGTCATCATATAAGGTAAGCAAGAAATAAATGTTTGTTTTGCTAAAGAACTAAGATTTGGGGATTGCTTGTTGTCATAGTATTTGTTGACTAAACAGATCAGGTAAAGAGTGATAATCCAAGTGAGAAATGACTGTGGTTTAAATTTGAGTAGAGACACTGAAGTGAGGAACATTGAGGGCTATTTAGGAAGTAAAACCAAAAGGACCTCAGTAATTAATTGGAGGTGAAAGGGAAAAAAACAAACATAGATTTCTGGATTTCTGGCTCAGCAACTGAAAGAGAGAAGCAAAGACAAGTTAAAAAATTAAAGATGTTGATTCTTTAGTGCATGCAAAGAAAATAATAGAGAATAAGTACTGAAAAATATTTTTTTTAAAGATTTTTTTTTTATTTATTCATTTGACACAGAGAGAGAGATTACAAGTAGGCAGAGAGGCAGGCAGAGAGAGAGGAGAGAGGAGGAAGCAGGCTCCCCGCTGAGCAGAGAGCCCGATGTGGGCCTCGATCCCAGGACCCTGGGATCACGACCTGAGCCGAAGGCAGCGGCTTTAACCCACTGAGCCACCCAGGCGCCCTGAAAAATATTTTAATACACATGTGTGTGATTATAATATTAAAGTGACTATCATCCATCTCTATTAAGCATCGAACAAGGGGAAATAAGCTTAATTTGCATGAAAAGAGGTTATTACACTCAAGAATGACACTTCTGACGAGAAGGTTGTTAGATATTAGAATGCATTATCCATGGTATTCAAGGAATTTTCTTTTACAGGATATATTTCGTTCCAGATTAGACATGGAATTTTCAAATTAATTATGAAGAAATCTTTTCTAGCAGTGTGATTTTACACGATTCTTTCTTATTTTTCAATGACTTTGACAGGGTTAATTTTATCTCTCTGAGCCTCTCACCGTCTGTAAAACAAGGAAATGGAACTAGACAATTTTTCAAAACACCTCAGCACTTGGAAATAGCAGTAACACAGGACATCGGAGAATAAACATCAACCTTGTTCTCACAGATGCTGTGGAAGTTATAGGAAAGATGTCTGTGTAGAATGTTCTTTTATATGTTGATATTGATACTGATGGAATATCTTTTTTTAAACCACTGTGTCTTTTCTTATAAGGAAAACAAAGTGGTTAAAATTATTTTTGACATAATTAAAATGTGCAAAAAATGGTTGAGAAATGTAACTTCCTGTGGCCTTTTTTTTCCCTATGAGCATAAATTCCAAATGTTTAATGCATTAACCCCTGCTTCATGCGCCAACAGAATTAAACTTTCCAGTTTGGCCCAAATTGCTACGCTTTGCCTTGAGGGAAATATTAAGGTAAGCAATATCTACATATGATTTGGACCTAACCCAGCATAAAACATCATATGTAATACACATAATTCTTGGGTTTGACAATTGAGCTGCTTTTACAGCTATTTGAATCCTAACAACTCGGTGCTTTAAGTACAATTTCACATCATTAAATGAGGTTTTACTTACAAAGTGTCTGATTAATCGATTGATCTATCTATCTATTTTTTTAAAAAGGGTAGCCTTTAGTATTTTCATGCCAGGCTGTTGTCAAGGCTCTATACATACAGTAATTCTAAATAACTGGTATCATAGACTACCAATCAGTGAACCACATTTACTGGGTAAATAGTCCTGCAAAGTCAGACACGATATAATGCTGAAGGGAAGGAAGCCAGTGTTAGAAATAGACTGTGCCATAAGAGATCCAGAAAGGAAGTTAGGTTGCAAAATAAAATTAAAAAAAAAGAAACAAGAAGCTTTCTGATCCCACAGTTCCTCAAACCCTAAAAATAAATAAGAACATGCTGACTCTTGATCAACCAGCTAAAGATAAAGCAGTAGGTAATCTGAAATATAGGGGAACAGGACCAAAAAAACCTATAATTACGAATCATGAAATAATTTCTTATACTATCAATCGAGTGCTCTTTATGCCCTCATTGCTAGCAAAGAGGGTTTTGGCTAGACTCAGGCTTTTTTTTTCTTTTAAGATTTATTTATTTATTTGACAGAGAGAGAGATTACAAGTAGGCAGAGAGGCAGGCAGAGAGAGGAGGAAGCAGGCTCCCTGCTGAGCAGAGAGCCCGACGCGGGCCTTGATCCCAGGATGCTGAGATCATGACCTGAGTCGAAGGCAGAGGCTTTAACCCACTGAGCCACCCAGGCACCCTAGACTCAGGCTTTATAGGGAACAATCTTTTTGTACTAAAGATGTCCAGGATGTAATTTTTCACATAGACATTAAGTAAAAATGTATTGAATGAAAGATTTTTGGAGTCAAAAACCCTCAAGTCTATAAAGGAAAACTAACTACTGTTTTATCTGTTTGGCCCAACATACCCAGCATGGAATAATTAGAATATTAGCTATATATGCTAATACATATATATATATGTGCTAATATATATATATATGCTAATACATNAATTAGAATATTAGCTATATATGCTAATACATATATATATATGTGCTAATATATATATATATATGCTAANATATATATATATATATAATATATGCTAGAGATCCCATACTAGTAATTATTTGTAAGCAAGTTAACAACTTTTTATGGGAGGGGAAAAAATCAAATAGTGGTTATTTGAACTTTTATTCTCAGTATTATGATATGAAACAGTGGTCTTAGTTTATGCGCCGATAATAAAAATATATAATAATACCAAACATTCGTGGTGCGTTCGTGTGCCAGGCACTGTTCTAAGCACAGTTGAGGATATATCCTTTTCTCACAAAAACCCCGTGAGGTATGTACTATTAGCCCCATCTTACAGATGAGTAAACTGAGGCATAGAGAAATAAATTGCTTAAGAGCACACAGCTAGTAAGTGATAGAACCAGAATTCCAGTATAGGCAGCTTATCCCCATTATCTGTTCCCTTATCCAAATATGTTGACGCCCCTCCAATAAACTAACTGTTTATTTCCTTCTCTCTCATAGGCCTGGAATTTCTCCCAAGGAAATGTGTAGCAACACAAAGCAAGCCTCATATGTTCACTGTTGCATATTTTCCTTGGTATATTTTAATGAATATGAACATTAAAGAAAATCTACTTTTCACAGATCTCCAGTCCATGCTCAATTCAATCTAGTCTTTCACTTCTATAATATGAAAACCAAAATGGCAAATTTACATTTATCTTAGTTTTTAGTTTTTATTAACATTTCTTTTTCTGCTCATCTAAACTTTGAACAGAAATGGATGAAATCCATTCTGAATCCAAAAAGAATTTGGACCAGAATATAATTAAATCTTCACTTTATGTCCTTATGTTTTATAACTTGTACCTACTTGTAAAATTGCAAATAAAATTGTAATAGCTCATATAATCATTTCCATGAACACTGAGCTTCTGAGAGACTGGAGTGATAGAAGCTTGTTGGGTTTGTCATCAATAAATATCAGGCAGTGGGGAAACCAGTAAGCCCATCCGCCCAGACAACGCCTAACTGCAGGTGTACTGGTCAAAGGCAACTTCATGGTGATTCTGCTGCAGCGTGGCTCCTACCCCCCTATCCTGTCTGTCAAGAACTGTGAGGAGCCTGAGATTTTTACCCCACGTGCACAATCTTGGCTGTCACAGTTTCATGTATGATGATAAAGATGTGAGACTCTGGGTTCCCGACAAAGGACTCTTCCTGCTGGCATAACAGGCAGCATGAATTTTTGTGTTCACATGAATCCTCTAATCTCCTAAGTCTTGCTGGCGTGATAAATGAAGAGAGCCTGGGGCCATGTTACATATGGAGCATGTTTGCAGCACTGAAGAATTCCAAGCTCAGGAAACCCAATTATTATTTTTTTTAAGCAAACCTGCCCAATCTTTGCCCCAGAGAGACGTTATTATACTAGGGGGTGCACAAAATGCCCTCAGCTCTGGAGAGAGACACTGTGGTCGTCTTCCAAGGCTATTCCCTATGCAAACATCCTTGAGAAGATAGTTCAGACCAAGAACGAGAGCTGTCCATGCCCTGGCTCAGAAGTCACAAGGAACACAAGAGATCCACAGAGAATTCTCTCCCAATGTGCATTTACTGCCGGCATCATGGGACCACAGCCATTTGTCAGCAACACGCTGGTATGGCCAGGCAGCTTTAGTGAGTGAATCAATTTGTAATAATTAAGTTCTTAATTATTTAAGTTCAGTAATTAAGTTCTAGCTATGATCCTCCAAACGACAGAAGCCTGGAAAGGCTACCAATGCTACTGAAACCCAGAGACTAACTACCAGCCCACTGAAAATGAGAGTAGACTTTGCTCTAACTACTCAGAAGAGCCAGGTACCCCTGAAGGGTTTTCTTCTACGCTTTCCCCCTGCCTCCTTCTGCCCCATTACCACCCAGAATGCATACAAATTACCTACCTTTCTGCTTAATCCTTCCTGCATCTTTGACAGTGTATGGAATAAGCAAAATCTGTCTCTCCACTATCTTACTTCTGCCCTCATCATTCCTTCTGCCCTTATTAATATGCTTACCCCACCGCACAATCTTGTACCCACACTAATTGGGTACATCCATACTGGCTAAAGCGTTTCCCCTGCCCACCTCGCTCCAGCCCTCCTTCCTTAACTGATGGATTCATTTTTTTTTCATGTGCTCTAAGCAGGCTTCTTTGTTCATTCCCTTACACATATGCCTGAGATGATGATAATTGTAATTCTGTGTTCTTCTTCAAACCACGTACAAGCCACTGTCGCCAGGCCTGTATTAATTATTATTACCAGTCTACATGACAGTTTCAGTGCCTAAATTTTGAATGACCGGAGGTCAGAGCGTTTGTCTCATTATTCGCAAGTAACCAATAACTTAATGCAATGCCTGGTACATAGTGAGCACTTACAGAACTGTTTGTGGTATGAATGAATGAATGAATGAATGAATGATACAGTCACACTGAGCTCATTCACAAAGGAACAGAAGTCTCAAAGGAGCAAAGGTTTTAAGACTAAGGAACAAACCTCTAGTGGTCAAATAGCAAGCCCTATTTCAGGCAGGGCTTTTTTCCAGTTCATGGAAGAGCCAAAAAAAAAAAAAAGTTACCTGTAGAATATGGGTTTGTTACATCCACACATTAATAAATCACTTGTTAAATGCACAATTTGATAAGAAACTTACAAACCTATAGGAACCTCTTCTAAGTAAAGGCAGTGAATTCTCCCATTTCCTCCTGGAGGATTTACTTAAATAAAATATGCTTATGAAATACTTCCTCCAAAGATGGTTTCCTTAGTGATCTGGCCATTTTGTTCAAAAAAGGATAATATTGTATTCTTGTGTAAAATGTAAAAAAGCAAGTCTTGACTAATGATAATGTCACATTGTGTGTAATTTTGTTCAGCTAAAAGGTAGAAAACAGAAGTTCTTGTTTACCTATAAGTTCCTGATATCAGTTCCCACAGATGGAAGACTAAGTAAAAATAAAACCTGAATTTTTGCATAAAATAAATTTCTGGTCATTGGGATAAAGAATAAAAGTAACACTGTTGATCTGATCACTTTCCAAAGGATTTGGAGCAAGCCAGCAAAGAGGAATGAAAGTTGGATGTTAAGAGTCAGGAGGTGGGAGGTGACACAAAAGAGGATTAGAAACTCTTATCCACACTCTGCAGAAACTCAGGCTCCAGAACTGGTCAGACATCTGTTTCCAGCAAAGCAAACCATCAAAAAATGAGAAGGCAGCCTATGGAATGGGAGAGGATATTTGCGAATGATATAACTGATAAGGGGTTAATATCCAAAATATATAAAGAACTCACACAAGTCTATATCAAAAAACAAAACAAAACAAAAAACCAATCTGGACAAAAGTGGACAGAGGACTTGGACAGACATTTCTCCAAAGAAGACATACAGAAGAACAATAGACACAGGGAAAGATGTTCAACACCACTAATCCCCACAGAAATACAAATCAAAACCACAATGTTGTACTATCCCACACCCATCAGAATGGCTAGACTCAAAAAGACAGAAAACAATGTGCTGATGAGGATGTGGAGAAAAGGGAGCCCTCATGCACTCATGCACTGTCTGTGGGACTGCAAACTGGGGCAGCCGCTATGGAAAACAGTATGGAGTTTCCTCAAAAAAAGTAAAAACAGAATTACCATATGATTCAGCAATTCTACTTCTGAGTATTTACCTGAAGAAAATGCTGATTCAAAAGGATATATACACACACCCATGTTCATTGCAGCATGATTTGCAATAACCAAGCTATGGGAGCAACCATTAATAAATGTGGTGTATACACACACACACACACACACACACACACACACACACACACACACACAGGAGTATTGCTCAACCATAAAAAGAATGAAATTTTGCCAGTTGCAACAACATGGGTGGACTTAGAAATATTATGTTCAGTGGAATAAGTCAGAGAAAGACAAATACTGTATGATTTTACTTACATGTGGAATCTAAAAAACAAAATAGGAACTGACTCCTTGATACAGAGAACAATCTGGCAGTTGCCAGAGGGGAAGGGAATGGGGAGATGGGCGAAATACAGAAAGGGGATTCAAAGGTGCAAACCTCCAGTCATAAAATAAAATAAATGTCCCGGGGATATAATATATGGCATAGAGAATATAGTCAAGAATATTGTAACTTTGTAGGGTACAGATGGTAGCTACATGATCACTTCCTAGTGTATACAAATATATCATGTTTTACACCTCAAACCAATCTAATATGGGAGGCCAACTGCACTTCAACTAAAAAAAAGAAGTCTGTGTTTCCACTTGGCTGTTTGAGCAGTAAGTTTGCCGGAAAGCTTATAGAACTAGTTATTTGTACCTAGAATAAGAATAGGTTAAATTCCAAATGTTCACATTAGGTATCCTTTGAAAAGTCACCCATCATGTCCCTGCTTGGAAACGAGTAGTCAGGGATGACACACTCCGGCTTCTCTATCAGGCCACCCGTGGTTCAAGGACAAAGAGAACGGCAGGCTTCCGCCTAGCACATACATTTGCAAACTGCCCTGGGTTAGTTCCCAAGGCCCAAGGCTGGCTGTTGACAAAAGAGGCTGAGCAACAGACTTACCCCCCGCCCCCCACAAGGCCCTACATCTCGGGAAAAGCTACAGGATTCCTTCCTGAGAGAGATACAGTCATGTTAGTGGGATCAACAGGAGTAACTCAACATTTCCTTCCCATGACAAAAGAAATACCCTGACCAGAGTTTCTATCCTTGTCTCTCAGAAAGGGAAAACTGAAAAAGAGCTACCTTTGACAAAATGGACTTTGAAAACTTGGTTTTGGACAGTTTGGTTGGTTTTATAGGGGTTAGAAGTTCACAGGCAAGGGTTTTGAATAATTCAATAATTTGATTTTTTTTTAAGATTTTATTTATTTGATAGAGAGAGAGTGAGAGAGAGAAAACAAGGAGGAGGAGCAGCAGGCAGAGGGAGAAGCAGGCTCCTGGCAGAGCAGTGAGCCCGATGCAGGACTCGATCCCAAGACACTGGGATCATGACCTGAGCCAAAGGCAGACACTTAACCAACTGAGCCATCCAGGCATCCAATTCTTAAATCTATTCAAAATAAGGTAGGATTTCATCCAGGGCTTAATGTCTAATTAGTCTCTTGCTTTGAGCAAGACCCATTAAAGTCTGCCTAGACAAATTTAATTTGCCTCCTTGCAAAATGGTAAAGTATGCACCCTGAATACACCTTATAAAACAAAATTTCTCCTCACAAGTGTGCTTTTTTGGACTTCTACCTTAGTATCAGAAGTTAACCTGTTTATTCTGCTCCTCCAAAATTCTCAGTAAAACCAACTAGCCCTAATCATAAAGAGATCCTTCTGCTGAAAATCCTGTACTGCTCACAGTTTAAAATAAGACAACAGACCCAAAATGGAGTTGCTTATGCTAAGCTCCACATCATCTAACTGAGACTTAATCAGAGTTTCCGCTGTTTCAGAAATGGAATCTTATGCCCATCCATCCGGAATCATGGGATCAGCATTTGTTAGGTAATCTGCCTGACAGACCCCTGACCATCCCCTAAAGGAAAATAACCTTGCAATAACCAATCCACTTTATTGCCTAGTATAACTTCCTGTTCCAGCCCTTCTGCTTGTAAAATTCTTTCATTTTGTATAGCTCTTAAGTGCCTTTCTGTCTGCTGTGTTGGATGCTGCCCAATTCATGAATTGTCGAATAAAATTAATAAGATCATTTAAACTTTGTTTTTTTAATGACATGTAACAAAGTTGAATTCATTCAATCCTCACTACACTCTCCTATGAATAAGTACCATTATTTTATTCATTTTTCAGGTGACAAAACTTAAAGTCACAAAGCTAGAATTTGGAAGAGAGAATTCCTACTGGGAAGACAGACTTCAGAGCCCACACTCTTAGTGCATTCGGTAAGCCTATTTAAAGCAAGATCTTCATTTTCTGCAGAATTTGCAATTGTATGCTCCTTGGATATTAGAGATATTTTGCCCAACAGATATTTATTCAGTTTCAGTTGCTTTGAGAAATTATTACTTGGGAACAAAGATGAATTTAGAAGGGCTATAAGTTAAAAATTTTTTTAAATTATAACTTAAAATCCTCAAGTTTTTCCAATATGCAAATGCTTCTCAGAACAACAAAATGCATGGATACCTTTGGCTGCGTGAAGGATAGACAGGCTCAAGGGGAAACAGACGTTTGAGTATTTATGTATCAGGGTTTTATGTGTTACATGATATAATCTTCATAACACTTCCAGATAAAGATTTTTATTACTTCTGTTTTTTAGACGTAGAATCTGATGTACTGAGGCATTTGGTAACATTACAAATAGCCATTACATAGCATAGATTTGAATCTAGGCATTCTTGATTCCAGAATCTAGGGTCTCAACACCTCCATTTCCCCCATTGTCTCCTGAGAGCAAATACATGTGCTTAGCTATCACCAAGCACAGTGAGGTGAACGTGATCCAAACACAGCATCCCAGAATCTTCCAATACTCCTTGCAATTATAGATTCCTAATGTAATGATTATGTAACTTAGTGATGAAGGTAATAGGCACCACTGGATAAAGAGGAAAGGAAACTGACAAGAGAAACTGACATTGTCAGACAGTCCATATGTCCCACACTTGTGTGCAAGAGCACTAGTGTGAGGGATCAGTGCCACTCTGCCTGGGTGAGAATCAATCATTCTGGCTTAGCTGCTGTACACTGCTGAACACTAGCTACCTAACGTCTCTGAGCTATGTTTGTCAGGTTATAAAGTGGAGATATAACCAAACCCTACAATATCCCAGAGTATATTAGTTATCTGTTGCTGGTGAAGGGTAACAGAATATGTCACCCCAAAATATTTCACTTTAGCATAAGGATTACTTTGAGCTGAAGGCAATTGAGAAGAAGCAGATGCAAGAAAAGCTCTCTGCCCTCTCCCTATTTGCCTGAAAGAAGGAAATAAATTTACAAAGATGCCCCCTCCCCTCCCCTTTCCACTAGGAAGAACAGAAATCAATCAGCAGAGACAACACTAGACCCTTATCAGGCACTAGAGAAATCTACATAAAAAACCTTACCATCTTGCCCTTATCTATCATCATTTGCCTGCCCACAGTCTGTCAATCCTGGAAGCTCAAAGTCCTTTTCCTTGGTCTTGTCACTTCTCTAAAAAACTACTGTTCTTTGCTAAGATTCTATATAAGCCCAAGTTCTAACCACACTTTGAGTTGTTCATCACTGAGTTCTCCAGTGTACAAGTTTAGTGCACATGTTTATAGACTTCTGTTTGTTTTTCTCTTGTTAATTTGGTTTTTTGTCAGTCTCATTTACAGAGTCCCATCTGGAAAACTTAGGAGTGAAGGGGAAGAAAAGTTAAGTTTTTCCTTTCCTTCGCCATGTAACAAATTACTCTAACCCTTGGCAGCTTAAAACAACACATGTTTATAATAACAGTTTCCCCTGGAACGCAGAGATAGTTATCTCAGTCTTCTGGGTCTCTCACTGGCTGCAACCAAGGCAATCTGAAGGCTCAACTGGAGAAAGATTCATTTCCAAGTTCACTTATCATTGTTGGAAGAATCCAGTTCTCTAGTTATGGGACTGAGGACCTCAGTTCCTCACTGGCTGTTGGTCAAAGACTGCCCTCTGTCCCTTGCCATGGGTCCTGTCCAACATGGCAGCTAGCTTTAAAGCCAATGAGAGAGACTGCCAGCAAGACAAAAGTCACAGTCTTTTGTAATCTAATCACTAAAGTGATATCCTACTGCTTTTGCCCTATTTTATTGGTTAGAGGCAAGTCCCTAGGTCCAGTCCACATTCACGAGGAGGGGATTATAGAAGATGTGAATACAGTAGGCGGGGATCATTGGGGGGCCATCTTAGAAGCCTACCTACCACAGGCAGGCAGTGTGAGTGGGGATCCAAAAAGAAGACATGCTTGAACGCACTTAGAAATCTGGTAAGGATATGGTTGCTATTCAAACATGGCCTTTCTCTTACAGCTTTAATTTTCAAAATGAGAATTGGATTTAATTCCACTGTTTCATTGCATTTATACCTGTTGATTAGAATATGGACTGGATCCGATACTGGCACTGTGCACCTGAGGAAAGAGCTGCCCAGGAACACACAGCTACTTTGAGGGACTACAAGCTAGCTGAAGCACGGGAGCTATGCTGGTTTGCTTTTCTTTCATTGTGTGCTTTTAAAAAAATGTTATTTCAATTTAGAATTTTACCCCAAAAAACCCCAATACAGATTACAAATAATAGTTGATAATTCATTGATTTTGTTCTGGTCTTTAAGTGTTACTTTTATTAATCTCTGTAACATTTGGTTATTGTTTTCTAAGTTTTGGTTAAGCACTTTATTGTTTTAGCTTTATAGGAAAATGCACATATATAAAACTTATAATTGAATTTTCTGCAGGAAAAAGAACCTTTCAATAAGCTACAGAAATCCTGTAGTTTCTAACCCCCTTTACTCAATCACTCTGTTGAAATCAATAGTTTATAAAAACATTTGTGAATACATAAGATTTCTTAAAAACCAGTGACCACATCCTTAAGAACTAATGATCATAGAAAATATTTTGTGCAATATAATTGTGATGCTAGTGGGTGAAATATCTCTTGGAATTCTCTCCCCTCCCTAAACCTTACTTTCTTCAAAGTCTACCTTAAGTCCTAGTTCCTCCATGACATCCAATTACTCAAGTCAGCACCAAGTTTTTCTTTATATATGAAATCCTATTACACTTAGTATTACTATCCTATAACATAGCACTGAAGATGATTTTAAATGATTTCTGTTTCATAGGGTCAGTGATTTCTCCACAAGATGCTTATAAACTCTTTAAAGGCAATAACCTTGTCATATATGTGGTTGTTACACCTGTTTTGGGGGAGTCCATAAGTAAAGGCTGATAAAGCAAATATCTGAACAGAAAAGAACTTTGAATGTCGTAAATGGAGAAGTTAGAAATTGCCTAAATTCCACACTCTGCCCACATAAACCACTTCCCTTACTAGTGTGGACGTCTCAATCTTTTTCTGGACTACAATCAACTTTGAAGACAAAAATTATTTTTTACTCATCTCAACCTTCTCTCTTCACTTTGCACCAATCACCCTCTCTGCAACATCCTACTAAAAATCCTACCAAAGTGGTTCACAACAACCTAAGAATTTATCCCAAAGACCATTTACTAAGAAATGAGTCCCCGTGATAGAAAGATAAATGGTGGATCCAACACCAAGAGCACATTCTGGCTTGGCTGTCTTTCCTAAGCAAAGAAGACCATGTGTGACGCTTGGTGATAAAATCTATTTCCCACTATTGCCCTTCTTCCCCATCCCCCCCCCCAAAAATATAAATAAACACAAACAGAGAATATTTCCTCTGAAGACAGGAAATTGGAACTCTTGCAAATGGGGTTCAATCTGCCTATTCTGTAAACTGAGTATCATTTCAGTTCATATCAGATACTTTCAGGATAGCCCTATCTGGGTCGTCCAAGTTGAATGGTCTTACTGTATGACCAGCGGAGCCTGCAGGGCTCTACACCTGCCTGGGCCAACAGTAATAGGTCTGTGTCTAACTGGAAACATAAATTAATTTTGGTTTTTTACTGCACAGAATTAATCAATTCTACTACATTTTAATACATTTTGATGTTTTGCCAACATCAGTTCCATCTGTAATATATCCTTTTCAAGACGCAGGCAATCTGTGTGTTTTATCTTATCTTCTTTCTGCAATCTGTGGGTTTTAAGCTCTATTGGCTGAGTTTCCCAGAACTGAGGAAGTTGAGAAGTTGCATGAGCCACAACAGTTGGCATAATATGTCAGAGGACAGAGAAATGCAACCCAACAAACACTTATGGGGCATTTATTTTATGCAAGTTATTGTGTTAGTTGTTTGAACAGAAGGGTGAGTAATGTCCAAGTCCTACCCTCAAAGAACTCACAATCTGTTTGCAGGAGATATATGTGGGGGGGGGGCACACATACACACACAGGCCAGAACTAATAACAGTCAGACTATGCCAAGTAATTCAATAGAGGGATAAGCAAGTGCTGAGAGAAGACAAAAGTAAAAATTCATTCTGACTGAGGATATTAGGAATGTCATAGGAAAGTTAGTATTTCAGATAAAACTCAAGACAAATAGTTTTAATAGGCAAAGAATATATACTTGTTACACAGAAGAAAAACTGTGGGTTTTTCATTGGTGGGTTGATTTTAGATTAAGAAATTATTTTGACTTTTCACATTATGAACTTTAAGTATTAATAATAAAGCTTAACTTAGAGAATTTCAACTTACTTCCTTACATGTACTCTTATATATAGGACTATCACTCATTCTATCATAAATAGGACTTCCCAAGCCTTATTTATTTATTCTGTTAGTGACCATTATGTAAGGATATGAGTCTAGAACAAAGAATGTGTGTACACAAACCAGGGATCCTCTTTCTTCCTGTTTCTAGGGAGCTAACAACCATAAACAGTCTAAACTGAGAGACCTTACTGATTATGTAAGTTAAAGTTTTCATTTTACACACCAGTAATGGTTAGTTAGCAATAAAATCTACACTAGAACCCAAATCTTCTGATACCTCCTCTCAAGTACCTCCCACTGCAACTACCCTGAAATCTGCTCCTGTGAAGCCTCTCAGGAGAGAGGGACCACTTCCTTTTCATTTTTGTGGGGAATGGGAGGGTAGAAGTAATGGCAGGAAATCAATTTCATCCCTTGGGCCTCATAAATGGTCTCTTGTGCTTAGTAAAGCAGGTGACTCTGCCCAGGTAGCCAGCCAATTTAGGATCAGCCTGCTGACTTTCCAAGGCGCTATGTTTTCTTCTTCTTCCCTCCCAGTCCCAGGGCCCTCTGGCTGTTGGTCCCTAATGGCAGGTTCATACCCACTGGATTTCCCCCTCACTTACTCCCATTCTTCCCTTGGAGTTCTAGTAATAACTGGGTAGCAAAAGGGAGCCACCAACATGAAAACCTTATTGGGGCAGGATTTTACCTACTCAGTTCACTTCTAGGCAATGCTTGGCACACAGCAGGTCCTCAATATTTTCTGAATGAGTGGCCATATTGTTTTCTTTCCAGCATTGAGTTAGACATTTTCATTTATTGGCTACAACTGTACCCTCTTTTCTTCTTCTTTGTCATCGGGTTTTTGTTTTGTTTTGTTTTGTTTTTTGTCACTTCATTCAGTCTCTGGGCAGATGAGAATAAACTGGGCTAACCCTGCCACCACCCTGACCAGGATTAGCTGTTGTCAGGAGGTAGGTGGATGTAATCTTAATTCTTTCAGAAATTTTTTCAGAACTCCATTGGGAGAGGCAGATTCCCTTTTTTTTTTCCAATTATTTTCTTCTTATTTCTAATTCATATCAACTTTTTTTTTAACCTTCCCAGAAAGTGATGCCTTACGTACTACCATTTTTATATGATAAAAACAGACCGTGGAAAGCAAAACACAGTTGGCAACATCAGAAGCTCATGAGAGAAAAATTACTGGGGCAGAACTAAAATAGCATGAAATATAATTTAAAAATAGTTTAAGTATATAAAGTATAAAGATTATTATAATTTAAATTTCATATAAATACCTTTTGAAGTATATCTCTTAAAAAATTTGTACAGGACATCTGCTTCTAAAACTCACCTACTTGAATAGGAATTCTCTTCAACCATTTCTTCATCTGCACAAAAAATAGTGTTCATCATCTTATTATTCTTTTTTTAAAGATTTTATTTATTTATTTCACAAAGGGAGAGAGATCACAAGGAGACAGAGAGGCAGGCAGAGAGAGAGAGGGGGAAGCAGGCTCCCCACTGAGCAGGGAGCCCAATGCGGGCCTCGATCCCAGGACCCTGAGATAATGACCTGAGCCGAAGGCAGAGGCTTTAACCCACTGAGCCACCCAGGCACCCAATCACCTTATTATTCTAAGGGAGATACTCTTACACTATTATTTCAAGATGTCTTATGCTTCTTTTAAGTTGTTTTCCTAATCATCTCTTGTTAGCTAGAAATTGAATGTTTATTTCACTGCCAGGTCCCTTGTTTTACTCCCAAGAGTCTCCACAAATTAGTTGTGTGGGCACAGAGACTTCTCATAAGTTACCATAGTGTTTGAGAGCATAATTTTGAGGACAGGGCTGCTAAGTGTTTTGAGAAAGTGAAGTGAAAATAAATCTAATTTCTGCACATTCATACATGCCTAGAGATCAAAATCACTGTGGTCATCATTGTGGAATTAAATCAAACCTGTTCAAACAAGTACTTAGCTATTCATTCAGCTCACTTTTATCAAGTGCTTGATATACCTCAGACTCTGTTCAGAGTGCTGATAGAATCCTTGTCCCCGTTAATCTTTCTGAGAGTTTTCCTCTTGTGTACGGAGTGGTGGGGACTGGAAACAGACTTGCCTGACAGTTTGGAGAGATAAAGAAGTTTTCACATCACAGAAGCACAAATTTTCAATCGAGTATCAGCTATCTTGTGTCTTTCTCTTTTTTTTAAAAGATTTTATTTATTTATTTGACAGAGAGAGAGATCACAAGTAGGCAGAGAGGCAGGCAGAGAGAGAGGGGGGGGGAAGCAGGCTCCCCACTGAACAGGGAGCCCGATGCGGGGCTCGATCCCAGGACCCTGAGATCATGACCTGAGCCGAAGGCAGAGGCTTTAACCCACTGAGCCACCCAGGTGCCCCTATCTTGTGTCTTTCAAAAGTAGTTCCTTGCCCACTCCTACCATGGAGCTTTCTGTCTCTCACCGCTTTCCTCCCCTCTTCCTTTTAAAATATACAGCCCTTTGGTTTTTAGTACATTCACAAGGTTAGACAACGATCACTGCTATCTAATTCTGGTCTTCACCTCATACCCATTAGCTGTCACTCCCCATTCTCCACTCTTCCCTGGCAATCTCTAGTTTACTTTCTTTGTCTATGGATTTGCCTATTCTGTACATTTCATATAATGGAACTATACATTATGTGACCATTTGTGTCTGGCTTTTCTCACTCACCATAATGTTTTCTTTTTTTTTTTCAGATTTTATTTATTTATTTGACAGAGAGAGAGATCACAGGTAGGCAGAGAGGCAGACAGAGAGAGAGGGAGAAGCAGGCTCTCCACTGAGCAGAGAGCCTGATGCGGGGCTCAATCCTAGGACCCCGAGATCATGACCTGAGCTGAAGGCAGAGGCTTTAACCCACTGAGCCACCCAGGCGCCCCACCATAATGTTTTCAAGGTTCATCCGTGTTGCAATGTGTAGCAATGCTTAATTCCTTTTTATGGCAGAGAATTATTCCATTATATGGATTACCACATTATGTTTACCCATTCATTGATGAGCATTTGGGTTCTTCCTACTTTTTTATATTATGAATAATGCTGCTGTGAACACTCATGTACAAGTTTTTATGTAGACATATGTCTTCAATTCTCTTGAGTATGTACCTAGAAGAATTGCTAGGTCATATGGTAACTTTAGTTACCATTATTTTTTCCCCCATTGACTCTTTTATTTATTTATTTTTTTATGTTATGTTAGTCACCATACAGTACATCATTAGTTTTTGATGTAGTGTTCCATGACTCATTGTGTCTAACACCCAGTGCTTCATGCAATATGTGCTCTCCTTAATACCCATCACTGGGCTAGCCCATCCCTCCACCCCCCTTCCTTCTGTAATACCTCAGTTTGTTTCTTGGAGTCCATAGTCTTTCATGGTTCATCTCCCCCTCCAATTCCCCCCCTTCTTTTTTTCTCTTCCTTCTCCTAATGTTCTCCATCCTATTCCTTATGTTCTGCAAATAAGTGAAACCATGTGATAATTGACTTTCTCTACTTATTTCGCTTAGCATAATCGCCTTGAGTCCCATCCATGTTGACGAAAAAGTTGGGTATTCATCCTTTTTGATGGCTGAATAATATTTCATTGTATATATGAACCACATATTCTTTATTCATTTGTCTGTTGAAGGGCATCTCAGCTCTTTCCACAGTTTGGCTCTAATGGACAACGATGCTATGAACAGTGGGTGCATATGGCCCCCTTCTTTTCACTACATCTGTATCTTTGGAGTAATTATCCAGTACAACAATTGTTGGGTCATAGGGTAGCTCTATTTTTAATTTTTTAAAGAACGTCTACACTGTTTTCCAAAGTGGCTGCACCAACTTGCACTCCCAGCAACAGTGTAAGAGGGTTCCCCTTTTTCCATATTCTCACCAACACCTGTTGTTTCCTGTCTTTTTAATTTTTGCCATTCTAAAGGGTGTAAGGTGGTATCTCATTGTGGTTTTGGTTTTAATTTCCTTAATGGCTAATGAGGATGTTAGCCATTTGTATGTCTTCTTTGGAGAAGTGTCTGTTCATGTCTTCTGCCCATTTTTTTGACATGATTATCTGTTTTTTGGACATTGAGCTTGAGAAGTTCTTTATAGATCTTGGATATCAGCCCTTTATCTGAAATGTCATTTGCAAATATCTTCTTCCGTTCCATGGGTTGCCTCTTGGTTTTGTTGACTGCTTCCTTTGCTGTGCAGAAGCTTTTTATTGTGGTGAAGTCCCAAAAGTTCATTTTTGTTTTTGTTTCCCTTGGCTTTGAAGACGTGTCTTGAAAAAAATTGCTGTGGCTGATGTCGAAGAGGTTACTGCCTATGTTCTCTTCTAGGATTTTGATGGATTCCTGTCTCACATTGAGGTCTTTCATCCATTTTGAGTTTATCTTTGTGTATGGTGTAAGAGAATGGTCCAGTTTCATTCTTTGGGTATATAGCTGTCCAATTTTCCCAGCACCATTTATTGAAGAGACTGTCTTTTATCCATTGGATCTTTTTTCCTGCTTTGTCAAAGATTATTTGACCATAGAGTTGAGGGTTCATATCTGGGCTCTCCATTCTGTTCCATTGGTCTACATGTCTGTTTTTGTGCCAGTACCATGTTGTCTTGGTGATCACAGCTTTGTAATATAGCTTGAAATCAAGCAACGTGATCCCCCCTGCTTTGTTTTTCTTTTTCAACATTTCCTTGGCATTTTGGGGTCTTCTTCTGGTTCCACACAAATTTTAGGATTGTGTGTTCCAGTACTTTGAAACATGCTGTTGGTATTTTGATCAGGATGACGTTGAAAGTAGATTGCTCTGGACAGCATAGACGTTTTAACAATGCTTATACTTCCGATCCATGAGAATGGAAAGTTTTTCCATCTTTTTGTGTCTTCTTCAATTTCTTTCATGAGTGTTCTGTAGTTCCTAGAGTATAGATCATTTACCTCTTTGGTTAGGTTTATTCTAAGGTATCTTATGGTTTTTGGTGTTATTGTAAATAGAATCAATTCTCTAATTTCTCTTCTTACAGTTACATTGTTAGCATATAAGAAAGCAACTGTGCATTGATTTAGTATCCTGCCATATTACTGAATTGCTGTATGAGTTCTAGTAATTTAGGTGTAGATTCTTTGGGTTTTTCACATAAAGCATGTCATCTGTGAAGAGAGAGAGTTTGACTTCTTCTTTGACAATTTGAATACCTTTTATTTCTTTTTGTTATCTGATTATCACTGCTGGGACTTCTAGTACTATGTTGAACAATAGTGGCAAGAGCGGGCATCCACTCTGTTTTTTCCCCATTGAGAATGACATTCACTGTGGGTTTTTCATAGATGGATTTTATGAAATTGAGGGATGTTCCCTCTATCTCTATACTCTGAAGAGTTTTAATCAGAAAAGGATGCTATGTTTTGCTTTTTCTGCATCAATTGAGAAGACCACGTGGATCTTGTCTCTTCTCTTATTTATGTGTTCTATCACATCGATTGATTTGCGAATGTTGAACCAACTTTGCATCCCAGGGATAAATCCCACCTGGTCGTGATGGATAATCTTTTTAGTGTACTCTTGGATCCTATTAGCTAGGATCTTGTTGAGAATTTTGGCATCCATATTCATTAGGGATATTGGTCTAAAATTCTCCTTTCTGATGGGGGTCTTTGCCTGGTTTTGGGGATCAAGTTAATGCTGGTCTTATAGAATGAGTCTGAAAGTTTTCCTTCTGTTTCTATTTTTTAAAACAGCTTCAGGAGAATAGGTATTATTTCTTCTTTGAATGTTTGGTAGAAACCCCCGGGGAATCCATCAGGTCCTGAACTTTTATTTTTGGGAGGTTTTTGATCACTGCTTCAATCTCATTACTGGTTATTGGTCTATACAGGTTGTCAATTTCTTCCTCTTTCAGTCTTGGTAATTTATGTTTCCAGGAATGCATCCATTTCTTCCAGGTTACTTAATTTATTGGCATATAGCTATTGATAATAATTTCTAATGATTGTTTCTATTTCCTTGGTGTTAGTCATGAACTCTCCCCTTTCATTCATAATTTTATTTTGGGTCCTTTCTTTTTTCTTTTGGATAAGTCTGGCCAGTGGTTTATCAATCTTATTAATTCTTTCAAAGAACCAGCTTCTAGTTTCACTGATGTGTTCTACTGTATTTCTGGTTTCTAATTCGTTGATCTTTGCTCTAATCTTAATTATTTCCCTTCAAATGCATGGGTTAGGCTTAATTTGTTGTTGATTCTCCAGTTCTTTACTGTGCAAAGATAGTTTGTGTATTCGGGATTTTTCTATTTTTTTGAGTGAGGCTTGGATGGCTATGTATTTCCCCCTTAGGACTGTCTTTGCCATATCCCATAGGTTTTGGATTGATGTGTTTTTGTTCTCATTGGTTTCTGTGAATTGTTTAAGTTCTTCTTTGATTTCCTGGTTGACCCAAACATTCTTGAGCAAGATGGTATTTAGCTTCCAAGTATTTGAACTTCTTCCAAACTTTTTCTTGTGACTGAGTTCTAGTTTCAAAGCATTGTGGTCTGAGAATATGCAGGGAATAATCTCAACTTTTGGTACGGGTTGAGACCTGATTTGTGCCCCAGTATGTGGTCTATTCTGGAGAAAGTTCCATGTGCACTCAAGAATGAGTATTCTGTTGTTTTAGGGTGGAATATTCTGTATATATCTATGAGGTCCACCTGGTCCAGTGTGCCATTCAAAACTCTTGTTTCTTTGTTGATTTTCTGCTTAGATGATCTGTCTATTGCTGAGAGTGGAGTGAAGTCTACTACTATTGAAGTCTACTACTATTGAAGTCTACTACTATTAATGTATTATTTTAAATATGTCTTTTTATTTTGGTTAACAGTTGGCTTATGTAGTTGGCTGATCCCATGTTGGGGCATAGATATTTACAACCGTTGGAACTTCTTGTTGGATAGACCCTTTAAGAATGATATAGTGTCTTTCTGTATCTCTAACTACAGTCTTTAGCTTAAAATCTAATTTGTCTGATATGAGAATTGCTACCTCAGCTTTCTTTTGAGGTCCGTTGGCATGAAAGATGGTTGTCCTTCCCCTTACTTTCAGTCTGAATGTATCTTTAGGTTCAAAATGAATCTCTTGTAGACAGCATATGGATGGGTCTTGTCTTTTTATCCAATCTGCAACCCTGTGCCATTTTATGTGAGCATTTAGGCCATTCATGTTGAGAGTGATTACTGAAAGATATGATTTTATTGTCATCATGTTGCCTGTGAAGTCCTTGTTTCTGTAGATTGTCTCTGTATATTTATGCTCTATATGACTCTTGGAGTCTTTCTCCTTTTATAGAAACTCCCCCCCCCTTAATATTTCTTGCAGGGCCATCTTAGTGGTCACATGTTCTTTCAGTTTTTGCCTGTCCTGGAAGCTCCTTATCTCTCCATCCATTCCGAATGACAGCCTTGCTGGATAAACAATTCTTGGTTGCATGTTATTCTCATTTAGTACCATGAATATGTCTTGCCAGCCCTTTCTAGCTTGCCAGGTCTCTATGGATAGGTCTGATGTTATTCTGATGTTCCTCCCTCTGTACGTAAGGAACCTCTTCCCCCTGACTGGCCCTAAGATGGTTTCCTTGGTTCTAAGATTTGCGAGTTTTACTATTACATGCCTGGATGTTGGTCTGTTCTCCTTGATCTTGGGAGGGCTCCTCTCTGCCTTTAGGACATGAATGCTTGTTTCATTCCCCAGATTAGGGAAATTCTTGGCTATGATTTGCTCAAATATATCCTCTAGTCCTCTCTCTCTCTCTCTCTCTCTCCTTCCCCTCAGGGATCCCAATAATTCTGACACTGGAATGTTTCATGGCATCATTTTTTTCTCTAATTCTGTTTCATGGATTTTAAGCTGTTTGTTCCAGAGCTCCTCCTCTTCCTTCTTTTCTATCAGTTTGTCTTCTATATCACTAATTTGTTCTTCTGTCTCATTTACCCTAACGATTAGAGTATCTAAATTAGATTGGATCTATCCAACCTTAAAAGTGCTATTACTTTTATTATTACTATTTTATTATTAATTATTACTGTTTTATTATTACTATTATTACTTAACAGCACTTTTAAGTTCTGCCAGATCAGCTCTCATTTCTACCCTTAGAGAATCTATGTTGCCATTAATAGTTTTCTCCATCCTAGCTATTGTCTGCATAAGTGTTACCCTGAAGTTTATTGCCGACATCTTGCTTATATCCATATCCATTAGTTCTGTGTCGAAGATCACAGTCTGAGATTTTCCTATGTTGGGGGTTCCTCCTCTTAGTCATTCTGTTGTGGGGTGGTTGAGGGAATTTACAGAGTCTAAATTATTGACCACAACCCAAGCAAGATACACCTGTATTATAGGAACCTTAGGATTATCAGCCTCTTGTTCTTCCAGCCTGTCTTCTGCTGGAGGGGACTACCTCGCTGTTACTCAGGCAACACTGTTTGGGCAGAGTTGCCTTGTCCTCTGTGTGGGGGGGATGGGCTCAGTGAGAACCGGTTCTGGGGGGCTCTTGTTCTCTGGCGGCTTTCTCTGGTGGCTTTTCATGTCCCAACCCTCCCCACCAAGAACCAGAGCAGAAGTGACCTTATCTGAACCTCTATCTCAGAATAGAAAAATCAGAGTCTGCCCCTCAGTGAGGTCTCCAGGCCACATTGTCTCCACTTCTGTCTGCCAAAAACCTCAACATCCTGGGTTAGGCGCCCCACAGCTGCACTCCCAGCCCTCACTTCCAGGTCCAGACATGTCTCTTCCCTTTCTGCTTCTAAAACCGCCAGCGGCCCCCAATTCATATACATGACGCTGCAGATCCAGGTTTCAGTCTGGTAGGCTGCCCCAAAGTCCTTTCCCTGTCATAGCTACTGGTCTGTGAGTCTGTGTCTGGTCCCCAGTGCAGTAGGTTTTTGTGCTCCAGTGGTGCAGGATCCTAGAGGCTCCATCCCCCTTCCATTTATCTTCTGATATCTGCCTGCAGAGTCATGGCTCCCGCTTCATACCTCGAGACCAACCACCTGAGATATTCTGTTTGTAGAGTTCTGGATATATCTTCTTATATCACAGGCTGATTTCGTGGGTGTTCAGAATGGCCTGGTAGATATCCAGCTCAATTCAGGGGAATGGTTGAAATAGGGTCCCCTACTCCTCCTCCATCTTTGCCCCTCCTCTGTTTAGCATTATACAGAACTGCCAGACTGTCTTCCAAAGTGTCTGGATCATTTTTTACTCCCAATTTCTCTACATCCTGTCAATACTTGTTATTGTCCCTTTTTAAAAATTATTATTATAGCCTCTGTAATGGGGATGAAGTGATATCTCATTATGATTTTGATTTACATTTCCCTAATATCTAATGATGTAGAGCAACTTTTCATGTGTTTACTGGCCATTTGTGTATCTTCTTTGGTGAAATGTCTATTCAAATAGTTTGCCCATTTTTTGAGTTAGTCATCTTTTTATTGTTGAGTTATAATAGTTATTTATATATTCTGAATTAAGCTCCTCTATCAGGTATATAACTTGCAAATATGTTCTCCTGTTCTATGAATTGTCTTTTCACTTTATTAATGGAGACTTTTGAGGTACAAATGTTATTACTTTAGATGAAGTACAATTTATGAATTTTTTTCCTTTGGTTGCTTGGGCTTTAGAAATCATTGTTTAATGCAAGACTATTTATACCTATGTTTTCTTCTAAGAGTTTTACAGTTTTAGCTCTTATTTTTAAGTCTTTGATCCACTTTGAGTTAAATTTTATATATGTTGAGAGGTAGGAGTCGACTTTATTCTTTTATTAGTGAATATCCAGTGTGCAATACTTTTTTGCTTAACCTTTAAATTTCAACATGGAAGAAACTGTATTTTCATTAATCTCTTGCCCACTTCTTGGATTATATGAAAAATAGCATATTTAAAGCTTTCATATACAAAAATAAAATTGTATCATCTCAAAATCTCAGCTGGAAATACTATAGTTAAGTTTTACTGTATTTTCTTTGTTCATCCACTCTTGCCTGTAAATTCAATTCTACCTTGAACTGACTTGATTAACAAGTCACACATAAGGACTTGCAAGAAGATCTCAGGCTAATTCTCAGAATTCAGCATTTCATTTTCATAATGTAATCATCTAACCATAAGGATATAAAGAGACACTTTCCCAATAAGCCTTATTCCTACATAGGAATGGAAGAGAGGGAAAAGGAATCTTAGAAAGTAGAAATTAATATAAGAATATGGTTTGAGCTATAATAGAATAAAGCGGATGCTTTTCTAATATATGAAACAGTCATTCACAGTGTACTTTATAGCCTTACAGGAAGCCCTGGATCATATTATAATATTACCCATAACCATATTAGTCTCCAACAAATGTGTTACATTAGTGATTGTTGCTATATTTTTTAATTTCAGTAATTAATGCTACACTTAATTTTTAATAAGGGAAAAAATATAAGACTCATTATGGTACTATTTGAATTTTATTTTTGAATCATGATTTTGTTGGTAATTCATGTAAGGATAGCAACATCTGTAGAATATGTAGTGTATTCACATTTGCTGTCCAAATTCATTTTTTAAAAACTTTATTTATTTACTTGTTTATTTGAGAGAGAAGGAGAGAGCACGAGCAGGGGGAGGGACAGAGGAAGAGGGGGAGAGAGAGAATCTTAAGCAGACTTTGCCCTGAGCATGAAGCCTAATGTGGGGCTTGAAGGGGGGCTGGATCTCATGTCCCTGAGACCAAGACCTGAGCTAAAATCAAGAGTCCGACACTTAACCAACCAAGCCACCCAGGCACCCCTAAATTCATTTTTAAAAAGGTATTTTACTAAAGAAGATATATTCAAAATTAATAAATACATGAGAATATACTTAAACATTACTAATAACTAGGGAAATGCCAATTGAAACCACAATATCATGCTAGCACAGACCCACTAGAATGGCTATAATTTTATTTATCCAAGTTCATTTTTGTAACAACCATAAGAAGAGGCAAAATCAGTGCTACTATTCCCATTTTCTAGAGAAAATTATTAACTGATCCTTTTTATTATAAGCTATTGCTAGCATGTTGAAAAGTATTGAGAGTATTTAAAATGTAAATAAGACATATTAGCGAGATTTATCATCTCATCATTTTATCATACTTACTTGAGATTTTTAGAAAAGAACTACCTGGAACCAAGGTGGCTCAGTTGGTTAAGCATTTGCCTTTGGCTCAGATCATGATCCTAGGGTACTGGGACTGAGTCCTGCATCAAGCACTGCAAGGAGCCCTGCATCAGGCTCCCTGCTCAGTGGGGAGTCTCCTTCTCCTTCTCCCTCTGCCACTCCCCCTACTTGTGCTCTCTCTCTCTCAAATAAATAAATAATCCTTAAAAATAAATAATAAACAAATAAATAAAGAGAACTACAGTATTATAGATACGATTAGAATGCTTGTTACTCCTTTCCCAGTTCCATTCCTTTTCCTTCCTCTCGACAGCAATTACTTAGCATTTTATCATTCTTAAGGACATTTTCACTCTATACATATGCATTCTTAAACAATATATAGTATTGTTTTATATGTTTTTAACTTTTATGACCTCATACTCTAAGTGCTATTCTACAGTTTGCTTTTTTTCACTCAGCATTATATTTTGAGGGGTCATCCATGTTGATACATGTTTCTCTAATTCACTTCTACTGTATCATTCTGTTGGATGACAGGAACACAATATTTTTAATCTATGTTTCTCTTGATGAATATTTAGATTCTGCTATACACTGAATGTTAGTATTCTCCTAAATTCATGTGTCGAAGCATAATCTCCAATGTAATAGTATTTGGAGGTGGAGCCTTTGGGAAGTGATTAGGTCATGAAGTTGGAGCCCTCATGAATGGTATTGATGCCCTTTTAAAAGAGACCCCAGAGAGCTCTCTCACCCCTTCTTCTGCTCTGTGAGGGCGCATCAAAAAGACAGCCAGGAAGTAGGCTATCATGAGACACCAAATATGCTAGCACCTTGGTCTTGGACTTCCCAGCCTCCATTACTGTGAGAATTAAATGTCTGTTGTTTGTTAGCCACCCAGTCTATGGTGTTTTGTTATAGCATCCCAATAAACTAAGATTCCTTTCAAGTTGCCACTATTATTAGTACAAATGCTGAAGCAACAAGCATTTTTATGTATGTCTCTAGAGCAGTTGGTAAAAATCTCTCTGGCATATAAATCTAGAAGTAGAAAACCTCAGTCAAAGGACAAACACTATTTCAATGTTATTGTTTTCCAAAGTGTTTGGACTAACTGTACTCTTACCATTGTATGACAACTGTCATTTCCCCACCTTGACAAAACTCAGTTTTGTCAGACTTATTTTTTTTTTAACCAATCTGATGTTCATAAAATTGTGTCTCACAGGGGGTTTATAAGTTGCATTTTTCTGATTACCAGTAAAATTGAAGACCTTTTCATTTGTTTACTGGATATTTGAGTTTCATACTATGGAAATAATATTTTTTTAAGATTTTATTTATTTGACAGAGAGAAACACAGCAAGAGAGAGAACACCAGCAGGGGGAGTGAAGCAGGCTTCCCATAGAGCAGGGAGCCTGACATGAGGCTCGATCCCAGGACCCTGGGATCATGACCTGAGCCAAAGGCAGATGCTTAACGACTGAGCCACCCAGGCACCCCTGGAAATAATTTTTTTAACATGTTTGCTTTTTTTTTTAAACTTATCTTTTTCTTTTTGATTATAATAGTCATTTATGTGTTCTGGATTCTACACTTTGTCAATTATGTGCACTGTGAATATTTTTCCCAGTCTTTGGATTGCTACTTTTTTCATAGTACCTTTAATGGTCTAGCACATGCTTTAAAGAAATTGGATTTATCAATATTTCCATTGTGCATATGTGTGTGGTTGTGTCCGTGTAGTTTAGGAAATTTTTCTAACCTACAGACTACAAAGATATCTAAATGTTTAAAAATTTTGCTTATCACAATCTTTAATCCATCTGAATTTATTATTATGTATGAAAGAAGTAGATATCCAAATTTATGCTTTTTTCCAATGAGAATAGTTCCAATTTGTTTAGCTTCAATGATTGAAAAGTCCACCTATTCCCCATTAATTTGTAATGGCACTTCTGTCATATACCAAATTTCTATTTATATCTTGGTCTAATAATTTTTCCCTATGTCAGTATCAAATATCTTTATTATTATAGCTTTAAAACAAATCTTAATATCTGGCAAGGAAATTTCTGACACTTTACTTTTATCTTCAAAACAGTCTTGTCTATATTTAGTCTTTACTCCTTCAAATACTTTTTGATCTATTTATCAAAATTAATGAAAAGCCATATGGAAATATTGATTAAAATCACATTGAATTTGAAAATTAATCTTCACAAATGAAGTTTCAGTTAAGTTATTGGGCTCCCACGTGGGTGGGTACGAGAGGTGTTACACCTCTTACACTCTTTAGAGATCTCTTCAGGAATTTCAACAGTGTTTTACTTTGCTCCATTAAAGTCTTTCATATATTTTATTAGATTTATGCTAGACTCCTACTAGTATTTATTGCTGCTTTGAATGGGCTATTTCTTCTACCATATTTCCTTATTGTCTTTTACTGTCAGGAATGTAATTTGTTTTGCAAATTGATCTAAAATACAGAAATGTCACTAAACACTAAGTGTCACTAAGCACTTATTACCTTTTTAATTTTCATGTAGATTATCTTGAATTTATTATCTAGACAATCATATTGTCTAAATATAGGAATATTGTATTTTCCTTTCTACTTCTTATACCCCTTATTATTTTTTCTTTTCTTATAACATTGGCAAAGTATAGAAATGATAATATTGACCATCTTTCTCTTTCTTCTGGCTTTAAAAATAATCATTTATTTGATCTTTCTTTAGCCTTTGATCTTATAGGCTACTAGGATCAATATGTATTCTTACTATGAACCCTTTCAATCAACATTTCTTCCAAAGTTATTAAGCATTATTAAAGTGCACAGATACAGCCTCATAGCAAATGAGATTTTAATTTCAAGTAAAGCAAAACCGATGCTTACTAATTACCATCCTAATTCCTCTGTTAAAAATTCATTTAGACAACCAGTTAAATTGATAAATGCACTCCAAATCTGTCAAAGGGTAACATAAGAATCATCTTCAATAATGAAGACACATCACAATAAGTTTTCCACTAATTTAGATTATTGAGCATCAGTGTAAATGGAAAAGCATATTATGAGGCAATGGAGACCTTGTGGCAAATTTTAAATATTAAAATCATAATCTCTTCTTTCATTCTAAGTCATGTTTAGCTTGTTTTGTTTTGTTTTGTTTGTTTGTTTGTTTGGGGGATTATTCGCTGTAAACCAGAGCTCTGAACTTTCCTTCTGGCTTATGTTCTTGCCTCCCACTGTCATTGGTGGCACAGTGAGTCTCTTTCCTTCCATCACTTGGGATGGTCAACAAATGCTCTTGGGGCTTCATGTTATTCTACCATAATTCCTCACAAAACTACTTGCAGCAGATATCCCTACTGAAAGATGACAAGAAGCTAGAACACAATTTCAGCAGACCAGTATTAAGGTTGAATTAACATTTTCTCTTCCCTAATAAAAATGTTTACATATAGTCCTTGTTTCAGGCTTTCCATTTTTGCACTCAAAAGAGTGAGGATGGTCCTCCCCAAAAAAGGAAAAATGGATTCCATGATCTGTGCTGGTTTCTTTGAGTTGAGATGGTATGGTAAGACATCGACTGGTTCTCCATACCCTTTGGAAACAGTAAAAAATCTAAGGCAATTTTTAACTGAGCTAGAAAATCATGAACTTGCCAGAAACCTGTTTTCCTTCCCAAGTGCCATTTTTTCCACTAGACCTACATGCCCAACAAAACTTTAACCCTGATCCAATTTGGGATCTGTCTTCTAAATGCCCACATCCAGACTGCATCTGTAGCTGCAGGAAATCTCAAAATTGAGGTGCTCAGAGATCTTATTGTGGCTTCCGAGGCTTCTCAAGGGACTTTTGGCTTCCTGTCCCACTTACAAGTACTTCACAGAAAAAATAAGAGCACATCCAGCCAGAATGTCTCAGCATTTCCCCCTGAAGCTTCTCTGCATGTCCCCATTTCTACCGTTCCTCCCTTCCAGCCACAGGAGAGATGCCTCTGTGCCAAATAACCTTCTCCTGACACTATGAACCCCAACCCTTTGGAGACCTCCCTCACTGTATCTCCTTCAACACCCCGACCCACCCACCCAGCATGTGCTCTTGTCCCTCAACCTGCAAGATTGTGTGAGTATCGCCCCATATTTTAAGAAATTCTTCTCCAGCTATCAATATGGCTCTCTCCTTCCCATTATAGTCAAATGTGAGTCTGTTTTTCAGTCTATTTTGCAGGTTTCTCTTCTTTCAACAAACCCTCTGGTGGCCTCCAGCTCCTGATCTTGGCCCTCCTATCAGTCTCTGCACTTCCTTCAGATCATCATGTGTTCATCATGGCTTCCATCTCAAAGACTCAACACTATAACCCGACTACACACTTAACTGACCCACAAATACTGCAAGCCAGCCCCACTTGAACTCTCCCAATTCAACATGTTCAAAATGGACTCACACTCTCCCCTGTTCATCTGCTCTTCCTCTTATACTTTTCCATATTAGCCAGGGCCACCCTCATCCTCCCTGGGCACTCAAACCAAAAGTAATTGTCTGAACTGTCTCATTGCTCACTACCAGCTGGAGTCCTGCTACACCACCTTAGGGAGTCTCACTGGCCCCCATCACCTTCCATCCTATTCATCTGGTGGCTCTATACCACTACCTCTAGTTAATTTGTTTCTTGTCATTTCTAATGAACTCTATGCCTGACTCTTCTCCCTGTGTAACAAGGTCAAGTATTCAAGAAATGTAATTTTCTTCAGCCTTTATAACTAAACTTAATTTCAATTGGTGTCAATTCCAGGCAGCCTCAGTTATTTTAGCCTCCCTGTCCCTGCCTCCCCCAGCCCAGCTTTCCATAAGAAAATAAAGATGTGCAAAAGAGTGTGCGTTCTGGAGAGCATGGGGGAATATATGATCTCTCCCTATACCAGACAGGATGTGGAGGAATTCTTGATGGTGTCCTACCTGTCTATCTATGCAGCCACCTCTGGTTTTCCCACTCCACACATGTTCAATAGAAGGAAAATCTACATAGCTTACCCCCTTTCTGGGCTCTACCTTGAAAGCAAGCCACAAGGGCTCTGTGCTCGTGGGCCGCTCCTAACTCTCCAGGGACACAGTCATGTATCCATCCCACCTTGAGGACTCAGTCTGGGGCAAGACAGGGCAGAAGTGGTAGTATCTGAGAAGTCAGAGAGCACAGCTCCTTCTGGACTCACCCAACAACCATTAGTCTCCTTCTTACACTTTTTCCCCCCTAGCTTAGTCTTTTTAAAATTATTATTACTATGTTCAGTTAGCCAGCATATAGTACATCATTAGTTTTTGACGTAGTAGTCAACGATTTATTCATTGCATATAACACCCAGTCCTCATCACAACATGTGCTGTCCTTAATACCCATCACTGGTCTAGCCGATTCCCCACCCCCTTCCTTCTGTAACCCTTAGTTTGTTTCCTGGAGTCAGAGTCACTCATGGTTTGTCTTCCTCTGATTTCCTCCCACTCAGTTTTCCGCCCTTCTGCTATGGTCCTCTACATTATTCCTTATGTTCCACATATGAGTGAAACTATATGATAATTGTCTTTCTCTGCTTGACTTATTTCACTTAGCATAATCCCCTCCAGTTCCATCCATGTCAATGCAAATGGCAGGTATTCATCCTTTCTGATATCTGAGTAATAGTCCATTGTATACATGGACCACATCTTCTTTATCTATTCATCTGTTGAAGGGCATCTCAGCTCCTTCCACAGTTTGGCTATCATGGACATTGCTGCTATGAACACTGGGGTGCATGTGCCCCTTCTTTTCACTACATCTGTATCTTTAGGATAAATACCTAGTAGTGCAATTGCTCTAGCTCTTTTTTTTAACATCCTGAGGAACCTCCATACTGTTTTCCAGAGTGGTTGTACCAACTTGCATCCCCACCATCAGTGTAAGAGGGCTCCCCTTTCTCCATATCCTCGCCAACACTTGTTTCCTGTCAATTTTTGCCATTCTAACAGATGTAAGGTAGTATCTTACTGTGGTTTTGATTTGTATTTCCTTGATGACTAGTGATGTTGGACACTTTTTCATGTGTCTATTAGCCATTTGTATTTCTTCTTTGGAGAAGTGTCTGTTCATGTCTTCTGCCCATTTTTTGACTGGATTATTTGTTTTTTGAGTGTTGAGTTTGAGAAGTTCTTTATAGATCTTGGATATCAGCTCTTTATCTGCATTGTCATTTACAAACATCTCCCATTCCATGGGTTGCCTATTAGTTTTGTTGACTTGTTTCCTTTGCTGTACAAAAGCTTTCTATCTTGACAAAGCCCCAAAAGTTCATTTTTGCTTTTGTTTCCCTTGCTTTTAGAGATGTGTCTTGAAAGAAGTTGCTGTTAGCCCAAATATTCTTAACTACATCTGTGCCAGAAGACTATTTTTGGTCATCCTTCATTGATCTAAGTCTAATGGTTGTAAATAAACTTGATGTCCTAGAATATTCTAGGTTTACACTTTTGAGAGTCAAGAGTTTTCAGAGTTTAAAAACCTTATTTCAACTGTGTCATTCATTCCCTGAGACAATGGACACCACACACAATGGAGGAAGGGCAATGTGTACAGGGAGGGAGGGAATAAGGGAATAAAAGCCTCTCTACCATTTCCTAGCACACGATTCCATTACTAGGTGCTGGGTTCTGTGTCTCAAGGAGCATTAGCTCTTTGCTCAAGGACCAGGCCTGCTATCTCACTCTCCACTTGACCAGGAAAGATCCACAAATGGTACCCTTAACTCCTCCTCTGCATCGCTCAGTACCCTTCCTGCTTCACTCGTCTCTCAAATTGCCTTCTCACTTTCATTCCAAGTTACAGTCTCAGATCAACTAATTCACCAAGGAGGTTTCTTAACTTCCTCCATTTTGCCCCCAACTTCTCATCCTGCTTGATGACAAAACTGGAATTTCCAACCACAAATCTCATCATGTCCCCTTCTTGCTTAAATCCATCAGTGGCCTCATCACCTTCAGGACAAATTGGGGGAAATCCTCAGTGCAACACAGAAGGCTAGGCAGTGGTCCAGTGTGGACCTCACCCCCAGCACACTCTACCTGAGGCACAGAGCTGCTCTCAGCAGGGTCTCTAACTGTGTCCTCTCTGCATCGTTTTACATCTCATTCCCGTTCTTAGTAAGCGCATATCCTCTCCCCACCACATGCCTCACCACCTCACCACCCCTACTTCCTTTTGAACACAGGAAAGAAGTCACTAAGAGCAATCTAATGGTGATGTTTTTGATAAGCTGCCTTCCAAAGGGAACTGGTCTTATTTAGTCTATCAAAAAGTGCCAGAATAATATTCGTTTCCTTGTATTTTTTCTCGTTCCCAGTTCTTTTCATTTTACTTAGCCTAAAGATGGTCACAGTTCTTATGGCTTTCTAAAAGGGATGACATAGCATGTGTTTGGCTTTTGAGCCTTCCATACTTAGATTCTGAAGAGACTCTAGGAGAATTCCTGTGTGGAGGGAAGGGAGTGACACCAAGGAGCATGAGTGATCTTAGCCGATGGTGGGGCCTGAGTGTGCCATGCTTGGCTAGGTTTGGAAATTCTAAAATCAGGAGGGCTGTGCCTTCCTTAGTGAAGCCCAGGGGTCAAGCATCAGGCCCTAGGATTCTTGTGACCATAAAAGTGCAAGAACAGAAAAAGGACCTGTGCAGTGGGTCTAGAGAGCAATGCTAAAACTGCTGCATTTCCCCCCTGGCCCAGCGTGGCATGAGTGGGACCACAGAAAGGCAAGAGAGGGCTACCTGTTTCTAGAATACTGAGGGAATAGGGGACGTTTTCTTTGTGCCCTGAAGAAAGTCAAAATGTGGCACAACACTGAAGAGAATTGGGGACAGCCTAAATTGACTGAATTTACTTTCTACTACCCAAAGGAATGAGGCATTTTCAATGAAATCCATTTCAGGTATAGAAAAGTCTCCTACCTGCCCGTTGTAGACGTAGACTCATACCTACACTCCCCCTCCTCCAAATATAAACTGAGAAGCACTGTATCACAAACTTTTGGATTTTGGAGGGGCATAATATGCATGGTCTGATGGATTTTCACTTGGGACCATGCAAGAAGAAATGGATTTAAAATGAGGCAAGAAGGGTTCCAGTTGGACTTGAGAGAGATTTTCGAGAACACACAGACAACATCAGAGAAAGAGTGTGATTATGTTATTTTTAAAAGAGAAGATTGGCCTGTAATCTTCCTGAAGTTGTAGTTCATATTTGCTTTATAATTAATAACATACACAATGTATGCTTCACTTTGGAGAATGAAGGTTGGGCTAATCCCACCCTGGGTCACCCCCACTCCACCCCCAATTCAGGCTGCTCCAAAGACCCAATAATCTAACAGCCAACCCCTCACACGGGCATGACAGCAGCTCCTTTGCCTGAGCCCTTAGATGCAGAGAACACAAGGATTCTCAAGTTCAAGTATGTATACATGTCTGAGTAAAAGGCAATAAAGGATTTTCTTTCCCAGTTAAAGGGAGATCTACAGTCATGAATATCCTTGCATTCAACCTGAGAAAAAGTTTCAGCTCTTCTCAAATGATCAACTCTTCAGTGTCTGGAAATATTTGACCAAGAGTAATTATTATTTTGATGATTTCAAGTCTGGACTGGGCAGGAAGCCCTTCTTGACAAACATTCCAGGGAGGCATGGCTGGTGAAAAACCATTTATCAGTTCAGTGGCCTATATCTCTGTTGGACAGCACGAACAGAAACGACCTGCTGGTTTTTAACTTTCCAGATACAGTATCCTGCCACATTTTTATTCTGGAACGATGACCGTCTCCAACTGGCGTGAGTCTGGTGCCATGCTTCACCCAGAGTCACAGCTTGTTTCAGAAAAGTCCAAATTCTTTACTCTCCATTTAGAGAAAGCAAAGCAGAAGTAGCTCTCTTTTAACGGCGAGGTTTCAGAATGTGAAAGACCCAGGCACGCTGTAGGACGCAGGAAGTGGGGAGAAAATCCGAAGAACATATTCACGCGTGCGCGTGCACAACACACCGATTTTATGAGAGGTAGTGGTTACCAGGGGGCAGTATTTATAGCTCTGAGTAATTTATAGCTTTTAAATGTAACGTTATCATGCAAATAAAGTTTTTTCTACCCTCGTGATGAGCTCATGAATAAACCTGAAAAGGATGCGTGGCTGGTTGCAGAGATGGGATGAGCGGGCTGGGAATGAATCAGCAAGCGCCTGCTTTCTCCAGCAACTGTCACCGCAACCGTGGGATCAGTGCACTGCTCAGCGTGAGGACTCGGGGCGCGGTGATGTGGGACATGGCGCCGAACAATTCCCATCCGAGGCAACAGACCAGGAATGCTGCTCAGCCCACCGTGCAACAAAAATGTATGAAATCGCATTAGCAGAAAAACAAGATTTCTGGGTCTTATCACAGAAAGGCTTTTTTCCCCTCCTAGATGAATGTTCACCTCTAATTGAACAACTGTTACCCTCTTTATTTCTACCTGAAAGTGGCTTTTACAGCTCATAATTAAGGGCAGGATCTTTATAATCTCATCATGATGAAATGTCTTTTTAGTGCTTGAATGCAGTTCATTAACAGGATATTTAGGGATTTTTTCTTTCTTTCTTTCTTTCTTTCTTTCTTTCTTTCTTTCTTTCTTTCTTTCTTTCTTTCTTTCTTTTTTCCCAGTGGTTAATTGTACTACAATTGATTTGCATGTCCTGAACATGCATTTTAAGTCTATACAAGAACCCCATTTAGCTACTTTCTAAAACGCGTTCTGGAAGCCTGGAGTCCACCATCCTTGTAAAACAAACACTACATGAGACTTGATTTGTACTTTAGAGGAAAATCACAGCAGGGAAAATAGCTAGAATCTAATCAGGTGTTCTCTAAATTGATAGGATAGAATTGTTTTTAAGAAAGAAAGATAGTATACAGTATAATAATTTCCAAAAGCTGATGCTTTTTCGTTAAAATAAGAATGTTATAAAAGTTCTGCAGGAGTGCATATTTAGAGTTTTCCCCAAGGGAACAGTGTATATCACAGAAGCAGTGAGCAGGGCACAATACTCCGAATATTCACAATGGACTTTGGGGGTGTAGGGAGGTTTAAGGGTTAATTTGTTTAAAATTCATGGCTGATTTTATGGGAACCATTCTCTATTCTAGCCACAGGCTGTTACATTTGGAAGACTATCGATAGAAAAATCAGTTTAATGGATCCAGCTCCTAGTTCAACAAGCGCAATCAGAAAGGTATCAAATAATAAAAAGTTGCAATATAAATATATCGTTCAATACAAACAGACACTCAAGTTTTGTATACCTTATTTTTTTTTAGATTGCTACCCACTTAGACCAATAGGCTCAGATCAGTCTTCCAGATGGAATTAACCTTGTTTTTCCCACAAAGATTCTAAAACATCTTCTTAATCAAAATCCTTGCTCATGTGGACACTAACCAGGTACATTAGTCTCCAGGTTAACCCAGCACTATCCACTCCTCTCTCCCTACCTGTCTTTCACAATAACTCATAAGCACCCAGAAAATCTTCCCATCCGTGGATAATTCCAGAGCTCCAGGATCCTTTAGGGACTAGGCTGATAAACTAGACTGGTCACAGGCCCGCCAACTCCTTCTAAGAATAAATACAGACCTTCAGCTAAAAGGCATTCTCTTGAATTGGATATTTATTTCAAAATTTTCAATAAAAGAAAAAATGATGAAACTAGCTCAGTGTTCTGATTTCTTTCAAGGACAAAAAAATCAATAAATCTAAAATTTTTAAAACTGTGGATAAGTGTTATCTTAATAATTGTCTATCATCATATATGTATGAAAATGTATATGAATATATTTGAAAATACACTGGGACTCAGAGTAAGTAATTTATCTAAAGTCTCTCAGCAAGTCTATAACTCAGATCTGTTCTGAAGGATGGAGCTCTTTCTATAGCACTATTCTGCCTCTGACTTTTTTTATTTAACTTATTAAATTTCATATAGTTATAAATTAAGCTATACATGGAGTTCATTATATTCCTAATAATCCCTTGAGTCAGACTGCTTACAGATGATGAACAAAAACACAAACAAAAAAAGCAAACAAACAAAACCCTATAAAATGGGTTTAATGGAATATAAAAAATAAAATTTTAAAGGATTTTTGAAGTTCTTGAGCTATAGATTAAATTAAGAGCATGTTGATTTAAAAATAACTTATTTATGTTATTCTATTCACAACCCATTATGAATATTATTAGCTATAAAATATTTTCATAGTAATTTAAACCTTTTGAAAATAAATTTTATCAAGATAGATTTTTCCCACATCTTTTTTTTTTAAGATTTTGTTTGTTTGTTTGTTTGACAGAGAGATAGAGGGTGAGAGAACACAAGCAAGGGGAGTGGGAGAGAGAGAATCAGGCTTCCCGATGTGGGACTCGATCCCAGGACCCTGGGATCATGACCTGAGCCGAAGACAGAGGCTTAACCAACTGAGCCACCCAGGCACCCTCCCACAAACTTCTAAAATAAACATACCTTCACTATATAAAACAGAGATAATTTGTTTTATTTCACAGTGGGTTTTTTTCCTTAGATTATTTTAGCTCAAAATGCATTCATAGTATTGATGCTGGGGGCAGTTCGTGTTTATACTATTAAGAAACTTTCTGTCCAAGTAAGATACCTGGATTATGTTTCCAAAGATTTTATATAAAGAATAATTGTTTACTTAAAAATAGTTAACAGGGGCGCCTGGGTGGCTCAGTGGGTTTAAGCCTCTGTCTTCAGCTCAGGTCATGATCTCAGGGTCCTGGGATTGAGCCCCACATCGGGCTCTCTGCTCTGCAGGGAGCCTGCTTCCCCCTCTCTCTCTGCCTGCTTCTCTGCCTACTTGTGACCTCTCTCTGTCAAATAAATGCATAAAATCTTTTTTAAAAAGTAGTTAACAAAGATATTCTTAACTAAATGCAGAATTAATTTATATTTTATTTGTAGAAGACCATGATAATGCTGAATACGATCACAACTTATTTTATTTGTAATTTTAGTCTTATTGTGTTGAACAAAATATTTAAAATAACATTTCCAGTGCTTTGGGTATCATGATATCAAAAATATATACATACCTACAATTTACTCAAAAAATTTCAGGTTTCTTAATCTACTTTAATCATATTCAAAGAAAAAGTATTATATAAGAATAAAATTGTTTTGCTAACTCTTATTTTACTCTAAGATATAAAACAAAAAACCAGTGAATAATAATTTTTTACTGAAGAAATTTAAATCATGTTTTGATTATAGTGTTAAAGTGTACCTCAACAGGCTTTAATAATCTACATAATCATTCTTTGCATATAATATGGTTATGTACCCCGTCAAAAACAAAACAAAACAAACAACAACCCTTAAAGTTCAGTGATGTGAATAGATATAAAATAAACATACAAATATCAATAGCCATGAGATGACATACAATGCCTAGAAATAACCCTACAAAATATAAGCAGGACCTATTTATAGAAAACTATAAACTTTTATAGAGCAATAATAAAAAGTAAGCTGGAAATGTTAGAAACACTTCATATTTATGGATAGAATAATGCATGACTGTAATTCCTCCTAAATTAATTCTTGTATGTTAATGAAACCAAATAAAAATAACATGGCAATGAGATTTTATCTGAAATGGGTAAGTTTCCAAAATGGTTCTGGAAGAACTAATAAACAAGAATAGTCTAATAATACTTGAACCAAAACAAGAAAGAAAAAAAAGCAATGTGTTTAAAAGTTTCACAGTATTTCAATAGAAGTGGTATGGTATTTTACAAGAATTAAGACAAAGATTAATAGAGCAAAACAGTTTGAAAAAATCCTAACATATAAGAAATAGATGTATTGATATGAATAGATATGAAAAGGCATCATAAACAAATGCAAAAAAAGATAAATTATTTATCCAGCAAAGATTTTTGGAAAATTACCTATTGAAGAGTAACTAAGCATTTAACTCAGATGATACTATAGATTTATTAAAGATCTTGTGTAAACAATGAAACTCTAAAATACCAGGTGTAAATAGATGTGTCTTTTTAATTGGTATGAGGGTAAAAAGGGATTTTCTAAGATAAAGGCAATGAAAGCACAAAGGAAAAATGATGTAATAAAGTTAAAACATGTACATTATAAAAAAATGCACAAAACTACAAAATATAAAAGCAAATATTTAGTTGGATAAAAAGAATTTTGACAAAAGGTACTATCTTTAATGCACAATAAAAGGCTCTAAAAATCACTATTATTCTAATAAAGAAGAACATGAATAGATAATTCTTGATTGAAAAAATATTAATTACAACAAATATATAAAAAAATCACCAAACTCATTGCTAGAGAAACATGCAATAGAGTCACAACAAGATAAAATTTATAATCTGTACAATTGACAAAATGCACTTTAAATGTTAATTCTCAATACTCACTAACAAGGTACTCACTCATGTATTATTTGTGAGGGTGTAAATTAATATTAAATTTAAGAAAGCAAACTGACAATTATCTCAAAAAATATTCACAGTCTTTAAATCAATAATTCTACTCATGAAATAAATCAGGAAATCGGTTCACACATGTATTTGCAAAGATGTTTATTGCAGTGTTATTTATAATAGTAAAAAGTAGAAATAATCAAAATGTCCAACTGTAGGTAAATAGTAAAATAAATTATGATTTATAATTCATGAATTTGATAAACTATTATGCAGCCATTATAATGATGCTTCCAAGGCATATTTAATGACTTGGAAATTTTTCATGATACAATGGTAAATGAAAATTCAGGACTCAAATTTATATTTGTATAGTTACTTAAATAAATAAGTATTGCAAATGGAAAGAAACCAAAATATTGGTAAGCTTAAGTATAATTTTTATTTTCTTCTTTGTGTTTTCCAAAAATCCTGCAATGAACTATACTCCTTTTATAGTTATAAAATTTCTTTGAATTTTTTAAAGATATGACAACTTTTTACATTGAAATTATTGGGGTAACAAGGTGATATAGCTAGAGAGAAGATAAACAGATATAGACAGATATGTTGCTATTAGAGATACATATTCATATATCTCACAATATCACAATAAACAGTTACATTAAATCAAATTTAAATAGCATTCATTCAGATTTTTACATTGATTTTCTGTTGCAAGATAATGTGGTAGCTGCAGATCACCATTGCTTTTCCCTTATGAAACGAGTTTTCATAAAACTTAATACTGGATGGGCACCTGGGTGGCTCAGTGGGTTAAAGTCTCTGCCTTCTGCTCAGATCACGACCTCAGGGTCCTGGGATGGAGGCCTGCATCGGGCTCTCTGCTCAGCAGGGAGCCTGCTTCCTCCTCTCTCTGCCTACTTGTAATCCCACTTTGTCAAATAAATTTAAAAAATCTTTAAAAAGCAACAAAAAAACAAACAAACAAACAAAAACTTAACACTGGTTTAGTTCTCTACTGACTTCCCACCATTCATTTTTTAGTTCTTCTTTAAAAATGAAGATATAATAGATACATAACATTGTGTAAGCTTAAGGTATACAACGTGTTGATTTGATACACTTATTTATTACAATATGATTATCACCCTAGCTTAGCTAACACCTCTATGATGTCACATAGTTATCAATTTCCTTTTTGTGGAGAGAACATTTGAGATGCACCTTCTTAGCAATTTTCAAGTATATCGCACAGCATCCTTGACTATAATCACAATGCCATGCATTAGATCCCCAGAATGTATTCATCTTCCTGCAAGTTTGTACCCTTTGACCCATGTCTCCCCAGTTACCTTCCATCCATACCCACCCCCACCCCAGCCCCTGGAAACACCATTCTGCTCTGTTTCTTTTCATTCATCTTTGGTACTTCAAACTCTGCAAGCAAGTAAGGTATAAATAAATACAAACACTATTGCCATTTTCACGCAGACTTGTCCCTGGGCTTCACTGTAATTTTCACTTTAAATGAACTTTTATTAAGCTGCCTTTACCCCCAGGAGCAGCTTCTGGGGGGAGACGCCAGCAGCTGACGTGGCAGGCCACTGTGCCCGGCCACTGTGGGTCTCTGCCCTCCCCGCCACTCTGTCCAGGCCTGCCTCTGGGGCTGCTTCCTCCCAAAAATGTAACCATTCACACCGCTGAGAAGCCTTTGTAAACCATTTCCTAGGAGGAATTTCCCAGGGAAGGAAATCACCAAACCATATGTAACTCTCCTTCCTGTGTTAGGGCTGGAGATGGTGGATATCACAGTAGGTCATTTTTTTAAATTGGTGACTATTTTAATAATGATTTCAGCAAGAAAAGAATGTAAAATACAGGCTTAGATTTGTTGAAGCATATAGAAAGTACTCCCAGTGAATATAGATTACTATTCTGAACCTACCCGGGAATAAATCCTTCTAAATCGAAGACTTTCTTATCAGCAATTTATTTATAACTGAGATTGCAACATAAACTCAAATGGTTCGGATAATTAATGCAAAATGAATCATTTATTTACCAAGTTACCTCAATTTATTAGCCTCACCTTCTCTTGCAACGCTGATCATTGCTGGTTTCGGTAACTGAGAAATGACTAATATTATTCTTTTTCTGTTGTGTTTTTCCTAGTTTTCACAATTCCTGGTTAGAAAAAGCTACATGCCTTGTGTATATGTGTGTGTGTGCAAGTGTTTGCTTGAAATTCAAACATTTTGAGTGTATTATTTATAATGGCCCGCAAGCAAAGAGCAAAATTTTAAAAAACTACATAACTGTTACACCAATAATTTTCTCACAGTGCTACACTTTAAGTTTTAATGAAAAAAAAAACAACTTTTTCCAACATTCTGAATTAAACATGGCATCATTCTATATTTTAAAAACTTTTATATTATCATCCTTTTTTGCAAGGAGTTGGGAAATAAGCTGTTTATTTCCATCTGCCAAATAACTATGAGTTTATCATAAGGGATTAAAAAAATCGGCCATGGAGCAGATTATTAAATTAATAATTTAATAAATAATTTCACACTTAATATATATAATATAACTCTAAACACTATACTGTTTGGTAAGACCATATCTCTGGTTATATTGAACATTATTTTCTTAAGCAGACCAAATTTGAAATGTTATTTGTGACCGAATAATTTATTTTCAGTTGTTTATGCCATTTGCTTATCGAATAGGACATAATCTACAAGTGTTGATTTTGGAAGCAGGACTGAACTTTTAAACTTAAACAATGAGATGGTACCTCTGAAAAATATTAACTCTAGTAAAGTTATGCTTATACTCTTTGAGGAGAACAGGGGTATTTATCGTCTTTTTTAAAACAAGAGTATTTTATATTGAACTTTTAATGAAAATAAATAACATAAATAACACTTATTTTTAATATTATCCCCCTGATTTTAAGTCCAGGATCTAAGAGGCAGAAGTGACCAAAAAGTAGGTTGCTATGTTGCATTGACATCTGGTGGAGCAAAGCCGTTATTACAAGGTGGAAGAAGGCTCTGGACTTCTAGTTGGAACAACATTAAAGCGGAAGGACAATGTAAAGATCATCTCTAACCCCGTAATTTCTCAGCTATGAAAACCGAGGCGAAGAGAAAGTAAGTTTGTCAGAAACATTTCACGACCTATGAAAATAGGAGAAGTAAATACAGCGGTCGTCACGGTAAATAGAAATTCCATGTAAGAAACAAAACAAATACTAATACAAAATACATAAAGTATACAGTCTTCCTGCTTTTTGTCAGGAATATGGTGCTTTGTTACACAGGTTTCTGTATATGTTTGAAATAAAAGGATTTTTTGAAAGAAAATGCAAAAACTGTGGAGTTAAAAAATATGTTGTTGCTCCCATGGTGAAGAATTTGGGTTTTTTAATTTACCCCAACGTGAAAAGAGATGAGAGAGGCAGAGAAAAGGAACACTACCATTGCTTCTCCTCTATACATATTTTAGCAGTCCCCCAAGATGGCATTTCTTAAGGAGGAAATCACACTGAGTCAGACACTTCCTTCAGCTTAGATACTTTGTCTCTTAACACAGTTCCTTCCTCAAAGAAACCTAAACATGACATCACAGAAAAGAACAATCTTTTGTGTGGTTGCTCAGACATTGTGTCCCCCAGCCCACAGGACCTTTCTTCTCCCTGGAATGCACATCCCAGAAGCTTGTGCTTCTCAGATATGCTCTCTCTTCTCAAACAACGAAAGTCCAACCGAGTAAATTTTAAAGATCTGATTTGCTTTATTGAATGACTCCTCTATTGGGCAGTATCCCATCTAGCAAGTAGAAAGGAGCTCCGAGGGGCTACAGGAAAAAAGAAAAGGAAAGGGAGGAAAGGAGGGAGGGAGGCAGGGAGGGAGGGAGGGAGAAAAGGAAAGGAGTAGACATTTAAAGGGAGAACAAAAAAGCCATACCCACCCCCCCCAAAGGATTATTTCAGGCAAAAAGGTCTATGTGGCAGATGACATCATTGGTACTGACCAGAAAATTCCAGACTGACCAGTTAAAAGACTACATTCATGAGGAAAGTTGAAATGGCAATTAGGTATTAAGCCCAAGTGTGGTGAAGTGGGCTTAGCAAAAGTGACTCCATTTTGGGCCTGTTTCTTTTTAACACTCCCCATTGCTGATTCCTTCTTAGAAGCTCATCCAAGGAGTCTTCCCTGTGCTCCTTTCTGTCCTTAGCTCCTTGCATTCTCTCCCTACAGCACTGACATATCATCTTAAATGTGTTTGTTTCTTTTCCAAGACTGTAGGCAGGAACTCAGCCTTTAACCATCTCTTTTCATCTCTTTTCTTAACTTCCAGCCAATAGGAGGTGCTCATTTATCGCCTGCCAAATACACCTGTGCTCTGGTGCTACCTCCTGTAGGCATTGCTAACTTTTACAATGCTTCTACCCCCTGGTATTAATTTCCCCTATTAAAATTATGCTTTGAAAGATTTGGTCTACCAGAAAGCCTGTATTTCTGAAGTAATAATAATTCCTTGGGCCAGTTTTGTTGATCAAGAGACAATACAGAGTTCCCAAGGCTCTCTGTTCCACTTAGGAATTCCATCTGGAGTGTATCCAGGGAATTCCAGTTGAGCACAAGTTTGTTATCATCTGGCCTAGGGATCTGGAAAATTAACAAGTCATAGGAATTTTAAGTTAATGGGTTCTGGAAATTGAAGTAACTGCATCACTTGTATTACTGTAGTTTCCTTAAAGTTTTTTCATAACATCTTGATTGAGATATGTGACACGCCATCCATTTATAAGTATTTTTGAGTATATGATTACATGAAGTCTACAATTGAATATTTTTATATAAATTTACATATTTGTACAGGTGCCTTCACAGTCTAACTTTAGAACATTTCCATCAACTCCCCCCCAAACCCACTATATTCGTTAGCAACCCTCTCCATTTCCCCCTCCTCCCAGCTTGGTCCTAAGGAATCCAGTAATCTCTTTTCTGTCTCTGTAGATTTTCCTACTCTGGATGTTCCATATTTGGGCATACCTTGGAGGTATTGTAGGTTTGGTTCCAGACCACTACAACAAAGTGAATATTGCAATAAAGCAAGTCAAATGAGTGTTTTGGTTTTCAGTGCATATAAATGTCATGTTTAAACTATGCTGTCGTCTATTAGATGTGCAAAAGTCTTATGTCTAAAGAAACAATATACATACCTTAATTTTAAGAAACTTTTTGTTAGAAAAAGCTAACAGGCATCTGAGCTCTCAGTGAGTCATCATCTTTCCACAGATTGAGGGTCTTTTCTCCATGTTGATGGCTACTGACTGAGCGGTGTCAGTTGCTGGAGGCTGAGGTGGCTGCAGCAATTACAGTAAGACAACAATGAAGCTTGTCACATCAATTGACCCTTCCTGTCACTAATTATTTCTCTGTAGCATATGATGCTGCTTCATAGCATTTACCCTCAGTAGAACTTCTTTCAAAAATGGAGTCAATCCTCTCAAACCCTGCAGCTGCTTTATCAGCTAAGTTTATGTCGTATTCTAAATCCTTTGTTGTCACTTCAACAATCTTCATGGTATCTTCACAAGAAGTAGATTTTATCTCAAGAAACTACTTTCTTTGCTCATCCGTAGGAAGCGACTTTCCATTCATTCAAGTTTGATCAGGAGATTGCAGGAATTCAGTCTTATCTTCAGGCTCCACTTCTAATTCTAGTTCTCCTACTATTCCCGCCACATCTGTGGTTACTCCTTCCACTGACGTCCTGACGTCACCTGACATTCTTGACATCCTCAAAGTCACCCAGGAGAGTTGGAATCAACTTCTTCCACATTCCTGTTCTTGTGGATATTTTGACCTCCTCACACAAATCACAAATGCTCTTACTGGCATCTAGAATAGTGAATTCTTCCCAGAGGTTTTAAAATTTACCTTGGCCAGACCCATCAGTGGAATCACTATGTGTGTCAGTTACAGGCTTACAAAATGTATTTCTTAAATAAAAAGACTTGAAAGTCAAAATGATTCCTTACTCCATAGGCTGCAGAATGGCTTGTGTTACCAGCATGAAAATAGCGTTAGTCTCATTGTCCGTCTCCATCAGAGCTCTTGGGTGAGCCTAAAATATTCAGCCTAAACATTCAGTGAGCCTGAAATAGGGTGTGAATAGGCTGAGCCTAAAATATTCAGCCTAAATATTCAGTAATATGCAGTAAACCATGTTGTAAACAGATGTGCTGTCATCCAGGCTTTGCTGTTTCATTTACAGAGCACAGACAGAGTCAATCTAGCCTAATTCTTAAGGCCCTAGAATTTTCAAAATGGTAAATGAGCACTGGCTTCCACTTAAAGTCTCCAACAGCTTTAGCCCTAACTAGAGAGTCAGCCTTTCCTTTGAAGCTTTGAAGACAGATACTGACTTCTCTCTAGCTATGAAAGTTCTAGATGGCAACTTCTTCCAGTATAAAGCTGTTCCATCCACATTGAAAATCTGTCTAGCGTAGCCAGCTTCATGAATGATCTGAGCTACATCTTCTGGACAGCTTGATGCTTCACCTTGCACTTCTCTGTGATGGAGACGGCTTCTTTCCTTAAACCTCCTGAGTCAACCTCTGCGAGCTTCAGATTTTTCCTCTACAACTTCCACCTCTGGCAGCCTTCACATACTTGAAGAGAGGTAGGGCCTTGCTTGGGATTAGACTTTGGCTGAAGGGAATGTTATGGTTGGTTTGGTCTTCTATCCAGACCACCCAAACTTTCTCCAGATCAACATTAAGGCTATTTGACTTTCTTATCATTCACGTGTTTCTTGGAGTAGCACTTTTAATTTCCATCAGAAACTCTTCCCTTTGCATTCCCAACTTGGCTAACTGACACAAAAGGCCTAGCTTTTAGACTGTCTCAGCTTTTGACATGCCTTCCTCACTAAGCTTAATGATGTCTAGCTTTTGATTTAAAGTGAGAGACATGTGACTCTTCTTTTCACTTGAACACGTAGAGGCCACTGTAAGGTTATTAACTGGCCTAATTTCAAGACTGTTGTATCTCAGGAATAGGGAGTCCAAGGAGAAGGACAAAGGTACAGCCAGTTGGTAGAGTGGTCAGAACACAACCACCAATTAAGTTTGTGATCATGGGCATTGTTATTGGCATCCCCAAACAATTGCAATAGCAACACCAAAGATCACGGATCACAGAGGACCATCACAAATATAAAAATAATGCAAAAGTTTGAAATATTGCACAAGAGTTACCAAAATATGACGCAGAGACACAAAATGAGCAAATGCTATTGAAAAAATGGCACCGATAGACTTGCCTAATGCAGGGTTGCCATAAACTGTCAATTTGTAAAAGACCTAGTATCTGCAAAGCTCAATAAAGCAAAGTGCAATAAAACGAGGCATTCCTATAAATGGCATCATATAATAGGTAGTCTTTAGTGACAAGTTTGTTTTGTTTAACATGATTTCAAGGTTTATCCACATTGTAGCAGGTATTGGTACTGTATTCTTTTTGTTTCCAGATACTATTCCAATGTATAGACACATCACATTTCATCATCCATTCATCCATCAGTTGATAAACATTTAGGCTGTTTCCAATTTGGGCTATTACAAATAATGCTGCTATGAACACCAATATACAGATTTTTATGTAGACATATGTTTTCATTTCTCCTCAATATGCACAGTGAAAAGTGGAATTTCTGCATAATACGGTAAGTCTATGTTTAACTTCATGAGGAACTGCCAAACTGTTTTCCAAGGTGGCTGCATTGTTTTATAGTCCCACCAGTAACGTATGAGGGTTCCAATTTCCCCACATCTTGTTATTGTCTTTTTTAAAAAGCCATCCTAGTAAATGTGGTTTTAATTTATTATTTCCCTAATGATTAATAGTGTTGAGCATCTTTTCATTTGTTTTTTAGCCATTTGTATGTCTTCTTACTGAAATCCTTTGACCTATTGCAATCCTTTGACGCTTTTTAATTGTTTTTTTTTATTGTTAAGTTACTAGAGTTCTTTATATATTATGGATAAAGTCTTTTATCAGTATATGACTTTTAAATATCTTCTTCATTCTGCAGGCTGTCTTCACTTTTTGATGGTATCATTTGCAGCACAAAATGATAAATCTCATTTGTAACAACTTCTTCTTTTTTTATGTTAGTAAAACCACCACTTTGCCTTGAGCTATATGCTTATTCAAAACTAAAGTATAGTCAGGCAATTTGTCGTGATAAACTTTGACTCTGGAGAAATCTTAAAACTTTTTCAGGGAAGTGGTCAGTTATTTTCATAGAACTGAAAAGTCCTTGCCTCTCATCATTTTTTTTAAAGATTTTATTTATTTATTTATTTGACAGACAGAGAGATAACAAGTAGGCAGAGAGGCAGGCAGAGAGAGGAGGAAGCAGGTTCCCCGCTGAGCAGGGAGACTGCTGCTGGCCTCGATCCCAGGACCCTGAGATCATGACCTGAGCCGAAGGAAGAGGCTTTAACCCACTGAGCCACCCAGGTGCCTCGCCTCTCAGCATTTGAAGCACAAAGCTTTCCTTTCTTTTAAGATTGCCCAGGCTACATTGCAAACCTGTAATAGTAGCTCTATATTTGAGAATTTGAATTTATGAAGTGTTTGGGAAAGAGAACAAATTTGACTTCTTGGGGCTGAACGCCTTTTCGCCCATCTCTTCCTTTTACACAAGAATTGCGTTAATACTCTTAACTCAACNGAGAATTTGAATTTATGAAGTGTTTGGGAAAGAGAACAAATTTGACTTCTTGGGGCTGAACGTCTTTTCGCCCATCTCTTCCTTTTACACAAGAATTGCGTTAATATNCTTGCCTTTGGTGAGGTTCCTAGGAAGAAGTTGCTGCGGTTGAGGTCGAAGAGGTTGCTGCGTTAATACTCTTAACTCAATGAAACAAACAGGGTTACTGAAGGGGAGGTGGGTGGGGGGCGGGGTAACTGGGTGATGGATACTAAGGGGGGCACTTGATGGTAATGAGTCCTGGGTATCATAGGCAACTGATGAATCACTGAATTCTACCTGAAACTAACACTATAAGTTAACTAAATTGAATTTAAATGAAAATTTTCTTTAAAAAGAATTGTATTAATAAATGATTTCCAAGAGTATTGTGAGAAAAACTAATACAGGTAATTTAAGCAAAATATATCTGTATTCCATTCTATTTCATTAATTAATAAACCTCCTACCCATCCCATTTGAAAACACTACTCTGAACTTGGCTGTAGAAGCTTCCTGAGTTATATCAGTAGAAGCTCTGCCAAGAGCAAGAAAACAATGAGTTCAAAGCCAGAGAATGTCCCACGTTCTGATTATTTCCAAAACTATCAGAACTCTGAATTTCATCATTACATGGAAGTACAATAGCAAAAGCTCAAGTTTTGAAGTCGAACAGACCTGGGTTAGAATTCCACTAAGCAACCCTGTTCCCTTGGACAACACATGAGAACAGACCTGTAGTCTCTGGGTGTCAGCTTTCTCATGTGTGCTTGTGACCTGACTTCATCCAGGTCTCACAGCTGGACATGCAGATGAGGTCACATTAGCGGCGATGATACATACTTCCTTTGTAGTTCCCTCCAGCTCAAGCAGGATTTCTGGTTCACTGGTAAGTTCATCTTCCTCCAGTGCTTCACATGTGTTTACTTGCAAAAATATTAATTCCACTCGTTGGTCAAGAGCATGGTCCCTACTCCACTTTGCACTGTGGATTTAGACTGTTGGGTCCAGAACAGGCCCTGCTGGTGCTTCCCCAGTGAATACAAGATTGCCTATCAGGTCAAGGACTGCCAGGTACTTGAAATTATCCTGGTACTTGATTCTCAAAATCTCTACCCTGATCTGAGTTTCTATCTTGTTCTAAGAGCAGGAAGTCTATGCAAACCATCTCTAGAGCTGTGGGTTTCTAAGCCTAGGGTGCATAAAAATCACCTGGTGAATTGTTGAAAATGTATGTTTCTGAACCCCACTGAGGTCTCTCAATTGAATTTCTGTGTTGAAGATCTACAGGCCACCTGGAAAACACCTTTCTTGCGTATTACTGATTTGAAGAATGTCAGTCCCTCTGACGCATCCACAACATGTCCTCAAGGTCATTTCTGCCCTTTCCTCCCACAGCAGGGTGCTGTCCACACTCCAGCTTAGCCTGGGGAGGGTCAGTCTGTAACCAGTAGACCACCGAGCTCAGGCTCTCAATTTATTAGCCATTTAGCCATGATAAAAATACCCTCAGGTAAATGGACGGGGTCCTGGATTTCCTTTTTTTTTTTTTTCCTTTCTCTTTTTTCTTTTCCTATAGTCCCTGGAACCCTCTATTCACTCATTTTCTCGTAGCAGAAAGCTAGCATTTCAGAGACTCCTTTCTCTTTCTTATTCCTAATATGTAGTTGTTCACAGTAGCCTGTCTAATCCCCCTCTTGAGTCCCCTTGACCACTGCCTCTGCTCCCTACTGCTGCTTCAGCAACTGCTTTGTTCAGGCAGCACCATCTTTTGTCCAGACTATTAAGACCAACTCTCCATTCTTCTCTCTGCCTTTAGTCTCTATAGTCGAAATCCAACTTCTAGCTAGAGTGATCTATCAGAAATGCAAATCTGTCACCCCATTTCTCACTCCCTTCAAGCAGTCACCCCTCTCACACTGTATCCCAATATACTCTCGTACAAAATCCCAATATACTTTTTAAAGATTATTTATTTATTTGAGAGAGAGAGAGCACACAAGCAGGGGGAGGGGCAGAGGGGGAAGGAGAAGCAGACTCCCCACTGAGCAGGGAGCCTAATGCAGGGCTCTAGCCCAGGACCTTGAGATCATGACTTGAGCCAAAGGCAGATTCTTAACTGACTGAGCCACCCAGGTGCCCCCCTTCCTCACCCCCACCCCTGCCCAGAATCCCAATATATTAAACTGTTAACACTTGAGCTGCTCAGCTGAAGGAGACACATAAGATGGGTTGATGGGAAGAGGATGAGGAGCAGGCCTCAGTGGACCCACTCTGCCTTCCTGTACCTGCCCCGCCTCTACTGAGAGCCTTAGCAGCAGGTCTGGGTGGCCTCCACAGATCCACTGGTCTCCATGGAACACAGTTTGAAAAACACATCTCTAAGAATAAATATAATTTCCTGTGCAGCAAAAAAGGCCTTCTGTAATCTAATCCCCACTCACTGCCCATCGCCTCCCATTATTCTCTCAGAGGTACCCTATGCTCTGCAGCTGTGCTGATGATCTGGTATTCGCTAGTCACACATGACTCTTTAAATTTAGGTTAAGTAAAATTAAATGAAATAGAAAATTTGGTCCTGCTGTCAATTAGCTACATCTCAAGTGCTCAAGAGCCACCTGTGGCCAGTGGCAGCCATGATGGACATCACAGATACAGAACATCCCCACCATTGCAGAAAGCTGGTTTGGATGGTGCTGCTCTAGGGATACCAAACACATTTCGTTCCCCAAGCCATACACATTTTCTCACAGTCTGGCACTTTTGTACATGCTGTCTTCTCTAACATCTTCTCCTCCCTCTTGTCTATCTGGCAAATTCCACACATTTTTGTCAAAATTCTGTCTAAAGGGTCTTGTGATTATTTGTTTGGCTGCGTATATTTTATATTAGACCATGAACAGAGATATTTTAACTAATCTTTATAACCAAAGCAGTCAATATAATGAACGAATTGATAAAGGATGGAGAATAATCAGAATGCTGTATGCAATCTGGGTGAAAATGGTGACCATGGCAGGCAGCATAAGGCCCCTTCCCCACTAAGAAAATTCCACATCTTGATGTCAGGATCTGTGACTATGTTACATGGCAAAGAGATTTTGCAGATGTTGATAAAGTTAAGGACTTTGAGATAGGGAGATTATTATGGATTATTCGAGTGAACCAATGTAATCATGACATAATCCTTAAAAGTGGAAGAAGGAGGGAGAAGAAATCAGAGTAATACAATGTAAGAAGGATTCACCTGCATTTGCTGCCTTTGAAAAGGAGGAAGAAGGCCATGCACCAAGGACTATGAGTGGCTGCTAGAAGCTGGAAAGACAAGGAAACTAATTCTCCCCCAGAGCCCCAGAAAGGAATATGGCCTGTCTATACCCCTTGCTTTTAACCCATTGAAACCATTCTAGACGTCTGACCTCCAGGACTATAATAAATTTGTGTTGTTTAAAGCTGTTATGTTTGTAGTAATTTGTTAGAACACCAGAAGGAAATGAATACAGTGGAGTTAGGAAAGAAAGGGTGTTAGTCCAGAAAGAAAACACGTTTCACTGGGAAACTGCTCAGCCCCAGGACCCTGGAGACCCTGTAGAGAGAAGGGCCCACTGCAGCAGAGCAAGGACATCATCGGTGACCCCAAAGCAGAGAGGATGTGTCCTGGGCTCTGGCTTTTGTCTGAGGAGCACGGTCAGGTGTGAGGATGGTTTTAATGAGAACTCAGTGTGGGTTCCTACAGTCAGGAAGATAGGGTCTCTAGACAGGTCTGATGGTGATAACATCTAGTCTAGAATTTATTGTCTTTGACAGTATAGAAAATGGCAATTTTTAAAATCTCTGTGGTTTATATATTTTATAAGTGGAAGTTTGAATCTTTTAATCTCTTTCACCTATACTTCACCAAATATTTTTTAAAGCCCAAAAGTGTCTAGCCCAATGCATGAATTAAATAAATACTTACAGAATGACATATAAAAGACACTGTAGGGCTTCACAAGCACAGTGGAAATTTTATTTTATACAGTGTCAACAGAGTAAGTTGTGTTATAACTGTATCTATACATGCAATGGAGAACCTTCTATTCAGAGAAACTATAAATATTTACTATCTATTTCACAATCAGAGTTTCAAAATGAATTGAGTAGTTTTCAGTGATTTTATTTCATTTTTGAAAAAGCACTTATCTAACAAATATCTTTGTTTCAGGAAGCCTTCCTTTGGATACAGGAATGAAAAACCTGGTCACAATCTAGCAGTGAGGACAAGGCTGTAAAGGGTTGGCAGCATCTTGAAGTGTTGAGAGCATGATGGTTCACAAAAGGAGGTGATGATTAAACCCTACCTTGAAGGATAAGTAAGTATCTTCCAGGCAAAGAAGGTGGGCTGAGGGTGGCTCTGAGAATGTGAAGGAGGAGGGTGACATTGCAGGCAGATATGAACCTGAGCCATGATTCTGGGCATGGCTAACTCAGGAAACTGCAGTCATTCCACTCTGCAGGGTCATAGTGTGAAAGTAGGGAGAGAGGAAGGTGAGGAGAATGCTCTAGAAGGAAGGTGAAGAGCAAGTCTGGGAGGAGTCCTCTATCCTATGCTACAATCAGGACCCTAAATGGCTTTAAGCAGGGAAGCAACACATCTAGATTTGCACCTTAGAGAAGACAAGCTGACAACCATGCACCCAAGCGAAGGTTGGGTGGTATAATGAGGACACTGTGTCAGTGGAGCCAGAATTCACAATAGATGGAAGTAAGAAGTCACATGCCTGAGAGGCTAATGAGGCATAGCTACATGGGTAAAAGCTCCAGAACTTGGTTATCAGTTTGGTTAGGGAGAGTAAGAGAAATGTTTTCTGTCTGAATGGCATAGGGATGCCACTGAGTTAGGAAAAGCTTGGTTGTAGACAGGCTGAGCCATAAAGTGGTTGATGCCTATGCACCTGGCAGAGCACACCACTGGCAGTCAGATAGCTGTGCTGGAAGCTCAGCAGAGAGTCCTGAATTAGAGCTATTCACTGGGGAGTTGCCAATAAAAGGCATTATTGAAGCTATATGTGGTATAATAACTTCTACCAGAAACTGTGATGCCCTTATGTTCATTGAGTTTAATCTTTATTACAGTCATACGACATGCATGCCACTATCACATTTTACAGCTAAGAAATCTAATGTTTAGGGAGTTTGAATAACTTAATTTACTCAAGTCACAATGCTTGCAAATGATAGAGCTGGAATTCAAGTCTAGAAATGTATTCCTTTTAATATCAGACAATATTCTCTATTATTATTAATCATTATTATTATCATGTTAAAGGTGCATATTTGTTGTTTTTAAAATTCACCCAAAATGGACATTTCAAATTAAGAAATTAAACATTGGAAGTAAATTGTCCAGAGAGCATGGACAGTGAAAATCGTAATGGACCATGATAATAACAGAATAAAATAGTGAAGAGGAAGAAAATGAGCTTACAAAACATACAAAACAGTTAGAGGCACGAGAGAAGAGCAGAGACATCCCTCCAAGTCTGATAGCCTCCTAAACTTACTCCATTAAAAAATCCAAAGTTAAAATTGTATTAGACTATGTGAGGTAAGGATTCTACCTGCTCACTTGCATTTGTTCTTTCTGAGAGATTACTCGTGCACTGTGCAATTAAATCACAGTGAAAGGATTTAATACCATGGGAAAATGACAAGATAAGATGAAAGAAAACAAGTCCTGGGGATGTAATATACAAAATGGTTACTATAGTTAATATTTTATTGTATATTTGAAAGTTGTTGAGAGAGTCGACCTTAAAAGTTCTCATCAAAAGAAAAAAATGGTAACTGTGCAATGATGGATGTTATCTAGACTTATTGTGGTGATCATTTTGCAATATATATAAATATCAAATTATTATATTGTACACTTGAAACTAATATAATGTTCTATGTCAGTTATATCTCAATTTAAAGAAAAAACTGACCTTGCACCTAATGTAAATGCCATCTTAGATAATTGACAGTAGAGTTGTCAAAGGCAGATTTTGAAATACATCTTTCATACATACGGAGCTCAAAGCTTCACCTTAAATTTTCTTTAATCCACCATCTGAATGCCATAGCTCTCCTAGACAATGTCTGAATTCCCAAAACTGTATATCTAACATCCAGCTATGTATGGCACTTCTTTTTCTCCTTACTATACAGTAAACTAAGTCTGAGGGTCTTTTTCATAGGTTCTTTAAGCTTGTGATGGTATCTATCACAAAGCACTAGTAGGTGCTCAATAAATACGAGTTCATTTACTCATTCATTCAACAAATAGAGGTCAAAGTGCCTCCCCTATGTGGAGCACTACATAAAACAACTGCAATACAACTGCAGGCCAAATATGCATGAACCCCACCCTTATGAAATTTCCAGGTCAATGGCAGCACAGACATTATTCAAAACATCCCAAATGCAAATAGACTTATAGTGTGATTTGTAATGGAAAGACAAGGTGTGGCATTATGAGAATATAAGATAGAACAAATTATGTCATCGTTTACATCCCAAGTGTACTACTTGATAGTCATGTTACCCTGGGCAAATGACTTAACCTTTAGGATCCACATTTTCTGAATATAATATTATCTACCCTGCAGAGTTATAAGAAAAGTATACAAAAAGCGCCCGACTCTCAAAAGTTGTTAATACAAGTAAAATCCACTATTTTAGTACTGTGATAGGTCCTACATCCCCTTTTTAAAGGAAATTATAAAATAATACCCAAGAGACTCAAGAAAAATGAAACTTTTTCAGTTTTTCCAAAGACAGTAACAATTTTTCTTCCAAAGACACAAATTATGCATTAGTGTCACTAACTTAGACACACCTAGTTAGGTAGAAAATTATACTTAATAAGCATTTGCCCTTTTACTGACAGACCATTGAACTTGAGAACTAGGGAGGCCTTTTTCTCATCAAGTAAGAAGAGAGAAAAGAATTACTATCAATAGGTTTTCAGAGGTTCTCCTGTTTCTGCTTTTTTCTTAAAAATAACCATGAGATACTAGGATAATCCTTATGTCAAAGAGGTGTATTTGCAAGGTGGCATATTCTGCTCCCTTTTACTATACAGAAGAAAGAACATCCCAGTACAAAACAATTACATTAAAATTGCATTAAAAACATCTTTTTAGGGGTGCTTGAGTGGCTTAGTCAGTTAAGAGTCTGCCTTTGGCTCAGGTCATGATTTCAGGATCATGGGATTGAGCCCTGCATCAGGCTTCCCACTCAGTGGAGCTCATTTTAAATGAATGGTTGGACATGTGGGACAGTAAGACGATTCTTAGGGCCCCCAAACAACAGAGTTAAGGTGGTATTTATGCTGAGAGTATATTGTCAATCCAGGGCATCTAGTCTGGGGTTCAAATTAATCAGATTGAAAACCTCAGTATAAAGCATAAAGGGAGGCTAACTAGGGGGAGAAAACATTCTGCAGAGCTAGGTGCAAGGGCTAGTTGCCAGTTGTAGCTGTGGAGCAGGAAGGAAAATGTAGGAAGGAAGGAAAAAAGGAAGGAAGGAAGGGATAGAAAGATCTTAAACATATAGGAAAAGAAAGAGAGAAAATGTGAAAAGGATCAAAGAAATGAAGAGAAAGGAAAGGAGATGAGAGGGGACAGGAAAAGAAAAAAGAAAGAGTCTCTTTGGAAAATTCCAACCCTAAACTGATGCTTACATGAGTTTGAGAATAAATAATCTGTGTTTCTGGTAATCCAAACTGAAAACTTAGTTAAAAATCTCTAGGTTGGTAGAATGCTAAGATTCTTAGGAGAACTAAGTATATATATGCTCTCAGAGAATGCACTTTAAATCCAGACATCAAGGAATTCCCATAAAACACTTTCCAGTGAGCATGACTGGGCAGGCATCATCTTAGGCCATCAAGAAACCAAGCTGCTATATGCAAGAGTCAGCAGGAATAACAAACTTCAGAATAATACACAGAATGTCTGCTAATAATGGCCTTATTGAACACAGGATATCAAATAAGTATGTTTAGTATGTTTTAAGGAAATAATAGAAGGAATTGAAAATAAGATGAAGAAATAAGAGGCTATGAAAAATGACTAAGCAGATATGAAAATAACCAAATAGAACATGTAAAATTTAAAAAGTAATATTTGAAGTTAGGAACTCAGTGAATAGACTGAACAGATTAGACACAGCTAAAGAGACTACCTGAACACAACCAGAAAATGTTGGGATGAAACTAAGAGAAAGAGTTTGAAAGTTTCAGGTCATAGATGAGAAAATATAAAGGATATTAAATCAGTTTTTCAGAATGAGTCAATAGGATGAGAAAGAAAAAGGATTTTCATAAGCTAAAGAAGACTCACAGGATCCTGGAGGAATGTTATAATCTGTTTATCTCAAGTATTTGTCAATGAACTGTGGGCTATAAGGACATTTAATTTTTTTAAAAGGATTTTATTTATTTATTTATTTGTCTCTCAGAGGGGGAGAGAGAGAGAGAGAGAGAGAGCCTTCGAGAGCACAAGCAGGAGGAGGGGCAGAAAGAGAAGCAGGCTCTCCACTGAGCTGGGAACCCAATGGGGGACTTGATCCCAGGACCCCAGGATGATAACCTGAGCTCAAGGCAGACACTTAACTGACTGAGCCACCCAGGCATCCCAAGACATTTAATTTTATCTACATTTCCTCTGTCTTTGTTTCCCACATCAAAACTACATACATTCTTGAGACACGAGAGTGGGCGAGTTCAAGAAAGAGAGCTGTGGCACTGAGGGGTGGATTTCCATCTTTTACTGACAATTGTTAACTAGGGAGTGGAATGTTCACTACTTGGGGCGGGGATTTCTTGGAAGCAGGGTTTTGTGCCTTTGCTTCCTTATTTGATCAGGGGTTTCCTGTCTGGGCACCCCCCATCTTGGGTTGGTCTGTTTTGATTTGGCTTCATGGGGAGTACTGCCAGGACAGGCCTCTGACTTTCCCAATTGCTGGCCAAGACTTCCTTGTTGTTGGCCTCCGGGTATCCTGTTAGAACCTAACTAACTTCAATTTCACAAGAAAGATCTCAGATGGAAGATGGAATGGTGAGTGAAGAAAATGATAGGTAGCTAAATCTAGAGACTCATTGATTACATAAAATAATAATATCAACAATGTCTACTTTTTGCAAGTATAAAAACAGGACAGAACCAAAATACTGGATTAAAAGAGCATTGAAGTTGGGAAAGTGGTAACTGGGGGATAAGCATTCTATGATGCTGGTGTTTATTTTTTTGTTTTTTTTAAAGATTTTATTTATTTATTTGACACAGAGAGAGAGATTACAAGTAGGCAGAGAGGCAGGCAGAGAGACAGGGAGAGGAGGAAGCAGGCTCCCTGCGGAGCAGAGAGCCCGATGCGGGCCTCGATCCCAGGACGCTGAGATCATGACCTGAGCCGAAGGCAGCGGCTTTAACCCACTGAGCCACCCAGGCGCCCGATGCTGGTGTTTAAAAGGAAGGTAAAGGTCTAAGTTGAGATTTGTTAATTATGAATGTTAAAATTTTCTAGATAAGCTACTAACCGTATAAAAATAGAATGTATAAAAAATAGAATGTATAAAAAATGCTTCAACCTGGAGCACGTATGTTAAGTCCCAAGAATACTTAATACCTAAGGAGGACACATGATGTAATGGGCACTGGATGTTATATGCAAAGGGTGAATTACTGAACTCTACCTCTGAAACTAACACTATATGTTAATTAATTGAATTTAAATATTTCTGCCTATAAAATTCTTCCATTTTGAACAACTTCTTGAAGTTTCTATTTACTTGCTAGGTAGTAGGCTGCCTGATCCAAAAATTGTTGAATAAATTCAGTTAGACCTTTAAATTTACTCAGGTGTATTTTGTTTAACAAACGTATGATTTCCAAATTAGCAAAGAGCAAAAATGGAACATGGTAGGGGGAGACCTTAAATCAATGCATTTACAGAAGTTAAAAAGGCAAAACTAAATAATTTGTTTTAGCATACATATATGGTGAAACTGCATTTTTAAAAAACAAGGGAATGAACATAAAGAGTTGGTTGGGTCTTTAAAGGAAGCAAATGACACAATCAAATTAATTGAGGGGAAGTTACTAATGGGATTACTTAGAAGGTAGGGGCAGTGTGTAGAAAAATAAGTTAATGCAATGGCCCATTGGCCAAAACCAACAGAAAATTGGAAGGCAATGGAGACTAGGTTGAGGCCATTCAAGTCAGAGCACAGAGCATGTGGGGCAGAGTGAATCAAGGAGGTCAAGGTGAAGGGCAAATAGAAGACATCTATACAATAAGGCTTATTTCATTCTCCTTTTAAATCAGTAAATGTAGGTTATATATACAGGTTAAAAATGGGGGGAAATGCAATAAAAATAATGTGGCTTTTTTTTCTCATGGAAAGATTACTTTAAAGATGTTTCAAAAGTAGAAATGGGGGCGTCTGGGTAGCTCAGTTGGTTAATCGTCTGACTCTTGATTTCCACTTGGATCATAATCTCAGAGTCCTGGGAGTGAGCCCAGCTTCAGGCTGTGTGCTCAGAGTGGAGTTGGCTTGAGATTTTTTCCCTCCTCTCCCTCTGCCCCTCCCCAAATAAATAAATAAATGCAATCTTTAAAAAAAAAATGGAAATGAGGAGCAAGGAAAGTAAGAAACATTGAAGGCACTAGCATAGGCATTATTTTTCCTTTGCTGTTAGCTAGCTCCTTTACTTCTATTTTTCCTCATTTGTAAAGAAGACAGCAAAATACTTTAAGTTGTCACAATCTCATTTATGAGATCATCTGGCCAAGAAATAAAGGTAATTTCCAAGTTTCTTACTGGGAAAAGTCAGGGCTAATGCTTTTCATTTTCAGGGAAGGCAGTATGCTGGCTCAAAAGTGGCAGATTGGGAATAAATTAGATCCCATTTTCTGTGAAAATGATACATAACATAGATAAAAATTAAATAAACAGACAGTTAAAACATAAAGAAGTTCAGCTATCATAGAGAAAATGCTTTTCAATATTTTTTTTAGGGGCATCTGGGTTAAAGCCTCTGCCTTCAGCTCAGGTCATGATCTCAGGGTCCTGGGATCGAAGCCCACATTGGGCTCTCTGCTCAGCAGGGAGCCTGCTTCCTCCTCTCTCTCTGCCTGCCTCTCTGCCTCCTTGTAATCTCTTTCTCTGTGTCAAATAAATAAATAAAAATCTTTAATATATATATTTTAGTTTCAGCTGTTTGACTATTGCAAAATTATATGCAAAAACATAATTAAGCAATAGTAATAACCAACAATTACTGAGTACTATTGTTTGTCAGAGAGCATTGTCTCCTGCACATATGAAGTCATTCAATCATTACTGAAAACCCACAAGGTAGGATTATCAGTACCTTTGTATAGATGAGGATACTGATAAAAAACAAGGGGTTTTTCTTGATTAAAAAAATCAAATCACTGGACAGTGGAGTTGAGCTCATGTTCTTTATGTCTGTGTCCCCAGAGCTGCCCCAGTTGAGATGTGGGGACACCCAGCCAAAGTTCCATCCTTTCTGTCTTCTAACATCAGGGCACCCTTTACAAGGGCCTATTGAATTCCAAGGATGACAGAGAACCCCATGACAGGAAACGTGGTTGAAACCTACCAACATAAAGAGTGGGAAGCACATAAGAACATTTGAGGGCATGTTAGAATTGAGTGTTTCATTTGTTACTAGGTTTCTTTCAAGTCAAGAAAAACTGGGAAATAACAAAGCTTATCCTGGGAGTTCTTAGCCTATAGTTGATTGAAAGCTCTGACATCAAAGGTTAACTCTTGCATCTGCATGTCATCTAAATGTCCCAGACATCTGGCCTAGGAAATCAAGTTTCTCTTTAACATCCAAGTCAAGAATAGTTGAGTCCCCAGCGTGCTTGGTTGCAAAATCCAGTCTTTTTCTAGCTTCCTAGTAAAAGGATTCTCAGAATTTCCAGGCAAGCTTACAAGTGCTACAGATCATCCTAATCGTACCTTGCCACTTCAAGCAAACTCCTAGCTCTAGACTGTAGCTCATCCCGTCTGCAGATTATCTCTTGCCAATTTATAAGGATAATTGATTCCTGGAATCCTTGCCTTAGGGAGAATGAGAAGCATAATAATATTGCAAAAACATGGGATAAGGGCTCACACTTAAAGATCAAACAGGCCTGGGTTTGAAACCTGTGTGCTGTATGGACAAGTTGTTGAAGTTGGCCTTTGTTTCCTCATCTATACAAGGAGGATTATAATATCCACTTAGTAAGTTTATAGTGAGAATTAAATTCACTAAAGCATGTACATTCAACATACAGGGTACTCTGAATGGGAGCTTTTGCTAGATTCTTAATCCCTTGCAACAGACATTTCTAAAAGGTTACAGAAACCCTAATTCCACAGGACCATTTCTCCTATCAACATTCAAGAATGCCAAAGACAGCAATATTAAGTTACATTAGTAAAGGCAATTCTATAGAGAGTTACACTAATTCAGACCAGATAATTTAATTTATCGTGATCTAATTGGGTAAAGGACTAGAACTGAAATCTTACAAAAGATAAATGGTTAATATTTTATTTAAACTGATAACACTCTCATGTATCAGGTACCTGAATGGCCCTTTTTTTTTTTTGTAAGACTTATTTATTTATTTGAGCGGGGAGGGGAGGGAGAGAAGGAGAGGGAGAAAGAAACTCAAGCAGACTCTGAGCTGTGCGTGGAGCCCAAGGCAGGGCTTAATTTCAAGACCCATGAGATCACAACCTGACCAGAAACAAAGAATCAGATGCTTAACTGACTAGGCCACCCAGGGACCCCTTGAATGACGCTTGTTGCATGAGTTAACTAGGTCAACTCAAAACTGAGTTTTCTGGTGAATTCATAGGACACAGACACTCTTTGTTGTTAACTGTGACTAGATCCATAGACTAAAGGTATCAGATGTGTACATGGCAAACTTTACTCCTTATTTGGAAATCATGGAGTACATTTTGCTGGCCAAATAAATGAGGACTTGACCCACTCTCGCAAGGAGGTATAAAACAAGGGTAAAGAAAATTCACTCCCAGAGAGCACTTCCCCTTTTTCTTCCTAGAATATCACCAAGAAGAGCATGTGAATTTTCTTTAAAACAGGGTGACAGTTTTTGCCTCATGATCAAAACTTCTGCATTCAATTTTACAAATCTTGCTCACAAACAATCGGCATAGTTTGGTCAAAATTGAGAAGTTAAAATCTTTTTGAAATGACAAATCCCAAAGTACAACTAATTGTGTTGAAGAATTTGGTCAAAATTCACCTGAAGTAATCCTTTCTTCTCTCTGAACAAAGCATTACAGCTACAGTGCTAGGAAATAATGCTGTAATGCATGCAAGCTACTCGTATCACTCATCCAAATTAATATTTATTTAGTGATTATTTACTAAGTAGCTTATGTGCTAAATCATACCAATTTAGGTACAGTGTATTATATTGTTATATTTATGTTTTTAAAAGCATTCTTGTTCCTCATAATGAGCTTGGGAGTTAGGTGAGACAGGATGGATCAGTGTTGCTACAAACATATCTAAAGTAGTCTGTAAGGAAGCAAAGACACATAAGGAATTCTAGTTCCTCAGAAGACAATGAAATAATGTCACTCTACCCCAGACTGAGTCCAGAAAGGCCATAGTGAAGAGTGGGTAGATGAGAACAGAAAGACTTGGAAAAGCCCCATGCAAGCCAATAGGGGCAGGATCCTAGCGTTGGAGCAGAAGAGACCAAGGGCCACAGAGCAGGGGAAAGGCTGCTGAGACTTTCTTGTGGTTTCTATTCTCTGTCCTTCAATCCTTGGCTGGATCATTACCAGTCGGGGTCCACCGCACTTGTCAGGAGCTGTGGTGTCACAACAGGACAGCTGAGGAACCAGTTGCCATGGGGACAAATGGCAGCAGGCATAGGCAGACCAGCTGCTTCCAGATCATTTACCCAGCACTCCTGGGGGACAGGCGATGACAGACCAAGCAAGGTGGCTTTGGGGAAAGGGCAGTGCTGGGCTGAGGCTGGGGGAAGTCCCCTGAGAGATGAGGCAATGGGAGGTGAGGACTCAATAAATGGGACCTCACATCAGAGCTCTCCGGGCTGAGGAAAGTAAGCGTGGGGGTGTTCCCTCTTTAAATGCACTTGGAAGGGCAAAAACTAGGAGCAGAGCCTTTGTCCCCTCCCCAGTACACCAACCAGCTAAGGGCAACAGGGTTAGCTTCTTGGGCAAATAAGACCGTAAGCTCTAAGCACTTCTCCCAAATTGATCCATTGTTCCTTTATATATCTTGACACTAATTTGATTGGTGCATGTATGGCTGTCATATCTTGATCTAAGCTTCCTTTTTCCCCACATTAATGTGTCTCTGACCTTGAGGATGTTTGTTGTCCTAAATTCTGTCTTAATCTAAAATTGTTATCTCAGCTTCCTTTAAGTTCATGTTTTCCTGGTGTATCTCTTTCCATTCTAGAATTTTTCCTGTCAATTTCATAGTTTGTGTTGGCCATTCTTTTTCTTTCCTTTTTTTTCGTTTATGGTTTTTACTAGATAGTTCAATCTTTGTGTTCAGAAATTTACACATTTTTTGTCTCTCCAGGGAGCACCCCTTATTTTCTAAGATGAGTATTTGCGTTAATGTTTATTTTTCCCTGTTCAATTTTCTTATCAAGATCCATTTGTTTCCCTTGAACAAGGTAATTTTGTCTTTTTCGGCTTCTACTCCTACATCCTACTACTTCTCACTACTTTGGTTTTACAAAGCATTTGAATCAAGGATTGTTAGAGATTTATTGTCCAGGGAAGGGGTTGTCTTTGTTGTTTCCTTCTAAGACCTCAGGCATATTTAATCGGATTAATCATGATATATTCTCAGCACTCTACATGACCCTCTTCAGTTTTTTAAATATATATATCTGTATGTATACACTTTTTAAAAATATAATGAATACTCATGAACCATCACCCACAAATTAGAGCATTATAAATAATCAATGTCTTCCATGTATTCTTAACCATATCTTATCTCTATCTTCCCTCAGAGGGAATAGCTATCCTAAACTTTATGTTCAGGCTTCCCTTGCTTTTTCTGTTTTACATTAATATATGTGAACTAAAAGCATACAGATGCATAAATATTATGCTATGTAATTTTAGCTATTTTTGAACTTTAGAGAAAGGGCATTTTAATATGTGTTATCTTTTTGGCTTTGAACTGTTGATTTGACACTATATTCTTCAAATTCATTCATATTGTTGCATGCAATTGTACTTAATTCATTTCCAGTGTAATGTACTAGCCTATTGTGAAAACATATCACAGTTTATTTATCCATTGTCTGGCAGATGAACATTTGTTTACAAATTATTTGCTATTATAACCCAGGGTTCTAGTAATGTTTTTTGTTTTCTCCACAGATACATAGGTACTGAAGTTTTTTATGTGCATACCACTAGGAGTGAAATGGCTGGACTGGGTTATACAAATGTTTAACTTCACATGATAAAGCTACATTGTTTTCCAAAACATCACAAAAATAAAACATAATGCAACCATAACTACAATCAATGAAAACAGCTTAAACTCTCTTATCAAAAGATGGACTATCTCAAATTCAAGAAGCTGGGAGGGAGAAAAGTGAGTACAAGTGAATGAATGAAAGAAAAATGAATAAAGGATCTATAGACATATTTAGAAAATCACAAAATACAGCAAAAGGGCAACAAAATATTAACAACACAAATTTAATGTCTCTTTAATGAATGCCTAAGACAGACGACATCCTACAAAGACTTTTGGAAAAGCTTGCACACAGGCAGGCACCCAGGGGACCTGCACAAGGATGTACCATGGAGAACCGTTCGAGTGTCATGGAGCCGGAGCCAGCCCAGGTATCTGTTACTGCTGGAACCAATAGATAAAATGAGCGGAATGCAGTGTAAGCTCACACAGCAAGGGCAAAATAGACACACACATCTTAAACATTCAACACCTACTTATTATTTTTAAAAATCTCAAAAAACTAAGAATAGAGAGAATTTCCTTAAGTGAAAAAAGACCGTCTAGCAAAACCTTTAACATATACCCTACTTAATGGAGAAACTTTGGATGCTTTCATGTTAATTAAGATCAGGAGTCACACCTCTCTCACAACTTCCACTGGATTCAGGATGGAAGGCCTTAGCCAAGTATCATGATAAGGAACCCTGGTTTAAGGACTGGAACAGAAAAGGTTGAACTGTTGTTAATTGCAAGTGATAGCATATTAAAAAACAAAAAAAAATCCTACATAATCAACAGGTGGACTCTAAGAAATAAGATTTAGTATGGTTGCCAAAAATGAGGTCACCTTACATTCTTCTACATGAGCAATTACCAAAGAGAAATATAATTGAAAATAAAAGAGCAATAAAAAGAGCAAAGGAAATATAATTGAAAATAATAAAGTAATAAAAAGAGAAAAGGAAGTTTTATCTGGGGGAAAATGTAGAATTCTACTGAAGGACATCACAGATAAGCCAACTGAACTTTATGAAGATGTCATTTCTCCTCAAATGGATCTAATGCAATTCCAGAGTTCCAGGGGGATATTCTTAAACGATGCAACAGATTTCTTTTTTTTTCCTAAGATTTTATTTTTATTTATTTGATAGAGAGAGCGCATGAGTCAGGGTGGGGGGAGGCAGAAGGAGAGGAAGAACCAGACTCCCCACTGAGCAGGGAGCCCAATGTGGGGCTCGATCCAAGGACCCTGGGATCATGACCTGAGCCGAAGGCAGATGCTTAATCAACTGAGCCACCCAGGCGCCCCAACAACAAACTGATTTCAAAAAACATATATGAAAGAATAAAAAGATTGTGCATATCTAAAACAGTTTTGAAAAAGTAGAACAAAGTGAGGGACTTCTCCCTAAGAGATAATAACCACACTACAAAGCTATGGTAATGACTTTTTTAAAAGAGCACAGCAGCAGAATAGAAAGCTCAGGAACAGATCTTCATATATATTTAGATATAATCAGTACAGAAATGATGGATCACTTACTAGACGGTGTTGGTAAAATTGGCTTTATATAAGAAGAAAAATAATTCCTACTGTACGTCAGACATAAGGTTAGCTCCACAGGTTTGAAAGAACTAACTACAAAAGGAAAACTCTAAAGGGAACAGAAAAAATAAAGAACATTTTTGCAAACTTCAAGTCAGAAGAAATATTTTAAATGAAACCCACATACTATCAGTCATAAGGTAAAATAAAAAAAATGGGTAGATTAACATATGTTAAAATTAAGGATTTCTTTCCAACAGAGAGTATCACAGAGGAGATAAACTCATTGCTGGTAGAATGGGAGAAAATATATACGATACCTAAAGTCTAAAACGGATTTATGTCTAGAACAGAGAAGGGATCTGTACAAATCAACAAGACAGGGAACAAAATAACAGACAAAGGATATGATTCATGAAGGGGAAATACAAGTATATATACAAGTACATAGGCTAACAAGTATATAGAAGGCTATCAAGTATATAGAAGCCAAATCCTACTATTCCTGTGGACATGCAAACTAAATGAGATCAAGCCCTAAGTAAATTTAGATAGATAAGCTAAACACCAGACAGACAAAAATCAGGTAATCAGAAAATGTGAAGTTTTAGTAAAACCAGGGGGAAGGAGGAATGATTTTGCTTCACAGGTGAAAATGTACTTTTCTAGCCATCCAGGAGAGCACACGGTGCTATTCAACAGACCCCATGAACAGGCAGTGTGACTCCTGGGTATAGTCCTACAGGAGCCTCCACACAGGCCCACAGACACAGGCTCTACATGCAAGGACATGAGGCGCAGGGACACCTCTACAGAACAGGAAGTGAAAAACATTAAAGATGTCCAGTCCTGGGGGAACAGATGACTGAAATCTGGTACGTTTTTGTTATGAATGTCATGCTACAGTGAGAAGGAATATGGAATATTGAGTTTTAAATGTAAAGAAAAAAGATTGCTAGCTCAATACTATTTAAATAAATTTAAAAAACAGATCTATGTGCAATCAGCAAGGTATTTTGCAGGATATATATATCTACACATTTATATTTTTGTGTTCAAAAGAAAAAACACCAAGCTTTTAGAACGAGTGAACCTGACTTGAGCTGCTACAAGTAAGAATCATGGTCTTACATCCAGCTCCCCAATCTGAGCCAGTTATAGAGAGTCCCTTCAATGAAGAGGAGATAGAGTTCATGTGGTCCTTTACCAGGGTGACTAAGCACTGGGAAATTGGAACGCATTTTTAGACTGGATCTGAGCTGACCTCAATCGCTATAGAACGAGAATCCCTCTCTGACCCAAGAGGTGGAAGAAGCAGAAGAAAATGGAGTCTTGGCCTGAATTGGTCTGAAGTAGTCTGCAAACTCAAACTGTGATGGTTTCTCCAGGTCCTGAGTACCTAGTTCAAAGAGTTGTATCACATCCTCCAACCACAGAGTAAGGGATATTACGGTAGAAAAGATTAATCTAAGTGGGAATGTTTCTGACTGCCTCTGCCTTTGGAAATAACAACTGAAAAAATAGCATACCCCTAAGGAAATTACAGAGATCAGTTCCACCCACCATCAAAGGTTTGGAAAAGGTAGGGGTTAGAGCATGACTCCTATGACATCCCTACTTGATTCACTTGCCTGGCTTGTATAGGAGATACATGGGTCCTGAAGAATGACTGGTAGGTATAAATGTAATCACATGTGGACCGACTCTAAGTTAAGGTATTTTTACAAATGCAGTCTCTTTCCTAGAGCACATCAATTCAGCTCAGTGCCCCCTGCCAATCACTGGGGGGCAGAGAGCAGCTATCAGGATATTCATATTCAGTAACAAATTTTGTGGAAGCCTAGAACAACTCGATAGGGATAGGACCACCAAGGGCTCAGACCCTTCTGGAACAATGGTAAAAAAAACTCAGCCAAATAAAAAACTCATTCAACCATACAAAGAATTCCAACCAGTTAAGGTGCTGGCTAAAGGCAAAGGGACCATGAGTGGGTAGAGGATGAAGAAAAGTATAAATATCAACTAACCTTATGCTAATTTTCAGAAAGAAGTATTAGACAATTCAGAATGTACTAATTGTGTGGTTGAGGAGGACTCTATTTCTCAAGTCCGAGCATCAGTTATCTGATCTATAGGATGTAGGCTGAGGATAATCGTATCTACTGTGTGAGGCTATTCTCAGGTTTACAATCAATGTATTGGTATTTCGCCCTTGGTAGGAATTCAGCACTTGGTAGTCATCTTTTCGGGAGGCAGTAGGATCTAGTGTAAGGTATTTAAGAGCAGAGATTTCGGAGTCAGAGTAGAGATTGGAATCCCAGATGTTTACAGATCTGGGACATGTTGATTGAGTTTTCAATGTTTTAAATTTCCTCTTCTACAAAATGGAGTTAGATATACCTATTGAACAGTTTTCTTAAAAATATTCAATTATGTAGAATAGGACACTTAAAAGTCCTAAAAAATAATAGCTATTATTTTTATGAAGTAGAGTCCATGTTTCACAAATCTAGTGGGAAAAACATACATAAGTAGATATGTGTTCAATACAATATGATAAGTGGGGAGAAACATAGATGTATGACGAGGGTACAATGAGAGCATGCCTAAGTGAAGACAGTGAAGATATTGAATGCAGTCTGGTGGACACTGTTAATGGATCTAAGTCCAGAAAGATAAAAGTAAATTTGCTCATGGTCCCAGACATAATTAAGGAAAGAGCTGGGCCTAAAATCCAGAACTTCTAACTCTTGGACAATTTTTTTTTAAGATTTTATTTATTTATTTGAGAAAGAGAGCAGGTGGGAGAGGGAGAGATATTCTGAAGCAGACACCAAGCCGACCACAGAGCTGGAGCCCACGGGGCTCAATCCCACAAACACGAGATAATGACCTAAGCCAAAACCAAGAGTCAGATGTTTAACTGACTGAGCCACTCAGGCGCCCCACAAATTTCTTTTTTGTGACATATTCGTATGACATATGAAATAAATATAACCTATTAATGTTTCCTGTGCAGAATTCTCAGAACGTAAGATATATCTACCACATAATTATATCTTTTTGTGACTGATAGTTAAATATACAAGTCTTTATTTGGAACCTCTTACCGCTCACTCAGATCCATCTTTTAAACATAATACAATATAGTATGACCATTAGAGTCTTTAGGAAGTACAAAGGAAAGAAAAGACATTAATTCACTCACTCAGTTTCTTAACGTCTTTCATGGGTCAGATACTGTTCTAGGTAGTGAGAATACAGAAGCTAAAAAAAAAAAACAGACAAAACTGGAGTGGAGAAAGGTAATAAATAACCTAAGTGAAATATACAATACTGCATTGGCCTTCTTTCGATAAAATGGGCAGGTATGGTGATACTCCTTATGTATGTTTTCAAATCTTACTATTTAACAAAAGGTAGTGCTTAAATATACTTAAAAAAAAGATTTTATTTATTTGAGAGAGAGACAGAACATGGGGGGAGGCTCCAGAGGGAAAAAGTATCTCAGGCAGACTCCGTACTCAGCACAGAGCCCAAAGCAGGGGCTTGATCCCACGACCCTGAGATCATGACCTGAGCCAAAGTCAAGAATCAGGCACTCAACCAACTGTGCCACCCAGGCACCCCCTGTAGTGCTTAAGTATACTTTTTAAGGTGAGGATTTGTTATCTCTGTGTTTTCTGTATATTCCACCTCTGAGAGAGGTGGCTGGGAAGAGACTACTCAATGTACATTAGGAAAATAATAAAGCAGGAGCTAAGGTTGAGAGGAGAGAAAATATTTCCCAATTAGTTAGACATTATCTATAAGGTTTTATCCAGACAACTGTAAAGCTCTTCATAGGCAGATACAATCTCTCTTGTACTTTCCCATGGGAGCAAAGAAAAGACAGAAATTTCCATGAGAGAGAATGAGACCCTCTAAAAATTACCTTAGAAGTAAGCCTTGAGGGAGGGCTGGAAAAATAGGCAAGAATTTTAATACTCAGCAGTCAGAAAGTTGCAAGAAAAATGTTAGGGATTTTGCCTCAAGGGTTAGGTAGAATTCTCAAAGCCTGAAACTTCATAACACGTGAGAGTTTGGGGCATGGGAAGTATTGAGATTTAGAAAGAAATTTTTTAAGGATTTTTTTCAATGAAGAAAAGAAGAATGAATGAAAAACCAATACTTATGAAAGAAGGAAGAGAATGTTAATTATATTTAAGTATTTGTATGTCTTTGATTCTTGTTCTAATTATATTTTTCAATCATAGTGACTAATAACTGTGATCATGCTTAAAGTTTTATGATTTCCTTAGAAACATGTAACCCAGGAATAAGGCAGAGCTCTTATCCGAATCATAGCTCTAATAGGGCAACTATTCATTTGGACCTTGAACCAAAGCACAATTGGTTCTGGCGTATCCTTCTCTCAATATACATTCCCAACACTGAGGCAACCATGTGGTGATATAGTAAATTTTGGCAACTGTATAGTGATAGTGATTAGCACAGCCAGTCAAGAAAATCCACATGCAGGCACCTGGGTGGCTCAGTCGGTTGGGCCGCTGCCTTCAGCTCGGGTCATGATCCCAGAGTCCTGGGATCAAGTCCCACATCAGGCTCACTGCTTATCGGGGAGCCTGCTTCTCCCTCTCCTTGTGCCTGCTGCTCTGCCTACTTGTGCTCTCTGTCAGATAAATAAATAAAATCTTAAAAAAAGGGGGGGGCAAAAGAAAATCCACATGCAAAAAGAACTTCCAAGAAACCAAAGTACGTCTATGATTTGTTCCCTCAAATATTTGACAGCACATACTGGGAATTGTAAGAATAAACAGTCCCACACTGTCATCTCCAGCTAGATGTGGAGAGCTCTCAAAGCCAGTTACCGTGCCTTTGGGTGGCTAGCTTGTGTCCCACATTCTGATCAGCCTCTTCTAAACGTGGTTGGTTTTCACAAGGATTACTGAGAAAAAGGCTGGTATGGTGAACATTCTTCTTCCTTTTTTTTAATCACGAGCAGAAAAACGACTCATACCCTAGGAATAATGAGTGAATAGTAAAGGGTGGGTGGCTCAGTTGGTTAAGTGTCTAACTCTTGCTTTCAGTTCACATCATAATCTCAGGGTCCTGAGATCCGCCATGTGGGGCTCTGTAGTCAGCATGGAGCCTACTTGTGGTTCTCTCTCTCCCTCTCCCCCTCCCCTACTCTCTCACTCTAAAATAAATAAATTTTTTAAAAAGACTTCTTTAGTAGCCAACAGAAAATTTATGTTGGGTATCTTTCCAAAATCTGCACCTCACATCTTCTGAAATGAAAAGTTAAAGAAGACTGAATAGGAACATTTATAGCCTCTGTTTCTTGACAACCATGGCTAATTTTAAAAAAAGGTTCTTCCTGTATAGGTCTTTCTATCAAAAAATAGATAACAAAATGATTTTCCAGTTTTTAATAAAGGGACATGTAGTGTCAGGATTAGAGGCCTCACTTTAGAGGCAAAGGAGACATGAAAAATGCATGTTCTAGTCTCTGAAATCAGAGGAATGGGCTGCTGACCCAAAGTATTTCTCCTTCTAGTCTAAAGAAAAAGAACAGCTCAACAACAATTCAGAAAGATGCTAACTCTTCTCAATGCCCAGAAATTCCCGTTTTTAAGCCATGCTTTAGGTTATTCAGAAATGTTAGACTCCTCATAACAACTTAGAAATTTCTTAAATGGTAAGCACAAATAAAATGTGTTGTGCAACTTCCCCTCAAACCACAATTACAGGATAAACAGTCATATCCTTAAAGGAGCAACTAAAAACAATAGATTCAACTTTGAGACTCTAGAAAAGGGACACTTTTTCTGAAATGTAGCTTTATGTACTTTTTTTTTTATAAGGAATACTTTCTGTAAGTTAAAGAAATAATAAATAACTTATTTACTATGTGCAAAATCTTGTACTGTTTTACATGGGGTATCTCACAATTCTTCACACAAGTCTATGAAAAAGTTATTATTATTATTATTATTATTAATTATTATCCCCTTTTTACAGGTGATAAAAATAAGGCTTCTGGAGCAAGTGACTCAGCTCATGATGGTAGCAGTAGAAACAGACAGAAGCGTTCAGGTTCTGGGCATATTTTATTTATTTATTTATTTATTTATTTATTTATTTTAAGATTTTTTTTTTTNAGAAACAGACAGAAGCGTTCAGGTTCTGGGCATATTTTATTTATTTATTTATTTATTTATTTTAAGTTTTTTTTTTTTATTTGACACAGAGAGAGAGATTACAAGTAGGCAGAGAGGCAGGCAGAGAGACAGGGAGAGGAGGAAGCAGGCTCCCTGCCGAGCAGAGAGCCCGATGCGGGCCTCGATCCCAGGACGCTGAGATCATGACCTGAGCTGAAAGCAGAGTCTTTAACCCACTGAGCCACCCAGGCACCCTCTGGGCATATTTTAAAGGGAAAGCCAAAAACGTATGCTGATGAATATGATATAGATCTGGGAGGAAGAGAAATCATCTCATGATTTGGGGACTGACATTTGGAATAAAAGAAGACAAGAGCAGGAGACAGGGGTTGGGAATTATAAAGACCAGGAGTCTGGCTGTGGATTTACTAAGTTTGAGGTGCCTGTTGGACAGCAGGTGTTCAGGAGGTGGTTAGTTACGCGAGTCAGGTCCAAGGAAAAAGTACAGGCTCAAGATGTAAATATTCAGAGGTAGAGGCGATGAAGAGGAGCCAAGAAAGGAAAAACGAAGGAGTAGGCAGTGTTACCGAAGACTCGACCCAGAGTGGCATCCCAAGGTTAAGAAAAGGACAAAGTGACAACTGGTATGTCAATTGACCTATGTCTATTTTTCTCATAAGTCGGAAATGCATCTGGAGGACTGCCTGACCATTGGATTTAGCAAAACGGGGACTTTCTGAAATGCTGTTTCATTTTGCTATTGGGATCCTTCTCCTTATCATTTAAATGCGAAACATGAAGCGCATCACCTCGTTTATTTGCCCTAACCCCAATCATCAGCTACTAATTTGGCTTATCCTCTTTTCATATCCATAATCATTCCTTTTTGGTGGGTTTTGTTTTGGTTTGGTTGGGTTTGGTTTGGTTTTGGTCATACTTTACCAACACTACAACCTACCTCAGACCTGTTAGCTCAGGGCTGAATTACTGTGTACCCCCCAAACCTGTCTCCCGGTTTCTGGTCTCCTCACCAGCAACGCATTCTAATTAGTCATCCCAGAACAAAGCTTTTCTCAGGGATTTCTCAGGCCCTTTGGTTCTCATCAGAAACATACTAATGCGAGGCTTCTTTCACCTACCTCCCCAGCTCAGTGCATGGGTGTGCCCTCCTAAAACACAGCATATCCCTATTTGTATGTGAACAACAAGGCTCTGCCTAAACTCCACAGGAGAGAACCAGTCGGGATGATTGGGCTCCTCTATTTGTCATAACCTGATGGACTGATTCAGTCCCTTTCAATGTGAGAGGAAGTGTGGGAGACTGAAAAATACCAACACTGATTAACTGGGCAAAAGACTGGTGCTTTCCAATACAATATAAGCTCACACACCTATTAAAGTGGTTACAATAAAATGGAAAAAACAAAGAAACTTCTACTGGCAAGGACGCTGGTGGGAATAAGAAGCAGCTGGAGCTGGTGGGAATGCAAAATTGTTTGGCCGACTTGGAGAAGAGTCTGGCAGTTTCTTAGAAAGTTAAACAAATACTGAACATATGACCAGCAGTCCCATTTTTAGGTACTTACCCAAAAGAAACTACAGCATGTGTCCACACAAACTAAACTGTCAGTGGATGTTGACAGCACCTTTATTCATAATAAGCCCAAACTGGAAACAGTGCAAATGACCATCAAATGGTGAACAGATAAATGCATTGTGGTGCATCCATGAAATGGAATCCTACTCAGGAATAAAAAGGACAAATTCCTGATACATGCAACAACATGGGGGAATCTCAAAGCATTGTGCTAAGTGAAAAAAGCCAAACACAAAATGCTACCTACTAAATGTTTGCATTTTTTTAAAGATTTTATTTATTTATTTCACAGAGGGAGAGAGATCACAAGGAGGCAGAGAGGCAGGCAGAGAGAGAGGGGGGGAAGCAGGCTCCCCGCTGAGCAGAGAGCCCGATGTGGGCCTCGATCCCAGGACCCTGAGATCATGACCTGAGCCGAAAGCAGAGGCTTTAACCCACTGAGCCACCCAGGCGCCCTAAATGTTTGCATTTATATGGCATCCAGGAAGAAGCTAAACTGTAGAGATAGAAAACAGATCAGTGCTTACCAAGGGCTGGGGGCGGGTGGAGAGTATGAGTATATAGGGGCTTTTGATTTTGATGATGGAAAACATACTATAACTCGATTGTGGTGTTAGTTACATAATTGTATAGGTTTGTCAAAATCATAGAACTATACACCTGTAAGTGGAAGATTTTACTGCATATAAATGATACTTCAGTCAACCTGATTTTAGAAAGTAAGTTCCATGGAGGCATGTACTTTGTTTTTATTTTTGCTTGTTTGTTTTTTTTTTTTAGAAGTTTCTTTTTTAAAAAAAGATGTTATTTACTTGAGAGAGAGAGAGAGAGAGAGCATGGGCAGGGAGGGATAAGGGGCAGAGGGAGAAGGAGAAACAAACTCTCCACTGAGCAGGGAGCCCAATGTGAGGCTCAATCCCAGGACCCTGAGATCATGACCTGCGCCAAAGGCAAATGCTTAACCAACTGTGCCACCCAGGTGTCCTGTATTTTCTTTGCTTGTTTGTTTTAAGATTTATTTCTTTGAGAGAGAGAAAGGGCCTAATTTGGGGGGGCGGGTGCAGAGGGAAAGAATCTTGAAGCAGACTCTTCACTGAGCGCAGAGCCCAATGTGGAGTTTGATTCCATGACCCTGAGATCATGACCTGAGGCAAAACCAAGGGTGGGATGCTTAACCTACTGAGCCACCCAGTTGCCCTTGTTTTATTCACTGCTTTATCCCTAGCTGCCAGAAAAGTAACTGGTATATAGTGTGTATGGGAAGGAAGGGAGGGAGGGAGGGAGGAAGGGAGGAAAGGAGGAAGGAAGGGAGGGAGGGAGGGAAGGATTGAGGAGAGACAGAGGGCAAGGGAGGAAAAACGAAAGGAAAGAAAGAGAGGAGGGAAAGGAAGATCTAATTCTGAATTTTAGTCTGAACATTCTTTAGATTCTCTAATGCAAATACCCTGGAAATAATGGTAACCCATCCTAAGAGCACCAATTTCCTAAACATTGGGTTTCAAATTTCTTTAATAGCCTGGAGAGGGTAAAGTTTTATGACTTGAATTTCGAAGCCCATGTAGCCCTCTTTCCCACATCTAAAGCACAAATAAGGATTAAAAAGATACATACATTTCTGAATGAGATAATACAAATATAAAACAGAAGAAAATTTGCAATAAAACATTTAAAAAATTGATTTGGCATCAAGAAGAACACAAGATAAATTTACCTTTGCATATAACTGTAGATGTTTCTATTCAAATTATTTAAGCGAGGAGTTCAAAACCAGTCATCTCAAGTTAGAATTCTCTGTACAGAACCATCAAAGCAAACATGAGTGAGTTCCAGTAGCAAAAAATAAAATCTGAAAGAGAACCTCCTTTAATCAATCAGCATGCTATGTGTCAAACGTCTAGTATACGAAGTTGAAGTGCAAAAGCAGACTCTGTGTGGCCCCCAAGATATAGCATATGGAGGACACCTCAATCAGTTACAAACTTTAAGAAAAACAGCAGCCAAGCTTGCCTGACATGAACGAAAGAACACACTGACAGGTGCTAGCAGCTTAATATTCTAAATAGCAATAAATGCATTTAGAAATGATACCTTCCAAGATGTAGGTTATATCACTATAGATTAAATATTTGGTCAAAAGGGGTGTTCACTTCCTCTGATTCACTTCTCTTGGGTATCTTAGGATTTCTGAATGCCCCATGTTAGAATCACTTGTTATTATCAGCCTTAGTCTTTCAATGTCAACTATGGATCGTCACCGTGACGTCTAGCCACCCCCTTGCCCTAGAAGTTCCTTATTATTTCCTATGCCAGGCCCTTTCCCGCAGTCTCGAGTAGAGACAGCAACCCCCTCTTTTCTAAGATGAAGTAGTGAGAAGTAATACAAATACACTAATCATGGTTAACAAATCATACCATGGGACAAAGGAAATGTATTGATTTTTGCAACAGAAAAAAACACAAATGGCAAGAAAACAGGTGAGAAAATATTCAGCCTCACTTAGAAGGTTGGATGGATTCAATTTTATTTTCCCATTAAGCCAGAGACCTTTCTTAGTGATATAAGAAGCCCTACTAATAAAGATGCACAGAAAAGGCACTCTCATATGTTGCTTCTAGGAGTGTAAGCTGCTACAGTATTCCTGAAAATATTTTGGAAAATATTTATCAAGTACATCTAGAGCATTCAGAGGGTTTGGCAAGTAATTTTACATCTAGATACCCACCTATTTATTAAAGTACAGGAAAAGACTCATGTATTAAAATGTCAACTGCCACATTCATTGGTTGGCAATTAAAAACAATCTAAAGATCCTCTCAGGAGAATGAGTAAGTGTATGAGGGTTCATTTATGGGATGAGAATATCTAATATTTAAAAATGATATTTATGAAGTCATTAAAGCAAAAAAATGCTAAAATACAAAATAAGGTAGAATACAAAGCTGAATACTCACCACATCAGTTTTTATTTATTTATTTGTCACAGAGAGCAAGAGAGCACAAGCAGCAGGAGCAGGAGGCAGAGGGAGAAGCAGACTCCCCGCTGAGCAGGGAGCCCGATGCCGAGACTTCATCCCAGGACCTTGGGGTCATGAACTGCAGACACTTAACCTACTGAGCCACCTGGCTGCCCCATCTATAGATGACATTTTAAAACTAAGACTGGTCATAACAAGCAATTCCAAGATAGATCATTTAGAATTTCCAATACACCTGAAACATATGGAAGAGAAGTCAATCAGGGAAGTGAACACCATTATTAACCAAAGATTTAATCTATAATGACATAACCTTTTACATCTTGGAAGCTCCCATTTCTAAGCTCATTTCTAAACCGTATTTTTTTTTCTTTCTTTCTCTCTCTTTCAGGCAGGGAACATGAGGGACATTCTGGGGTGCTATAACGCTCTGTTTCTTCTGGGTCCTGGTTACTTAGTATATTCGACTTTCAAAGACGAATAATGTTTTCTTATGTATGCTTTTCTGTGTGTATAATTCATTGAAAGTGTTTTTTAAAAAAGTATTATAGTTCTCTTTCAGAAAGAGGCAAAACTGGATATTTTAAAGATCCTAGAAACCTTCATAAAACTATGCCCAAACATAACATTGTCCGATTAATCTATTTTCTCGTAGAGATTTTAATTCAGCCCACTACAACAAATAAGCAAGTAAAATATTGACAGTTCAGACTGTACAGAGTGAGCATGAATGGAGGTCTCCATCCTTGGATTTCCCAGGAAATTTATTTGGGGATCCTCACTCTAATAAAGAAAGCCAGAAAAAAAGTAGAAAGCACAAAGCAGTTTATCAAAGGGAACATACCCTCTCAAGGTGGGAGAGCAGGTAGGTTCCAAGGTAGAACCAGCCTCTGGGTTATTTCGGGATTGGATATTATTATGTCTCTCTGAGCTGGGAGACACTGTAAGGAACAGTGGGGTGGTCTCTAATGGAAGCTGCTTCCAATCATTTGGGAAACTACTCCCACAGATTAGGAGGGGGAGTTTTTGACTCGACAGCGTTTGTATTAAGACCATCATGGCCACCTTTCTCAAGGGGAGGTGCTGGCCCCACAGTGCAGATGTACTGTTATGGGTCTAGAGGTTACCCTGGGGCAGACGTGGATGAGGAGAACGCATGTTCTGCACCTATGACTCTTACTCTGTCAGGCTCAAGGTCTTGGAAGCCACAAGGTCAGGACATTGGGCTTCCAGAGCTTTTAAGATGTAGCGTATTCATCTGTGTCCTTGCCTCCAGCTCATGTCTCCATCATTCCCCTTTGAGTGCTTGGGACTCTGCCTGGGGTGGTCCTTCCACTGTTCATATCTAGCTTCTACCCAACAAGACCTTAATACTAACTAGTTCTCCAGATTGTCACAGATAGTACTAAGTACCCTCCAAAACATTTAAAGGTTGGCAAGAAAATGTTTAAGGGGCATACATGCACAGAAAAGAGTTATGCTGTGAATTTGACTCATATGTGTGTGTCTACAGGTGAGAAAATTCATTGCTCTTTCCTTCTGGGCCAGGCGATAAGGACACCTTTCAGAACTCTTTCCTGCAAGTGGGTAGAATACTGAAGAATAAAAACAGCCAAGCAGAAAAGGAAGACAACAGTGATAAACCTCAGTGAGATTTATTCAGTTAAAGGCCAGACCTGAAGGTTGCTAGAAAAGACTAAAAAAACTTGCCTTGTGAAGCAAGTGTACAAGCACCTCTTGAGAGGCAGTCAGTGAAGGGTGTGTATGGAAAGGAAACTACAACTTTGGGCATTTTTAACAAGAAATTGTTAAAATTAGTAAGAAATGTGGCAGATGGAAAATGTAATAAGAACGTGCCTCAAGGGGCGCCTGGGTGGCTCAGTCAGTTAGGCCTCTGCCTTCGGCTCGGGTCATGATCCCAGGGTCCTGGGATGGAGGCCTGTGTCAGGCTCCCTACTCAGAAGGGAGCCTACTCTTCCCCCTTTCTCTGCCTGCTGCTCCCCCTGGTTGCGCTCTCTCTCTCTGTCAAGTGAATAAATAAGATCTTTAAAAAAAGAATGTACCTCAAGAGGAAGAAGGGAAAATAAAAACTTGAGATCTGTTTTCCTCCCTTTCTTCACTTATTTGTTTTTAAGATCAAGAAACTCATCATCCTCCTGAAAAGTCCCGAAGATAAAAATCTTTGCTTCCTCAATCTTGAAACAGTGACTCATCTGTTTAGTACAGTTCACCACTTTCCACCTCCCGCCTCCAAGGCCCCTTTGATAGAAAGCAGACAAGATTATTTGACAACTTTTAAAGATAGGCTTTCTGCATGGTCAGAGCCAAGGGGGTTTTCCTGAGAAAAGAGAAGCATTCAAGAGTGCAAAGCGTCCTAGACATGTGGGCAAGAGCCCAGCCTTCAGGATAAGTCAACCAAATCACCTGGCTCCCAGGACCTTGGGAAAGTCCGTTGGTCTGCACTTCTGTTACCATGTCTACAGAACAAAACAAACCATACTGGGGCTATCTACAGCTGGCAGTCGGGAGAATTCAGTAATATAATGGTTGTTAGAAAGTGCTCCCTAAACTGTAAGGCAAACAAGTTCCTGTTACTATTGTCACATGAGTTAGTATTGAGAGACAGCCCATATGCTCAGGCCAATGGCAATGTGAAAGATTAAAAGGATTATTAGATCCAGTGCTAGACCAGGGCCCTAAGCTATGCCTCTTCACTTTAGAATCAGACTGTGACAGGTGTCATTTTATCTGCAGCTGAAAGGCCACATGGGTAAAAATCAGAAGCCATCCAGTGGCCTCTTAAACCACATGCGTGGAAATGGAAAAACAAGGAAATAACCCTCTCAGGTGCTTTCCTCGTCCCTGCCTCCTCTCCTAAGGCCCAGTCTTTGGACTTCCTGAAATGGCCTGGTATCCTTCCCAACAAATTTGATTTTTTTGAACTAAAATAATAGACCATCTCAAAGCTTCATGGTTTTGCAAAGGAAGAGCAGGCAGGAGACCTGGAACCTCATGGTTAGCAGGATGGAGCCATTATCAGTCTCAAGCACAGCGGGGACACGCTGACAGAGGAAGATCGGAGCAGGAAGGACTGCTCAGAAAGTGAGGGAGGAAAAACATGGCGGATGGCAGGCTGTTGCAGGATCCAAGCAGGAGAGCCTGAGACCAACATGGTGACCCCACATATGAATGAAGGACATCATTGTTCAGTACCACTGATTTTAATAGGAGCCACGTATGTGATTTTAAATCTTCCAATAGCCACATCGAGTGTAAGAAGGTATAAAGAAACACGTGCAATCCATTTTGAGAACATATTTTATTTAACTCAGTATATTCAAAATATGATCCTTCAACCTCTAATCAATATTGTAAAAATATTAATGATAGGTTTTACTTTTCTCTCTTGTGCGGAGACTTCCACATCCAGAATGGTTTCCTCTTAGAGCATATCTCTGTTTGGACCAGCCACATTGCAAGTGCTCGGTGGCCACGTGTAGCTATTGGCAAGTCTAGCCTCTTAAAACATCTTTTGATGTTTTACTCTTTATCTCGTTTCACAACCGCAAAACTGGACGGGGTTTACAGATTTTTAAATCCAAATCCTCGTCTCTTAAAAACAGATCGTATGCTCAGGCCATTTACCTTTCAGTCTCTTACACTTAAAAGAGAAGAGTTTGTTGACAGTAATTTGGACTAAAGCAATGGGAGGATTCTGTCGACTATTCTCGCTAAAAACTACAATTGCGGTTCAGCAAACTCCCCAGCTCCTCTTCACTGCTGACTAATTAACACACACATTTTAAACCACAGAGTTGAGAAAACAAATCTTTTGAAGTGATGATGAAGTAATGATTAGAATTTCACACCTTCTAGAAAAGAAACTCGTTGCAATTAGCTGTTTAAACTTCCAGGTTCTGATTTAAAACTTACCCAATTTTTTCCACAGAGAAAGTGAGAACTGTTTTTAGCATTAAAAGATGTTATTTCTCGGGCACCTGGGTGGCTCAGTGGGTTAAAGCCTCTGCCTTCGGCTCAGGTCATGATCTCAGGGTTCTGGGATCCAGCCCCACATCAGGCTCCCTGCTCAGCAGAGAGTCTGCTTCCTCCTCTCTCTCTGCCTGCTTCTCTGCCTACTTGTGATCTCTCTCTGTGTGTCAAGTAACTAAATAAAATCTTAAAAAAAAAAAAAAAGATGTCATATCTCTATTTTCATTCCTTTTCCTAAAAGAAGTACAAAAACAAATTTCATACCATATCATGACAATAACCATTTTATAATGAAACCACTGAGTTGCTGAAAATTTTGAGGCACAGGTTAGAGATAAATTTGAAATCTATTTCCCATGAGCTTGAGCACCACCAAAAAAGGCCTAAGAACTGGGGAGGGGAGAGATTTTGTCTTCATCTTCACTCAGTCAGAAATGAGGCCCATTCACCTCCTGAATGTCTCCTATGATTTCCAGTTTTCCTGAGGTACTGTGCCTAGAATGGGTGCAAAAATTTTGTCGGCCACCATCTTCTTCCTGAGTGGATTTTACTAATTTGAATTTTTCTGGATGTTTTGCTTCCCAGAGGTAACTGGAGCCAAGTTCAACTGTGTGGCTAGGTAGTCAGGGATATTCTTACTCTTCCAGGCCTGCTTCTAGAAATTTGATTTTGTGCCAGTCCCTACCTCCTTCCTTAGCCCACTCAGTGAAAAATACCCCCAAATGGTAATAGGAAGACCCAGTTCTGCCTATATCATAAGCCAACACCTGAGAGAGTGTTTGGAAAAACCTATGTGCCAGTAGACGGTATTATCCTGAGAAAATGCTCAGTCAATCTTCATATTTAGTATCCGTCTTGTTAAAAAATGGATATCTGTTTTGCTTTTGCAGCACAAACAAAGTAGTTGAGATGATTAACTTGTTATATTAAGTTGGTTGGGCCACTGTGCTCAGATAGTTGGTTAAACATTATTCTGGATGTTTCTGTGAGGCCATTTCAGGATGAGATTTCCATTTAAATTGGTAGAATTTGAGTAAAGCATATTGCCCCAGATGGGCAATAGGTGGGCCTCGAATGAGGGGTGGGCTCTACCCTACCCAAAGCCCACGAACACTATGCAGCAGAGGAGGGCTGGTATGGATGTTTCAAGAGACAATCATAATGTTCAGAGCAGGTCCTCACACTTTCCTAGCTTGGTCAGAAAGTCTAGCAGCACAGTCTATGAAATCATAAACTAAGCTTGGGAAACACTGAGAATGATTGTATAAATCAGGATTCTCCAGTAAAACAAAACCAGTAAGATACGTGTGTGTTCAAGTATGTGTGTGTATGCACAACATACGTATATACAATATATGATATATTGTGTTCAAATACATATTATGTATCTACAGAGAGAGGGAGAGATTTAAGAAATTGGCTTGTATGATTATGGAGGCTGACAAGTAGAAACTGCAGGGTGGGCTGGCAGCCTGGGGTCCCAAAGAACTGATGTCGCAGTTCAAGTCCAAAGGCCGTCTGCCAGCAGAATTCCTTCTTGCAGGGGGAGGTCGGTCATTGTCCTATGAGGACTGGCCACTGATTGAATGAGACTCTCACTAGTGGTCCAGCCCGGCTGCCTATAATGGGTTCCCTGTGTCATACTTCTCCTTCAGAGTGATTTTCTCCCAGAGGTCTACTGCTTCTCCCTGTAGCACCTCATATCAGTATCTACGTTTCTGAGTCCCAATGTCAGGCAGGGCTCAAGGTCATCAACAGTTTCCTAGTCCTACGTAAATCAGAGATGTGGCTCAGCACTTGCTTAAGGTTCCTCAACATTTCATGACAGTCGCCAAGTCCCCCATGTTGTGTGACCGTCCTCAGTTTGTTTCTTCTGTACGGTCTGAGGATCTGTAATATGTGGCTTCACCCAACACCACCAGCCAGTGTCTCAGCTTCCACCCCACTACATAACCAAAGTTAATGTCAGGAACGTCCGGATGGAGTCGGCTTGTGCATAGAGTGTATTGGAATTGAGGGCCAGAGAAAAAAGGAAGAAAACTGTTGAGGCCGAGAAAAGAGAAAGGTGCCCTGTGATGTCTCAGGCACTGTCTGTGGGCCAAGCGCCACTCTACTCTGTCACACATATTTGCTGACTTCCCACATCTGCCCTGTTGAGGTGAGTATGACTATTATCCATATTTTACCAATGAGAAAAACGAGGCACACAGAGGTATACTAACTTGCCCAAGGTTCCAGAACTATTGGATGGGACTGGGACTTGAACCCAGGCAGTCTGGTTTCCCACCCCTGTTTTCTCCAGCAAAGGGACTGAATATGAGCATGATCCGGAAAAGACATCCTCTCTCTCTCCAGGATTCTCCTGGAGACATACTGAATAATTTTTCCTCTGAGGACTCCGTGATTTTTCTGTGTTTCCATCATAACCATTCTTCTTCTTTTGATGTGATTTTTTTAAAAAAAAATATGGTCGGGTGCCTGGGTGGCTCAGTGGGTTAAAAGCCTCTGCTTTCGGCTCAGGTCATGATCTCAGGGTCCTGGGATCGAGGCCCGCATCGGGCTCTCTGCTCAGCGGGGAGCCTGCTTCCCCCTCTCTCTCTGCCTGCCTCTCTGCCTCCTTGTGATCTCTCTCCCTCTGTGAAATAAATAAATAAAATCTTAAAAAAAAAAAATATGGTCATGTCTCCACTTAAGTCATGAGTAAAATATTCCTCCATCTTTTGGCTTAAGGGATAGTGTCGGCTTTATTATATTTTAATTTGAATAAGCAAGCTCCTTTGTAGATGCAGACAGCAGATCGGTAGTTATAGGGGCATGGGGTGGGCAGAGGAAGTGAAATGTGTGAAGGGGTTCAAAAAATACAAACTTCCAGCTCTAAAACAAATGTCTTGGGGATGTAATATACAGCACGCTGATGATAGTTAATAATACTGTATCTGAAAGTTGCTGAGAGAGTAGATCTTAAAAGTTCTTATAAAAAAAAAACTGTGACTAGGTATGGTAACAGGTAGCTAGATTTATTGTGGTGAGTATTCACAATATATACAAATATGGAATCATTATGCTGTACAACCGAAACTAATAAAATGTTGTATATCAATTATACCTCAATTTAAAAAAAAAGCAAACTCTTGTTATGATCTTCCACCAGCCTGCTGATGTACTTAAACCTGACCAGAATGACTAAGGAATGGGGTGTGGTGGAGGTGCAGAGTTTATGGGTCCTGGGAAGGAAGAATTTCTTGTCCCCTTCAGGGTCCTTCCAGCCAGACCAAGAATCAAACTGACATGAGAGAGATTAACAGGAGAAAGTCAAAATTAATTTCATATATATGAGGAATCCACACGGACATAGAAATTCCCAAGACAGGAGCCTGGGAGGCTCAGTAGGTGAAGACTCTGACTCTTGGTTTCTGTTCAGATTGTAATCTCAGGGTCATGAGATCAAGTCCCTCTGAACTCTGCACGGAGCACTGAGCCTGTTTAGTTTCTCTCTCTCCTTCTCCTTCTGCGCTCCACCCTGCCAACACACACACGTGCACACACACACGTACACACTCTCTCTCAAAAAAAAAAAATTCTAAAGGCAGCCAGGTAAAATGAGGTATGTATGTCATTCTGAAGTAAGAAAAGGGGGTAGGGGTCTGGGACTTCAAAGGGAAGGAATTCAATACACAGGAAAATGAAAAAGAGTAAATGGTAAACAAATGTTTGCTGGGCCTCTCAGAAAGGAGGGGACACAAAGGACTTTAATCAAACAGATTCCTTCCTGTCTGCCACGCCTGGCTCATGTCATGACATAGTTATTTATGGTGATAGCTCTCTTCCTGGAGCAGATCCCCTGTCCTCAGTTCTTGTAGACAGTTGTGCAGAGGGAAAGAGATTTTCTTGAATCTGCTGGGTTTCGATGGCTTTTTAACTCAAAAGAGTCTTCATGCTCAAGTGGCACATCTTGCGATGTCCTGCCTTCAGCCCCCACATATTATTAAAAATTTCTATTTTATTTTCTCCACCACTAGTTGGTGGTTGCTGGATTCCAAGGTGAGAATACAAACTGGTTTCAAGATCACTCTCCACCAGGTCACTCTCCACCTCTTTGAATAGAGCGAACATCCCTTGTGTCATCTCACCACAGTGACACAAACTTCTATTAAAACACAAAGCTGTCATGCCATTTAAGAAAATTATTTATTCATTTGCCAGAGAGTGAGAGAGAGAGAGAAAGTACATGCAGGAGGAGCAGCAGGCAGAGGGAGAATAAGGCTCCCTGCTGAGCAAGGAGCCCAACACCAGACTTGACGCCAGGACCCTGGGATCATGACCTGAGCCAAAGGCAGACGCTTAACAGACTGAGTCACCCAGGTGTCCATGTAATGCCATTTTTAATAAAGATTTTATTTACTTATTATTTATTTAGAGTTTGAGAGGGGGCGGGTTACAGCAGACAGGCACGGGGAGAAGGAGAGAATCTTAAGCAGATGCCATGCTGAGTACAGGGAGCCAGACACCAGACTCCATCCCAGGACCCTGAGATCATGACCTGAGCCAAAACCAAGAGTCAGACGCTTTAACCAATTGAGCCACTCAGGCATCCCATGTAATGGAATTTTTTGTTTACAATCCTCTGTCTCATAGAATAAGTTCTGTCTGGAATTAATCATAGCTTATTCTTTAAATCACTGTGGCAGAGGGTATCTAGATATACTAATACGCAGATAATGTTTATCTACTTACCTGTCAGGCACGGGGCTTAGCACAGTTCACAATGATCTCACTGAACCTTCACAATAATCCTTTGTGGAATACCTTATTCTATCTCTGCTTTACAGGTAATGAAACTGAAGCACAGAGAGGTTAAGGATCATGCCCATGGTCACGTGGCTAATTAATGGTGAAGGATGCATTGACCCTAGGTAGCCCAGCTTCAGAGGCTTCATGCCTGGTCATTGCCTTATGCAGTTTCTCTTCAAAATGTCTGATGATGGACTGACTCAAGAAAAAATAACAGTCTTGCTCACTCCTAAGGAGCAGCTAGGATTCTGCAACAAGATTAGTGCTTTTCTACATGATAAATTTTCATGGAAATGCAATTGTTCTCTACACAATTTGAAGTGTCTTCATCTGTTCCAGCTGCAATAATGGATACCATAGACTGAGGGGCTTGTAAACAAAAGAAATTTATTTTGCACAGTGTGGGAGGCTGGGAAATCCTGGGTCACGGCACCAGCAGACAGCAGTCTGACAAAAGCCAGCTTGCTGGTCCCTAGGCAGCCATCTTTTTGCCGTGTCCTCATAAGGTGGAAGGGGTAAGGGACCTCTCTGAGTTCTCTTCTATAAGGGCACTAATCTCATTCAAGAGGGCTCCACCCCTATGATCTAATCACCTCCCAAAGGCCCCACCTCCAAATACCATGGAAAAGGATTAGGATTTAACATACGAGTGTGTATGTGTTGGGTGGGGGGCTAAATTATGTTCTTGGACCGAATTAGGGCCCTTCATTAGGTTTCCTTGTGTAGAGGGGTGCTTCCCAACACCAAGCAATTCTGTCAGTAGCAGGGTGTGATAATTCAACTAATTGATTACATTTTGGGGCTGGGGTTTTAACAACCAAATATATATATTTTTTATATAGAAATATTGCAGACTGACACTGTCATTCAGTTTCTAGCCAGTAGTAAGAAATTACCCTTTCATTGGTTTGATTTCTAGTCCAAAAAATCGTATTATAAATTCTTCATTTACACAAGCTTTCAATTCTCTTTTTAGAGATCTGGATGATAGCACTTACAGATTCTTTGATCAAATGATGGATTATAAGAGCTTGGCAGGTATCATTCAAGATTAATTAAAAGACGATATGAGGAAGAGGTTTCTAGATGGAGTTGTTTATGCTAGGCCAGGTCACCAAACTGGGGCTTAATACCTAACTTAATTGTAGTTTCAACGTCCCCCAGAAATGTAATTTTACCAGTCAGTCAGCAATTTTCTGGTCAGTACCAATGAGGTCAACTTTCACACAGGGACCTCTCCATCCAGTGATTTCTCTTTGGGGCACCTGGATGGCTCAGTAGGTTAAGCATCTGTCTCTTGATTTCGGTTCAGGTCCTGATCTCAGGGTCCTGAGACAGAGCCTGGTGTCAGTGGCAGACTCTGTGCTCAGCAGGGAGTCTGTTAGAGATTCTCTCCCTCTGTCTCTGCCCCTCTCCCCATTCATGCTCTCTATCTCAAATAAATATGAATATTCCCCTTCTTTATCCCTCAGAAGGGGAAGAACATGCAGATTCATGTTGCAGAGAAAGCTTCCTTCCCCGCAGTGGTCACTGTTACGACATCTGGTTCTCATCACATGGCTCCAGGGGGAATAATTAATGCAAAGGAGAGATGGGATGACTATCTGCTGTATGTAAATAAGACTCTGCTCTGCTCTAGAAACTCCGTGTTGGCATACAGGATAACATTAATAAATATAGATATTAAAAACTTAAGGGGAATATGTACTCTGCCTAGAACCAATACAAGTAAAACTCTCTGCTGACCAAACAAAACAACTCTATTGTCTGAATTCAGTCCATGAGCTGCTAGTTTGCAGAAACTAGTATCAGGTGTGTGCTGTGTTTGGGATGATGAAAATAATAAAAGAGAACCTCATTTAACAGGGAGTCACAAAACCCAGAAGGAAGAGCTCTCAGGAACCTAAGGAGCCAGTAGGAAAAAAAAAGATAAGAATTATTTTGACAAGGGCAGACATTTTTCACATAGCTATTTTATGTCCTGCTTTTAAGAAGAAGGAAGATCCCTCTCTGCTCAGCAACAATGCATCGACCACTTCTTGCAGCCAATGAGAAACCATCCCTACCTTGAACTCTTGCTCTTCTCCAGTGAACTGGAGGTTCTGAAAGGTACTCAATCTGAGTGTAATCTGAGTATAATCTGAAAGGTACTCAAAAGATCCCTTTTGCCAGAGCAAATATTATGCTATGTACCTCAAGACCTCCAACGTCACTGTTGCAAATACATTGTTTTGTTAGTTAGGAACTGTTATAATGCTAAAATATTTAAGAATGCTAACCCTAAAAAGGATTCTCAAATACTGATATACCTAAATTAAGCTGTTTGTCCATCTTTGCCCAAAGAAGCTAAGAGTATCTGCTTGTGGATTATCAAACGATTTACCTAAATGTTGGTCAAAGATCAAGGTAGAGAGAAGACTTGAGCCCAAGTCTTATGAACCAGGGCAGTTCTAGAGAATTCTCAGTGTGGGAGGTCTCAGTATGGAAAGAGCAGCAAGAGGGCACTGGGCATTGGTGTGGTGAGGGAAAGCACTTAGAGAGGAAGTAGCACTGAAAGAGGAAGTGGGAGGAGGCCCTGGGGACAAACTGCATGCTTCTTTAAGTCGCTTGTGTTGTTGTTGTTTTTTTTTTTCTAGCAGCAGTTATGCTGCTAGTGTTTTGTATGATACAGAGAAATGTTTTCTAAAAGATTATGATAGCTGTCCTTTAAGAGGCTGACAACACTTGGCTGGGAATTATGTTAAGTGAGCTTTTTTAGTTGACAGGGACAGAGACACTCAGATTACCTTTAGTAATGAGGGATTTTGGTGAATATGTGCAGCAAAGTCAGAAGAGGAATCAGTCAACTGTGAGCCAGTCTTCAGGGGCCACAGTGAGGGAGCAGTGTTCAGGGTACCTTGCTAGCAAGCTTGTGGCTGCTGCTGTCACTCTCAGACTGGGGCCTCTTGTTCTCCCCTCAGTGAGGGATCGTCTTTGCTTAGTAGTCTAAAGTTCGACTTTCTGTCCTTGAGTTCATTGCCTTTTTTTTTTTTTTCTCCTCACCCCCAGCCATTCTTGCTGCCACTGTGGTGTACATTCCAGCTCCCCAAAAGAGGTTTATGTTGGCCTGACAGAGAATGAGAGAAAATTTCAGGTCAATTAACAGAAAACCAGACTGTCAGTAGCTTAGATCAATAGGACTTTAATTTTTCTTATAACAAGAGTCCAGAGACACAGGTGGTGGCAGACATTGGTTCAGGTGCTCAATGCTTACATCAACTCCTCCAGCTTTCTATCTTTCTAGTCTTCCATTTTTAGCTGTTGGCTTCTTATCTTCAATCATGTTGCCTCATGGTTGCAAGGTGACTTCTGTATCATGTGTCTACATTTAAGGCAACAAGATTGGGGGAGGGTCAAGCTTAGCAAGTTCTCCCATTGCATCTATCACATGCTCACACACACACACACACACACACACACACACACACACACACACACACAGACTTCTGCTTATGTCTTATTGACCAGAACTGTGTCATATGACGACATGTAGCCACCAGGAAGGTTGGGAAAGTGAGTATTGTGGTTTGACAGCCTCTATTGTGGGAAGGCAGCAAGGCAGAAGGATATTGAGAAAGGTTATTAGCAGGCAGGTAGTGAACAAGGTCTGCCACAGTCAACATCTTGCATGTGGCATCTATCTTAGGCAATGCTCCAAGAGCAGCCATCTGCTAAAAGACTTTGCAGTTGATGGATAACTGTCTTTGAGTTAGATCTGATATGATCAGATATCAGCATGACAGCTTTCCTTGGAAGAGGGCTGCCTGCAGGGCAAGAACTAATAGTCCCCTGGTACCAGTATGATATACAAATGTCTAAATTCTCATCAGTGACTCAATTATAATCAACCATAAATTTAACTGTATCTGCCACAGTCTCACATCTATTCACTTGTTTTATTCATTCATATACTTATTCAATAAATATTAGTGTAATGATAGGTGCTTATCTGGGTACAGGGGATACGGCTGTGAAGAGAATAAGGAGCTTACTGTCCTTTCTTTGTGAAAGACAGAGAGAACATATGCTCCAATAACCCCATTGTTCTCTTTGGTAACAATTAGCACAATTTCAGTACTTATATATTTGTGGAGAGATATACACATATCTCTACATATAGATAGTACTAAATGCTATGGTGAAAACATAAGTAAGAGGTAGTATAGAGGCACGGGTAAAGTGTGAGAAGGTAGGGGAGCACTAGCTATAATTTATAGAATAATTAGATTTCAGAACTGAATGTTTTAGCTGCAGAATTTTTGATCTGCTGCCTTTAAAGGAAAATGAGCAGACATTTCTGCTATAGAGAAAAAGGGAAGGAAATACACAGAGCCAGGAGCCAAAAGTGCACAGTTTGTACTACACGCTCAGTCTCTGTTCTCATTAGTTCATAGTCTAATATCTTAGAGTTATTTTATTTGGCCTATTAATTTCCTGTGTTGAGTGTGGACTACAAAATGCAGCTTCAGCTCCTGAGTACATTTCAGTTTGTACTTGGCTTTCGGATTATCCACCTCTTACTCTACATTGTTTTTGCATTGGTTTGGTTTGGTTTGGTTTGGTTTTAAAAACTCACTAGAGGATATAAAGAGACCACCATATACTCGGATAGCCTCTAGCCCTTAGGCACAAGATTCTTACCAAGGCTATGGCCCCTGCTCATTTGCCTTCTGTGTGGCTATATAAGATTTATATATTGGAGTTTAAAGTATATTTTATTGATCATTCTCTTACCTGTCTTACTAATTTGTGAGCACCAATCCCTCAGTTTTGTCCAGACTAATTCCTTCTTATGCTTCAGGTCATGGCATAATTATAACTACCGTAAGAAAGAATTTTCTGGGGCGCCTGGGGGGCTCAGTTGTTAAACATCTGCCTTCAGCTCAGGTCATGATCCCAGGGTCCTGGAATCCAGCCCTGCATTGGGTTTCCTGCTCTGTGGGAAGCCTGCTTCTCCCTCTCCCTCTGCTGCTCCCCCTGCTTGTGTTCCCTCTCTCATTGTGTCTCTCTCTGTCAAATAAATAAATAAAATCTTTTTAAAAAAATAGAATTTCCTTAAAACTTAGACTAAACTAAATTTCTGTTTATTCTCTTATAAATCTATTGTTCTCCTTGATAAGGACTACCATAATGTCATTATTTATTTATGTAATAGTTTGATTAATGCTTGTTTAATCCCTCACAGACTATAAGCACCATGGAGGCAGNTTTTTTTTTTTTTTTTTTTTTTTTTTGACAGAGAGAGAGAGTAGGCAGAGAGGGAGGCAGAGAGAGAGGAGGAACCAGGCTCCCTGCTGAGCCTCAATCCCAGGACGCTGAGATCATGACCTGAGCCAAAGGTAGAGGCTCAACCCATTGAGCCATCCAGGCACCTGGGCCATATCTGTCTTATTCAGCTCTTTATCTCAATGTGTAACAAGGTTATATATACATAGTGGCACTCAATAATATTTAGTAAATTAATAAATATCCTTAGTCTCCAAGTGACTAGCAAGGTGCCTCAGAAGGACACGTACTATTGTGAATGCTGATTGTGAAGTTCTACCCATAATCCCATTTAAAAACAGAAGATTTAGCCCCATCCCCTCCTTGCTGTTAGGAGTACTGTTGGAAAAAATCCTTAATTGTCAGCATTCTTTGGATAATGCCTCAGTTAAAGAAATGGACAACCCCAAATCATGTCTCTTTCCAGAGGTTTTTTTGTATCCAATAACCAACCAATGTTGGGAGTTGAAGGGCTAGCCACTCATATCAACTCATGATACCTCTAAAAGACTAGCCCAGTTCCAAGGGGTCAGCTGAAGCTTTTGTTAGGATGACATCACAGATCAGTCTCTCTCTCTGCTCAATCCTGTTTCCTCCACCTCCTTTCACAGAGATTGATCCCAAGAGCGCATTACAGCATGTCCTACATGCTAATCTCCCCTGCAGATTCTGTGAGTAACCCAACCCGTGATGGCTACTAAAACATATTTACTGAACTGAGTTGAATATTATGTTCTGTCGTACACCAGCAAAGATCAGTTCTTGGGCGCCTGGGTGGCTCAGTGGGTTAAAGCCTCTGCTTTCGGCTCAGGTCATGATCTCAGGGTCCTGGGATCGAGGCTCGCGTCGGGCTCCCTGCTCAGCGGGGAGCCTGCTTCCCCCTCTCTCTCTGCCTGCCTCTCTGCCTCCTTGTGATCTCTCTCCCTCTGTGAAATAAATAAATAAAATCTTAAAAAAAAAAAAAAAAGATCAGGTCTTATTCATCCTCACATTCTTGCAATGACTAGCTGCCTTTCACATAATGAATGCTATTGTTTGAATGTTTGTGTCCTCCCAAATTCATATGTTGAAATTCTAACTCCCAAAGGGGATGGTATAAGGAAATGTGGCCTTTGGGAAATGCTTGAGTCATGATGGAAACCTCATGAATGGGATTAGTGCCCCTATAAAAGAGGCTCCAGAGAGCTCACTCCCTGTCCTATCATGTGAGGGCACAACTAGAAGTCTCCAACCCAGGAGACACGCCTCACCTGATAATGCTGGCACTTTGATCTTTGACTTCAAGCCTCCAGACTTTGAGAAATGAGATTCTGTTGCTTCTAAGCTACTCAGTCTGTGGAATTTTGTTAAAGCAACCTAAACAGACTAAGACAATGGGCGTCATAAATACCAAAGTATTCCCCAAACCTTGGTCTACATAGAGGTAAAGCATCCCTAATCAAAGTGTGGTCTTAGAGCCAATGACATTGGCATTCTCTGTATATCGTTACAAATTCAGAATCTCAAGGCCCAACGGTATTAGACCAATTGAGTTAGAATCTGCATTTTAACAAGATTCTCAAGGGGTTCATATGTTCATTGAAGTTTCAGAAGTACTGAGCTAAGAGATTTATGAATATAAATAAAATGATCCTTTTAATAATTCCTTTCTAGTTTGTACAGCATCTTAAATTTTTCTCTCTAAAATTTTGCTCAATGCTAGAGCAATCATGCATTCTTTTATTCAACAAGTACCAAGTACCAAAGACTTCAGGGGATGGAGGTTACATTCCAGAAGGAGGAGAAAATAAACATTGATATGCCCATAATGGAGCATGTGGGGGAAGGAAAGTGCCATGAAAAAATAGTAGGGCAGGGTAAGGTAAGGTGAGAAGCTGGGTTGTGATTCCAAATTTCTGCAGAGCCATGATAACAAGACACTTGACACAGGTGAGGTAGTTAGCCACATACATATCTGAGTGCAAGCCTGGAGTGTTCTAGGAAGGCAAAGGCTATTTGGCTGAAGAGGAATGTGAGAAATGCAGAGTTAATGTGGTCAGGGAGGAGGGCAGATCACATGATGAGAGGCTCTTAATAAATCGCTTGATGATATTTAATTGCTGAAAAGATAACACAAGTTGCTTTTCCTCCAAGGATGAAGCACTTCTTGGCCAAGCCAGTTCGATGTCGGCTGTGGAAGTCTGCACAAACCGTTTCACACCACTGCAGTTTTAGTTTCCTCAAATACAAATGCAGGGATCAGAGAAGACATTTAGGGCTGTTCCTGTTCTAAACTCTCAGGCTTCCAGAAGCCTTGATGGCAAAGTCGAACAGGGTTAAAGTAAGGAGCGTGGCTGGGTTGTGGCCTCAGGAAAAGTTCTGTAACCCCAGAACACTGTAACAACAGGAAGAAGAATCACGGAAGGTGGTGACCCATCGAAAGAACCTAACCTTTGGATCCAAATTCCTCATAAACCTGGGAGCCCTTGTCACGACTACAGACTTTCACACCCTTAACGCCATGAGCCCTTGGAGCCCTCCTCTGCTGGCCTTCGCGTCCTAGCCTTGCTTCCCAGCCCACGCCCGGTTTGGCAGCCCCCAACCCGTCTCTCCGCTCAAGTCCGGGTTCCCAGCCTCCAGCTCCCAATCCCGAGACCACGCCCTGGCCCCGCCTCTCCGTCCTGGCCCCGCCTCCCGTCCTGGCCCCGCCTCACGGGCTCTGGCCCCACCTCCCCGCCCTGGCCCGCGGCTACGCGCACGCCGGGCCGCCCCTCGGAGCGCTGGTCCTCTGGTCCGGAAGTGACGCGGGGCTCCGGCTGAAGGCTGGACGCCCGCATTCTCTCAGGGCCGCACCCCGCGTCATCCCCGAGCGGCATGGCTCTGCCACTTCTGTTCCTCCTCGTCTTGCCGGCCGGGAACTGGGCTGAGATGAGCCCCGCGGATCTGGAGCTGTCTTCGGGTACGTTGCTCGCGGCAGGGCGGCGGCCGGGGGGGAACAGGACGCGGGAGGGAGTCGTCTGGGTCTGGAAGCACGGCCCCGCGGGGTCGCGTCCTCGTCGGCCCGCGTCCTCGCGCGGGATTCCCGGACGCCCCGGGACGCCTGCGTGGGCGGCCGCCGGGAAGGCCACCCCGGGCGTCGGCGGTCAGCGGACTTCAGTTCCCTTTCGCCTCTTCCGTCGTTGCCGAAGCAAAACAGCCTCTCGGTCTTCCAGTGCTTTTAATTCATTTCTAACTGAGTTTCTCGGCCAGGATTTGGACAGTGTGGCCAGCCCTGGTGACTTAAACATTCTTCGAGTAAACCCAAAATCCTTCCGAGAGAAGTTGTTCTCCCCCATTATGAGATTCCTTAAGTGGCAGCGATTGGTCATCTTCTGTGAGTCTGGCAGCCGTGCGGTGCGTGCACTTGGGAGCAGATTTGTCTGGCTGTACGTCTCTTAGCCTAGTTCCTTGGGGCGTGTTATTTCTGCCTGCTCGCTGAGATTTCCCCGGAAATAAATGCAGGGAGTACGTATTCCAAAGCTCATTTGTTATAGTGATTAGGAGCTCCAGTCTAATCAGTGAATCTCTTCTGCAAGAGCGCTAAGCCTAAATCATAGGAAACCTCTCAGTCTTGAGTGTCTGCTCAGTATCCACAGTTAGCAGTTTCCAGAGGCCCCGCCTTCTGCACCCTTGGCAAAATCTGGGTCCGAACCTCTATATTATGACTTCGTCTGTGAGCTCCAGTTAGGGGTGCTGCATTCATATCCACCTCCCCTTTGGGTTGCTCTTTAAGAGGCAGGCAAACAAATAATCAGTCATTCCTTGACACAGACATTGTTCCAGTTGTTGGGAATACAAAAATGGGAGTTACTCAGTTTCTGCTTTCAAGGATCATGATTCTATAGCCAACAGTTACTAAACGCTAGACACCGCTGTTGACTAACATTTTCACAACCATAATAAGTAGGTGCTATCGTTATCTCCATTTATGGATGAGAAATCGAGGCACAAGGAGGTCTGCCCAGTTTGCAGAGAGGTCACTGCTACTCAGTAGGGAGCCTGGCAGTTGGGCTCCAGAGTCCAAATTCTTAACCCCTCTGCAGACTGCCACTACCTACAGCAAGTTAGTCATCTACAAGGGCAATTACGGTACACTGTGATAAGATCCTGGACTTTTGCCCAGGCTACTGGAAAAGCAAGATAGGGGTACCTGGGTATAGCCCGGGGAATCAGGAAGGACTTCACAGAGAAAGATAATAACCCCAGAGTTGGAGCTGGAGGTACAGAGAGACTTGTGTGTGCAGAGGGAGAGGTGTGAAACAGCAGTGTTGAATTAATGGAATACTAAGGGTTTCATTGTAGAATATGTGTGTGAGGCTGTAAGATAGGTAGAGAGGTAGGAACCAGTACATGAAGTGCCTAGTTATGTGTAATAGACAACAAAGGATAGCAACATAGCATTGGCTAACTTAGGCAAGTTGGGGGATTTATGGCTTAGAGAATCCAAGCAAGAGTTAGATAGAAATACCCCCTGGACCTGAGAAAGCTGAACCAGTCACTCGAAGGTGCAGAGTGTTTCTTATTACCGACTCTGGGTGTGGACAGCTTTTCCTACTTGGCCAGGAATCATGGTTATGGACAGCTTTTGGGCTTTGCATCTTGCAGCTTCCGCCATCCTAACAAAATCCCAGAAGAAGGCTCTGATTTGTGTGCTTGGGTCAGGCACCAGCCTGCAGGGGAAGGACCATGTTGCAGGGGGTGGCAGTAGGGGAGTTCCAGAAGAGAAATATTCCTGAAGGAAGTACAGGTGCAGGGCCAACAAAGTAAATATGCTCACTATACCCTGCTCTAGTTGGTGGGCAGTCACTGGCTTATTTGAAGAAGAGAGATGATTTTATGCAGGATCAGTTAGGCCACTTAGAAAGCCTGTTCATCTTACACAGTAGTTTGGGGATAGACTCGAGGGAAGGAGGCCAGGTAAGCCCGTACTTAAGTTGGGTGAGTCAATGAAAATGGTAGTTGAAATGCAGAAGAGAGGACAGTTTGAAGAACCTTTAAAAGCAGAGTCAGCAGGAGTTAGTGATTGGATGTGGGAAGAGGATGGCTCGGGTTCCTGGTTTAGGTAGAGCATTAAACCATGTGCCGTGTTCTTCTGAGTACAGACAGAGTCCTCCTAAGCCAGGTACCCCTACCTTAACTTCCAGAAGCCTGTGCAAAATTACAGGCTCTTATCACAGTGTACCGTAATTGCCCTTGTAGATGACTAACTTGCTGTAGGTAGTGGCAGTCTGCAGAGGGGTTAAGAATTTGGGCTCTGGAGCCCAACTGCCAGGCTCCCTACTGAGTAGCAGTGACCTCTCTACAAACTGGGCAGACCTCCTTGTGCCTCGATTTCTCATCCATTAATGGAGATACTGGTTGTTGTGGAAATGAGATGTGATAAGTTAACAGCGGTACCTAGTGCTTAGTGACCATTAGCTACCTAATCATGATCCTTGAAAGCAGAAACGGTATCTTCCATTTTTGTATTCCCAACATCTGGAACAACGTGGGGCCCCTTGTGATTACACAGTTTTCACATACTTGAAGCCAGCTCTGGGAGTATTGCCTGTCTGCTCCCGTGGGAACATCTACTATGGCCTTTTGTACTCCAGCATTTTGTAAACACAAGTGCCAGTGAACTCCCCCCACCTTTTTTCAGTGCATTTTCAATACATTTGTTGAGACTTTTCAGTGTATTTCTCTAGTTTGTGTTGTGTTCCCTATGCTTTTAAAGTGAGTTTAAAATATAAAGTCTCCACAGAGTAGGAGGAAAACCCTCAAGGACAACCTACTTCTGGCTCTTGGCTAGCTTCCTTGTCTCCATAGTTCTGGCATTGAATAGGCACTCAGTGTGTTAACTCTTAGAGTGTTGGGTTTCACTGTGTGTGTGTGATAGTTCCTCTTAGATGAGGGAAACTGGTAAGAACAGGGAAGCAAGCAAGAGAACATAGTCTCTGCAAAATCCAAGTGGTTGGGAATGTATTGTGCTACAGTGATGGGCTTTTGTTAGTATTTCTTAGTGAATGGATGAGGAGAATAAACGCATGTGTGCTGCCTAATAATCGGGTATTCGCTTTTCATCCAGTTTTACCTGTAAAAGTAGTATATACATTTTTAAGTGAAGCAATGTGTCTGCCTTCTGCTGTTTGCTCTTCCATTCTGGGTATTAGTAATACTTAAGAGCACAGTGTACTTTCTCACATAGACATGGGACTCTTACGTTGCCTTCTCTGCTGATAAAATGGAGAAAGTCTCTTTTCTGACTTTAGGGAAATGCTCTGGTGTTCTTAAACTTTTCATTATTTTCTTTGGATCCTAGTTTTATTTAGAGGTCCATAATACTTAAGACAGTGTATTTTAATTATATTTATTGAACAGGTTATTAATCATAATTTTCTTTTTCATTTTATTCTCTTTTTTTTTTCTGTTTTATTCTGATCCATGATTCGTATGGACTTTGGAAGGTCCTCATTTTAGTTCTATGTAAAGGAAAACCTGAGAAAGAGAAAAAATAACCCTTGTAAAGAGCTATCTTATAAAATTTGGCAGCATACAGCAGTAGTGCAGTTGTTACATGAACTGGATGAATAATTAATGGTTCCATTTTAACTGGACAGAGAAACAGAATGAGAATTGAACCAGAGTTAACTGAATTCCTGGCAGGAAGAAATCAATTTACTTGTTATTTTCTTACTAAGGGAGTCTTATTTATTTTAGATTATCCCAACGCATAGTAATCAGAATGCTGATGATGTCCATTTGAGTCATGTCCATTCCAAAGAAATGATTTTCTTTAATGCATTGTTCAGATTTTGCAGTGGTCATCATTTAATTGTGATGGTATAATAAATCAGGCAAAACTCCTTGGATTAGATGCTTGTGAAGTCATCCAAAAATAGTCATTTCCAACTCCTATTAATATATGGAGGTCATTTTCTTATTTTGTTAAACTATCACAAAAATGATGCCTAAGTAGCTTTTCTTAACTAAATCTAACAAAACTTTATAGATTGCCAAGTTTTTAAATAGCTTCTCTAACCCTTTGTTCTTTCATTGGCAAAGATATGTATAATAATTTCACCTCCCTCATAGAATGGTTTGTGTTGGTTCACTGAGATAGTGCGTAACAATGTGGAGCATATTGCTTGTCTTGTAGTAAATATTTACACATTAATGATTACCATTCAATAATGTTCAGTTATTTTAACAAATATATTTTAAAATACTTAATTGTTGTAGTTGTATATGACAGATTGTGTTGCCTTTAAGAAAAAAAAAAGCTCATCCAAATCAGCATGAGAAAATTCAAATAGGTTCAGCAACTGATTTGTTCTACTTTTTCCCTGTTCTTCATAAACTGAAAAAGACTCTAGTTTTTCAGTTCCTATTTCTCAACCATTTCTCAACTTGCAGTGACTTAGTCCAGACGGATATTAGTCTTGGGAAATGACTTCTCTCAGGGACTAGGTGGGTTGCATCCAATTAGAATTTATTGGCATGCTAAGCACACCGCCAACTAGATAAAGTTGAATAAATAGGAGCACATATAAAAATCCTGCATTTTAGGTCAGAAAGTGGCTAAGCAGATGTTTATTGGATAAGCTCTAACTTGCTGGTGGTTTGAGTAAAAGATCTGGGGGAGTTTTAGTTAATTACAAATTCTGCATAAGACACTATTTGATATATCCATCTCTTTAAAAAAGAGGAAGGAAAATGTTTCATTCATGTCCATTGTATTCTGGACTCCAAACTTCGGAGAGAAAGCGAGTGATAAAATCTGAATAGATCCTAAAGACAAACAGGCAGAAGAGAAGACAGCAGACATAATTAACAGTTTTGACCCAGCTAAGGAACTATTTTATGGAGATTAATAATTTTGTTATTTTATTATTTGTGATAATAATTTTATTATTTGAACCCTTAACTCTGAATCTCTTCTAAAGGTATAAGAAAATAACAGAAATAGAAAATAGACTTTTGTATCATCTCTTAAAGTGTAATGGATGATTCAAAGCCTGAAAATACTGAAGTGTTTCAATGAAAAAACTTTTAGGAACATTTGAAACATGTGCCAGAATTCTCAAAATGTCTTTATTCATCTTAAATCTAGAAGGCACTGCTGCTTGCTAAGAGAAAAATTTGGAGAGCATTAAGAAAAACAGCTGTTTATCAACACTATAAAACCATTTAGAAGGGATAGATTATGATCATAAATATATTCAAAAAAAAAAGTTCAGAGGTCTCGGTTTGGTATTTCCCCCTTTTCCTCCCTGGATTTCTCATGCCATTTCTCAGCTTGCAATGGAAGAAGAAACCTTTGTAAAAACACCCATGGCCCTGCCTGCATCTTTTACTGGGGGAAAGGTGTTAGAGCTTTTCTCGGAGTCGTTTGCAAAAGGGTCTGGATGCTTTAATTTGGAGCATTTGTTTTTGAGCTGTAGTGTCAAATGGCTTGATTGCCGGCCCCTTTATTATTAAAGTCTTTATGCTTCTCAGCTCATCCTTTCCATGGAGAGGCGGGCAAGCCGGTTGTGGGATGGTGTCTCCAGACCCCAGAGCTCTGCTCCACGCTAGAGGTACCCATCTGTTACACAGTCTCTGTAGGCGATTTTGTTAAAATTGGGGGGAAGGTTCTGTGGCTGTCCCTTTTTCAGTAGAGACACAGATGCCTTCAGTGGTTGTGGGATGGAGGACACGCGGCAGCCTGGACTCTGGTCGTCATCCGTGCTGAGGAAATCTGGAGATGTCCGCGGTTCCTTGCTTCCCCAGCAGTTACAGCGGAGCTGTTCTTTCTGGCTGAGGTTTTCTGGTCTTCGGTGACATCCCCGTTGCCCTGTCTGGTGGCACCGCTTCCTCACCTCACATACTGATCTTCATCAGTTTTTCTGTCCTCTTCCTTGCTCTTTTGTTCACATCCTGTCTCTCCCGGTTTATCAAGAGGAAACGGCTGGTTGTTACCAGGACTCTCCTTTTTTCCCCCTGCACTGTGGAGTGTTACAGAAAACTGGTTGTTCTTGACTGTGTTTGGCTTTGTTAAAGCCTCAGCTGTGTTCTAGAGACATTCTGAGAAGCAGATTTGAAAACAGTGGATGTTTATTTTAGGTAGCCTGCACCAGATAACGGAACTCATTTCCAAAACAACATGAGTTACAGAGAACTATGTGTATCATTTTCAGGAGATGGAGAAATCTGTAAGATTATTTGATTCGATGAGATACTCTATTAGGATCTTTCCTTAAACTCCACAGATAATCCTTTCTTGCTCTTTCTACATATATTTTTATTGACATAAGGTAAATTTATTTCGAATTGAAGTTTGCTGTAAGCCTTACTTAATTTAACTTGAATATAAAACAATTTAAACTTTAGGTCACAAATTCTAAAACAAGAAAACTACTCCTGTCTATTTACCATGCGAGTTTGGCAAATAGTGACAAAGGCAGATGTGTAATAACCACATGGTTTCTCTTCTGGTAGCATTAAAACCACAGGTTACATCCTTTGGTGTATATATTCAAAGTTTCTCCTTTAACAGAATGGTAAAGTCTGTTAGTATCCATTGAAACCTTCTCCTCCCACGACCTGTCTTGATTGCTTTGAAAGCCGTGATTTAAGCCCCAGTTCTAGTCTAACCAGGTCAAGCTTTAACTTAAATTATGGAAAACATCATTTGATTCACATTAAAAACTAATCTAATATGCAAGTCTACTTTGTGGTTTTATAACCATGATTCAGTAACCTCTTCATAAATGTAAATGCGCTCTATTTAATATTCTAATGCCTTTTCCTCAAATACAGGAATTTCAGCCTGAGTCAGTGCAGTTAAAAAGTCAGTCCTGTTGGGAGTAATTTTTTTTTTTTTAAGAGACTTAAAAGGCAGTGGAAAACTCATTCTTGGAAACTGGAGGAAGGCAGGTCCTGGTTACCAGAGGCAGAAAGTTTAGCAACACTGTTGCTTTTGGTAACAGGAGAGTAGGAAATGTGCATGGTAAGCTTAGCTACCTATCCTGGAAGGTTGCCAAGCAGTGCTGAAGGTCCCAGGTGGTTTCTTCTTGCCCCCCTCCCCCCTTTTTTTAGATTTATTTATTAGAGAGAGAGAGCTCACAAGCAGGAAGAATAGCAGGTAGAGGGAGGAAGAGAAGCAGTCTTCCCACTGAGTGAGATGCAGGGCTCGATCCCTGGACCTGGGACCATGACCTGAGCTAGAAAGAGTAGCCAAGAAAGGACTGTTTAACAAAAAGGAACCAGGACCAGAAGGTTTGAAAATTCTCAGCCTCCAGAGAGGCAAAGATGCTGACTTGAAGAGATGGCTTTTGAGAGAAGTTCACATTCATTGTGAGTTTTCTTAGTATCAGGTTCTTCTCTTATCTGGTAGAAAATAATGTTTATCTGTATGAATATTTTTTTAAAATAAAGATTTGATTTATTAGAGAAAGCATGCATGCACAAGCAAACATGAACGGGGGATGGGGTGGGGGGCCATAGGGATTGATCCCAGGACGTTGGGATCATGACCTGAGCCAAAGACCAACACCGACTGAGCCACCTAGGTGCCCCTGTGTGAATGTTACTTGATATTAATGTTGATTTGAACCTGGGGAATTGGGGGGTGGGCGTGCCTTGTATTTCTTCCTCACAGACTATAAACTGTTTGAGACTAGGTCGTTTCATGAAGTTGAGGTGCAAACGTATGAAAACATACCTAAAGAAACCTAGAAAAGGGAAGCCTCGATACATCCTGCTAAGTAAGGCCGTGGGAGCTCTACCAAAACCAAAAGAGAAGAATCAGGGCTAAATCTGCCAAGACCAGTGCTTTCCGGCTCACCTGCGAGGAAATTGCTTGGAGAACCAAAGATGCTAGGTACCAACAACTAGTTCAGAAAGAGTAAATAGAAAACTTGTAGGTGTCTGATCACTGGCTGCAGAAGGAGCATATTATAAGCGTGTAGTGTTTGAATCTGAGACATCCAGCTTCATAATCTCAACCTTTTGGCACAGATCATCGTATTTTTTTGGTAGGTGGTTATAGAAGTTAGGCAGTTGGCCAGTAACCAAAGCTATTCATTGTGGGGAAGCTATGAAATGTATTGGTTTATCAAAAAAATTCTGTTTTTAAGTTAGTTTTTCCTCCTAAATAATAATAAAACATTCCTAAAGTTATGAACATATGAAGCAGGGTTCCTCAACTTTAGTGCTATTGGCACTGTGGACTGCCAAAATGTGGAGAGCTGTCCTGGGCATTTATAGAATAGTTAGCAACCTTTGCCTCTATTCTGAGATGCCAGCAGCATCCATCCTACCACTACCAGCCAGTTGTGAGAACCAAAAATGTCTCCAGACAGTGCCAAATGTCCCCTGCAAGGCACCTCCTGTTGAAAACCACTGATACAAAGGAAAAAACTAACTGGAAAAGGGAGGAAAAGGCAGTATAATTTACTTGTCCACAAGTCCATATTTTTTTACCTAAGTAATTCTGGATCTGTGTTCTGCCTTAAAAAGATAATACAAGTGTAAAATAATTGTAAATTAAAGCAATGTACCAGTTTGGGTTTGAGTATTGGAATTTTTGCTTTGGGAAAAAATGTAGTAGGTGTTTCCTTCAACAGTGAACAAATACTTTATAAATATGAAATTAAAACCTCATGTATCAAATTAAGAAATCTGAAGTGACTAGTTGTATAACCAGGAAAGAACCCACATTTCTTAATGTCCAAGCCAGGGAATATTTTTCTTCTTAAAGCTGTCCAGTTTATATAACCCCAAGTCATCATCATCATCAGTTTGTATAATCCCAAGTATCATCATTATAAAAGGGAACTTTTATTTTTGTTTTTTGCTTTTATATTTTTTAAAATACTCATTTATTTGAGAGAATGAGAGAGCGCAGTAGGGAGAAGTGCAGAGGGGGAGAGAGAGAGAGAATCTCAAACAGACTCCCTGCTGAGCACAGAGGACACTGCTGAGCTCTCTCCCAGGACCCTGAGATCATTACCTGAGCTGAAATCAAGAGCGGGATGCCTAACCAGCTGAGCCACCCAGGCACCCCGTGCTGGGGAACTTTAAAAAATAAATAAATAAACTTTTGGCACTCTCTGAGTTTTTGAGGCTGATGATATGTTTGGAAGTCACTGTATCTGACCATATTGCCATTCACTCATTAATTTTAATTGTAACTGTAAATTATATGTAATGGTTTTCTGATAGGATTGAATCATCTTAAAATTGAGGTCACATCGCCAACTCTGTATCTTCATGTTCATTCATAAAGAAGGGAACGAGAAAAGGAGGATGGGAGATGTATGTGTGTGATTGTTTTCCAAGGGGTGGTGGACAGCAGCCTTTTACCCTGAGCAGGGGTATAATGGCTACTTTTAATAACTAGTTACAAGATGTTAAAGTGACTTCTGCCTATTCTCTCATGTGACTCACATCTCAGTAGACGTTTTCTGAAATGGTTTAAAAGAGCAAAGGTAAGAATATTGAGTGTGTTTTGTAAAAAGCCCTGCACACTGAAGAGAGCAAAATGTTAATGAAACTGACAAGGTGGATGACTCCCCGAGGCAAGTTAGGCTTTTATTCCTGTGTTACAGAAAGGTGCTAAGGTGAGTCATGATACCAGGCAGAGGGCTGCAAGCCTACAGGGTATTTTTAAATGAAATTGACCATCCCTAGGGTAGCCAGTTCTCCTCTAGCCTTGGAAGCAATCTGTGGTATCAAATATAGGAAATTCTAGTTATTAAATGAGTTGAAGATTATTATTACAATGGGCAGTGCATTTATTTATTAAAACTCCTAAAGCATAATAAGAGATTTATTCCCTCTATTGTATTTCCCGCATACTACAATGTTGTCTCAGGAATTTAAAATGAATTAGAACGCTATGCATTTTCCAATAAAATTCGTTTTTATAAATCTCAATTTAAATAATTATATTGTCCTGTGAGTTCTACTTTAAAATACATATTTGGCTAACATAGCTCCTTATAAGGTTTTCTAATGTTAATGTTAGTTTCTTACAATTGTCCATTTTACTTTTTGAATCTCTTACAGTGCCAATACCAACCAATGTTAAAATTAAGGCCTATAACTTTAATACTGTCCTATATTGGGACTACCCAACTATGCTGCAGACCCCTGTTTTTACTGTACAAGTAAAGAACTATGGGTAAGTGTTACTCTTTCATCTTTTTTATTCTGTTTTTGTCTAGGTCTCTGTGCTTTCCATAACTCTGTGTTTTTTCCTATCATCTTTCCTTTCCCATGTGGCAGAACTTCTTAAACTGCTTCCAGAAGTGCTAAGGATGATAATTAGTTATTTTCAGAGTACTTCCTGCCTCTTAGTTGTTCTTCTGTCAAAATTGAAGTAGAGGAGTCTCACTAACTTTCAAGACTTTTTTAAAGATTTATTTATTTGAGGAAGAGTGCGCTTGTGTGTACGCTAGCGGGGGAGGGGGCGGCAGAAGGAGGGAGAGAGAGAAAGAGAATCCTCCAGCAGACTCCCCACTGAGCAGGGAGCCTGACAGGGGACTCAATCCCAGGACCCTGAGATCATGACCTGAGCCTAAATCAAGAGTCAGACACTGAATTGACCAAGCCACCCAGGTGCCCCAGGAGTTAGAGATTTTTTTAAAGGCATGACAGATAAAGCTTACAGTTCTGTATTAAAAGTAATGATGTCAGACATCAGTTGGTTGGGCATCTGACTCTTGATTTCAGCTCAGGTCGTGGTCTCAGGGTCCGGGGATCCAGCTCCGTGTCGGGCTCTGCACTCAGCATGGAGTTGGCTTGTCCTTTTTCCACTGTTCCTACCCTCACTCTCTCTCTCTCATAACAGAATCTTAAAAAAATAAATAATGATGTCCTCTTACTTTCCATAGTGAATGTATTATTGAGTAGAAAGATAAAAGTTTCAAAAAATTTTCTGACAAGTGTCAGGAGTCTTTGCAATGTGTTAGATTCTGCAGTCAAGTAATGATTGATGATGCTAATAGAATCTAGAGTTATTTAAAGATCAGATTTTTAAAAATTGTCTATGGAATGTACTTTGTTCAAGTGTTGTATTTTGAATTGAGCCTCTTTATTGTAAAGGAATTTATAGTGCTTCTAACCAGAGTAAGGACTTCCTACTTTGTCTGGCTTCTCCGGCATATTGTTCAGCTCTTTGTATCAGCCCCATGCTATAAATAAAGAGCGAAGCAGACACCGAGATGATTTAACTCTATATGTTAACAGTAAAAGTTACCATTGTGCTTCTTTTTCCTCTTCATTTTAGGGAAGCAATATGGATTGATGCCTGCAATACCTCTCAGCATTATTGTAATATCTTTTCCGTAATTAATGATCCATCACTTTCTCTCTGGGCCAGAATTAAAGCTAGGCTTGGACTAAAAGAATCAGCCTATGTAGAGTCAAAAGAATTTATTTTATGTAAACAAGGTGAGTAGAACTTTTAAATTTGAAGTTTTAAGTTTGAAAATACTTACACATATCTTCTGTATGTATTTGCTTTTATTAACACTTGCTAAAAATTATCACAATGTCCAAGAAACCTTTGGAGGAATCCAGGGAGTTTGTGTCTTCCTCTTTCCCCAAGCCCCACAAAATAGGGCTATGAGGTGGCCATCACTTCGCCCCTTCCAAATCATTACAGTCCCCCTCCCTACAAGCGCGGGTCAGTGCCGGCCTTCCCCCTGGTGGACTTTGTGGACTCTGTGCCGGCCTTCCCCCTGCCCCCTTCCCCCGCTGTCCTCCCCCACCTCCATCACTCCCTGCTGAGTTACACGAGCTGAGGACAGCTCTCCCTCTTCCACCCTCTGCCTCATCCCCAAGACCTCTGGAAGTTTCATATACCAACTTAATACATTAAACAAATTTTAGATTTCTGTAATCTCCTCAACTCCAGTGATTTTTTTAGCCATTTCTCCTGCCAGCAGCGCATTCCTACGGTATACCTGATCTTAGTTATCACCTCAGGCTCCAAAATCTTCATTGCCAGTTCTTCTGTGACTGAAATCCTGCCTTGTAGCTCTCACGGCCTCACTTGCCAGTAAAGAAGCGATTAGTCCCTTGACTCCTCCCCCGTGTTCTAGGCCTTGTGCCTTGGCTTCCTTCCTTGTTCAGCCTCCACGCATGGTTTCTCCCATCACAGCCTTGCATCTGCTCCTACTCTTCAGATTGTGCCTACTTTCAGGCCCTTCCTGTACTTGCCCTTGAAATAGTTTTATGCCCCGGAGTCCTTGCCTTTGTCATCTGTTAACTGCACTGTCTGTATGTCAGATTTTCCCCATACAGATTTATCAAGGGCATACTGTGTACTTGAAAGTGTGCCAGGCCCTGAGGATAAATTAGCAAATTAAAATAGACCTCCCTGGCATGTAGTGTGCAGTAAATATGTGAAGAGTAGGTAAATGGTTCACCAACAAAGTCTCAAGAATGAGTGACACATAATAAATATTTGTTGAATGAATGAATATCTAGTTCTGATTTTCACCATAAAAATTCAGTGTATTTAGCAAACTTTCATAAGAGCCTTGTGCCAGACATCCATAGGTATTGGCGATACAAAGAGTGTTCAGAGGTAACTGAAATGCTTTTTTCTGAAACATGTTTTAGAGAATAGGTTTTCTTTTCTTTTTTTTTTAAGATTTTATTTATTTGACAGGGAGAGAGAGATCACAAGTAGGCAGAGAGGCAGGCAGAGAGAGAGGAGGAAGCAGGCTCCCCGCTGAGCAGGGAGCCTGATGCGGGACTCGATCCCAGGACCCTGAAACCATGACCTGAGCTGAAGGCAGAGGCTTTAACCCACTGAGCCACCCAGGTTCCCCAATAGGTTTTCTTTTTAATCTGCAGACCCACAGAAAAAGGGAAAATAACTTAATAGAGCTTCTGTTAGTCAAAGTTTTTTAACAGGATTCATGACCCAACCGTTTACTTTTAGCACTAGAAGTGGATTTAAGCTGTTAAAGAAGAGTTTCGATTAGATAAAAATACGTCCTGCTTGAGATTAATTTAATATTTCTTTATTAAGGACATTTAGAATATCTTCTAGATCTTTGTGGAATGGTTTCAACGTGGTTCTGCTTTAGAACAACCGAAAGAGTACATAAATTGATTGATTTTGGCAGTTTCATGTAACATAATATAAAGTTCCTGGGCAGTACTGATTCTTTTTTTGTGTCCCTTCCCCCTCACCACAGGGAACATTGGACCACCTGCAGTGGGTATCAGAAAGATGGAAAAACAAATCATCATTGACATATTCCACCCTTTAACTAATATAAGTGGAAGAGAGCCAGTACCCATATATGATGAAAATAACTGCCACATATTCATGTACACGGTGAATTTGAGTATAAATGGCAGTAAGGTAGGTGTTTCTATTTCCTTTGTCCTATTCTGTTCTGATTTTCTGTTGCTAGCATAAGTTGTCTCTATATGTAGTATAATGAAAGTACAATGCTCATGAACACTCAGGCAAGACTTACAGCTCATAGGTTTTGGTAAGAAAAACCACATAAATAAATGTTGTTGAGGGGAATTGCGATTGGAGTTAATCACTAATGCTGGGCAGGTGAATACATTGAAGTTTTGTCTTGGCCTTACTTAACAGCATGGCCGTATTTTAGGATTTTAAACCTATTTATTCCTATTTCTCCACTGGTAAGATGAAGATCATTTTAATCTTTTCTTCCTCATGGGTAGTGATGTAAAATAAGCGGAAGCTATAATTGGAATCCTTGTTTTTGAAAGAGAAAGCTAGCAGTTCTGCTGTGGGGATGTACTTACAGTCTGGCGCTGGTGTGCAGACCATGCTAGGATTGGAATGACGCTAGTCCATCCATTCTCCACAGCGCTGCCATTGCTTTATTTAATTGTACTTATCAGGCGTGTGCTCTGTGTGTCTGTGGCATCAGCAGATAGCGGTGAGCAGTACAGACCCTGCTCCAGTGCTTCGTGGGATGGAGTAAAACAGAGCAGGGGGGCGGGGGGGCAGCAGGGTTGGGGGCAGTAATGATCTTCAGTGGGGTGGTCAGAACAAGGAAGGTGTTACTGGAGGCAGGTCTGGAGGATGCTAGGAGGTTACCTTCATGGATCTAGAGGGGAGAGTGTTTCAGACAAAGAATCTGGCAGAAGCACACTCGGCAGAGTGCAGGCGCAGATGAGGTCAGAGGTCACTGGGGCCACATCTCTTGGGGCACTGGAGAGATTTGACGTTATGCTGATGAAGGCGTTACATCTGGAAGGATTTTAGCAGGAAGAGCGACATCTGACTTAGATTTTAAAACATCACTCTGGATGCTTAGCGGAGTCATCCTTCTGAGGTGCTCATCTAACCCTCCATCACTCCTTAAAATCCCTTTGCAAACCCCTGTGAGCTACAAAATCACGTCTAAATTCCCTTTCACGGCATGACCAACCAGGCCCTCGTGATCTGGCTGCTTGTGTCCTTTCCATCTTCCTGTCTACCCATTTTTTCCAACCTAAGTTTTGTTTGTGCTGTGTTGAGCTGCTTTTGGTTCTTCATTCCCTGCAGGTGCCGTGCTGTTTCCCAGAATGCCCTCTCTACCTTCTCAACTTGGGCAAATTTCTGCTCATTCTTCAGTATTGAGCTGACATTTCATCTCCCCTTTAAATCTCTTCTGACACCATAGACTGTTTACGCCTCTGTGGTTTGATCATTCCTAGTTCCGTGTATTAGTCCACTTGAGAGACTCGTGGCTCACATTTGTTTCTGCTCTGGGGACGTTGTTTGGGGTCCGGCACCACTGTCCCACCTTCGTGTGTTCAGACACTCCTTGGCACAGGGGATGCCCGTCCTTTGGCTGGTTGGATGAATGACAGACTGCCGGAGACTGCTCCCCTCCCCCCCCCGTCCCTTCTGTGTCCTACTGCTAGGAGTTGCCGCAGTCTTGGCAAAATCCCTTCCGTATTCTTCCTACAGTTGGTTTTATCTCTCATCAGCTAAGTTTCTAGCACTATTAGAACAGGACTAATGACCACTGGTTGCTTGAACAACTAACAGTGAACACTCCTGCTGTTTGAGTTTTTAAATTTGTAATCCTTACAAAGCACATTCTAGTGGATGCGTAGCATAACGCTGTGTTGAAATAACAAATTGACGACTTATTTGATATCAACACTATTTGCAGACATGTTCAACTTTGACCGCATAGGTTTCCTTCAGGTGTTTGATCAGGATAAATATGGTGCTTTTTTGGGTCTGATTTTGTTTTTGCAGAATAAAAGAAGTCATGCATTTTCACTGTTGTTGTTGTTTTCCCCATGCAGACCCCATATAGTTTGCAAGTAGAGCCAGAAGATGATTGCAATGAGACTCAGTGCCACCTCGTTATCCCGGTGTCCTCTCTGAATTCTGACTACTGTATTTCAGCAGAAGGGGTCTCAAAAGATTGGCTTGTTAAAACTGAGACGTCCGATGAACTTTGTATTACCACTTCTGATAATAACCGCATGGAAGGCAAGTTTCTGCTCTTTTTTCCTAAATATAGGGAAGGATAACAGAAATAGGGTAATTGAAAAGAGGCAGTTTCAGTAAATCTCTGTTCTTTAAAAAATGTTCAGTGGTTTCATTTCTCAAAGAAGTCCAAAGGTAAAAATAAGCCCATTTCTCAGGCATTAAGAGATCTAAAACAACCGATTTGGAAAGCTGTCTGATGACCTTTTGACCCAATAAAGAAAGAAATGTAGTACTTAAAACTCCGGGCATAGAGGTCTGCATTTCAAGATAACGTATAGTGATATAAAGCAACTTAATTACTTCTGTATAGCAAGATGTTATGTATCTATTAGAATGTCCTCTATTGGGGTGATAAGTTTAAAAACTGAATAGCAGAAATATTCATCGACATGTGTGATGTGAACTGGACAAACACTGGAAATTACTGTCCGAAAATGAATGTGCTTTGTTTTGTTTTGTTTTTTTAAAGATTTTATTTATTTATTTGACAGAGAGAGAGGTCACAAGTAGGCAGAGAGGCAGGCAGAGAGAGAGGAGGAAGCAGGTTCCCCGCTGAGCAGGGAGACTGATGCGGGCCTCGATCCCAGGACCCTGAGATCATGACCTGAGCCGAAGGCAGAGTCTTTAACCCACTGAGCCACCCAAGTGCCCCGAAAATAAATGTTGATGGGTTATGGGTCATATTTATAACACTTAAAAATAATTTTATTTCATTATCTTTTCTTTGTGTGTGTGTGGAGGGGAGCGTATGTATGATAGAACTTTAGAACTGGTACTTTCAAGTGGCAGGCATCTTAACAAAAATTCGACCTATTTTCTGCACTTATGAAATTTAAATGTTCATTATAGATAATTTATAAAATATAAAAAGCCAAAAGAAAACAAAATTATCTGTAGTTTTGTCATCTAAATATTTAGTTACAGTTCGTTTTTTCTCATCCTATTCTCTATTTCTACATAGCCATGATCATATTGTATAGTATATAAAATTTTATGTACTGTTTTATATATTATAAATATTTTTCCATTTTAATTCACATACTTTATTAATACTGTTTTTTAATATCCATAGACTGCTTCATCGTGTAGGATTTGTATTCCATTTAACGTTCCCCAATTTGGGACTTCTGGATTACTTACAATTTTCCCTACAATAGCATGCTTTGATAACTCTGTATATATATTTTTCTAATTATTAGGCTGTTTTTAGAATATATTTTATTTTTGTTTATTTGAATATTATTTATTTATTTTAGAGAGAGACGAGAGCACAAATGGGAGGGACAGAGGGAGAGGGAGAGACAATCTCAGGCAGACTCCACACTGAGCATGGAGCCTGAAGTGTGGGGCTCTGTCTCACAACCCTGAGATTGCGACCTGAGCTAAAACCAAGAGTCAAATGCTTAACCAACTGGACCACCTAGGCGCCTCTCAAAATTTCATGATACAAATATCTTTTTTTTCTTTTGCTTGTTTTGTTTTGTTTTGAAGATTTTATGTATTTATTTGTCAGAGAGAGAGCATGGGCAAACGGGGAGAAGCAGGCTCCCCGCTGAGTAGGGATTGGGACTGGATCCCAGGACGCTAGGATCATGACCTTAGCTGAAGGCAGACGCTTTGTCCACTGAGCCACCCAGGCATCCCTACAAATATCTTCTTGAAGAACGGGAATCTAGGCTGAAGAATTAGAGCAAATGCCTAAAACTTAATAACTTTTAAGCTATTATAATGGGGGTTTCAAATACTTTGTGACTTAAAATAATGTGATACATTTCATGCCAACTTGCTCTTGTGTTATTTTGAAAAAGCAAATCCTAATTAATAAACAAAATTTGAAATAATGCAAGTCCCCCAGATTTTTTTTTTTCAAGTCTGAATTATAAACGGGCTTTTTTTTTCCAAGTCTGAATTATAAACGGTCCTGTGGCCACATGGTGGCAACACTGTGGCCCAGGAGCAGCTTTTTCCCTGCCCACCTTTGCCCTGCTTCTCATCGCAGTGCTGGCCTTAGGGAAGAAGGGATTTATCTTTTCTGTTGCAGTAACTTCATGTTTTTCCACATCCTTAATAGGTGTTACACACACGTTCATTTAGTCATTTCCAAAGAGATTATTCCAAAAAAGTAACTTTGGAATAGAAATTAAAGGTAATAAAATGCCAGTAAGCAGGCTAAATACCACCATGATACATAGAGCAGTGTTCATTTGGAAGAGAGGACCGTGAAAATAGAATACTGAAGACTGTGCTTTGAAAATAAAAAGAAGCATTAGAGTGAACTACACAGTAGTGATTATAGACATACATGCTCTGAAACAGATCTTTCCTATTTTAAGTTATAATCTCTGGTTTGCATTTAAGGGCACCTAATTTTTCCTGCAGCTTTCCTATCCGTGTGTGCTGTGTGTATGTCTGGATATCTTTACAAGTATGGATAAGATTTGCGATCTTGAAATAAATATAAAATGGAACAAAATTCTGAGGAGTGGGATTAAATGATTTTAAGAATTTAGACATTGTCAGAATTTATTTCTGAAGGGATGGATTTTTTAAATTTTCTTTTGCCTTTTTAACAGAGAGAAAAGTATAACTCTGGAAACACCCTATGTTGGGGGCTTTAAGGAAATTGTTACAAAAGTCTGTGTTAGCCACTCTGTGTCATAGAGGTGGAGGTGCAGAAGGTAGAGGATTGCAGAGCTGGGAAGAGCCCTTTTAGTATCTAGAACAGGTGCACCTAAGCTTTTTTCATCTTGCCCGACTTCTATTGCAAGGGTTCTTTGCAACTCTGACCATATTAATTACCCAGTGAGCAAATCTATTAAAGAACAGCACTAAGACTTTATAACTATTTCATGGATATAGCAGTATTCCATCTTAATTCTAACTTGATATTTTTTCCCTTTTTTTTTAGATTCTGTTTGGATTCCAGTTGTTGCCATTCTACTTTTTCTAATACTTATTCTGGTATTTGTATATTGTTACACTAAGAAGATGAATCCATGTAAGAAGGAAAGCATCATGTTACCCAAGTCCTTGGTAACATACTTAAATATTTTTCTTTAATTATATACACTGAAGCATTTATTTGAACCTTTTTGATAGTTTTCTTAATTTTTTTTTTAAGTAGAGTGATGTTCAGCAGCATGTCAGCTGTTATAAATCACTCGATCTGCCACACATCCAAACCCACATAATTTTTACTACACATCATGTACCTTTTAGGCACGGAACAAGAGCATAATTGGATAAGTCTGTTAAGGAGCTTAAAGTTTAGTGGGAAAGAAGTATTCAGTGGGTGTATGGTGTTCAAACACAGAGGTTTTCATCCGTGCCAGTGAGGACTTTGTCTGCCTTTGAAGGGTGTGGCTTCGTTGTGGCCCCTCCAGGGGCAGTGATATTGGAGCGTCTTGAGGGACAGACAGGAGTTTATCGAGGTACTAAGGGACAGTCTGTGCTAAAGCCCAGCACCAAGAAAGTGTGGCTTTTGAAAATCCTGAAATACAACTGAGGGTTCCTGGGGGTTGGGGGAGTAGCGATAGGGTGGCTGGGTTATGGACATTGGGGAGAGTTTGTGCTCTGGTGAGTGCTGTGAAATGTGTAAGCCTGATGATTCACAGACCTGTACCCCGGGGGCAAATAATACATTATATGTAATCAAAAAATAAAAAACAAATCCTAAAATACAGAAGCACCATTATGGTTGGAGTGTAGAAGGAAAGATGGCCACAAGTGAGACCAGAAGTTTGATGTTTTTTAAAAAAAAGATTTATTTATTTGAGAGGGAGACAGCATGAGCAAGGGGAGGGGGAGAGGGAGAGAAATCCTCAAGCAGATTCCCCACTGAATGCGGAGCCTGATGCTGGGCTCAGTCCCAGGACCCCAAGATCATGACCTGAGCCAAAATCAAGAGTTGGATGCTTAACTGACTGAGTCACCCAGGCACCCCAGAAGTTTGACCTTTTAATGTCTAACATTTAAAAGCCTTTCTATGATGAAAAGAACATCTACAGCTAGCAGGATGGTAATTATTTGAATTAAATAGGACAGGAATAATATCTATAACATGTCAAGGACACATTTCAATTTGTTTTAAAAACACTACCTTTATGTAAAGTGAGTAAGAACTATCGGTAGTAGATAATTCATGTATGAATTGTAGTGTTTGTCCTTACTAATTAAGGGTAAGTAAGTAAGTAAGCACAAACCAACCTTGCACTATGCAAGTTTATACCCACTAGAGAAGGAAAAATAAACCTGAATATCCAGTAGTACCAGTAGTAGTAAAACTGGAATATACTGGTCAAAATAATACAGCCCTGGTGGGAAGGTAAGCACAGAATGAGTACAGAGTGTAGTAGTGCCATAAACAGTGCCACAGCCTTTGACGTAGTAATCCTGCTTTTAAGAATTTATTTTTTTTTTTTTTTAAGATTTTATTTATTCATTTGACACAGAGAGAGAGATTACAAGTAGGCAGAGAGGCAGGCAGAGAGAGAGGAGAGAGGAGGAAGCAGGCTCCCCGCTGAGCAGAGAGCCTGATGCGGGCCTCGATCCCAGGACCCTGGGATCATGACCTGAGCCGAAGGCAGCGGCCTTAACCCACTGAGCCACCCAGGCGCCCAAGAATTTATTCTTAAAAAAAAAAATCTTCATAGAGAAAAAGATATGTAAAGATATTCTCTTTAACATGTTCTAGAAATAGTAAAAATTGGAAACACTTCAGTTTGCACTGTTAGAGAAATTACTTTAATCATCAGTATAAAATTATATGAGGCAGTGAAAATTCTAATAAAAATTACAATTATGAAGGCGAATGGTGAAAATACTATATAAGTAGTTGTACTCCCATTAGTGGCGTGCATACATGTGGAGGTAATGGAGAAAAAGCAACACATATTGGTTAGATGGATGACTTTTTTAAAAATTCTAAAAAAACTTGCTCTCAATATAGTATATTTTCATTAAAAAGCAAGTAAAAACCAGCAGATGCTATTGTATTGTTACCATCAATCTACCATTTAGTGGTGTATTTCATTGCCCAATACCCCCTTAGACCGTGTATACTCACTTAAGTTTAATCATTTATTATTTTTAATCATTGGTTTCTCTTCCCTTAGCTGTCTGTGGTAAAAAATGCCTCTTCAGAGACAAAATCTGAATCAAAATGTGTATCACCCATTACCTACCAACCAATTGTCCCAGAAAACGAGAAGATGGTCTGGGAAGAGCAGCTGTCTCCAGCCACAATCATAGATACACCCACTGAAGACAACCTAGGAAAAACGGAACACCGAGAAGACATTTCCAGTGAAATAGAAGTGGTGACTGCTGAAGAAAATACTTCTGACATGGTTCCTGGTAGCCCTCTGACCCCAGGAATGAGAGAGAATTCTGTCCATTCAAGTAGTAACCAGTCTGAACCCTGTGTCGTCACCTTAAACTCCTATCACTCCAGAAATGGTTCTGATAGTGGCGTTGTGGAATCCGACAGCTTCTTATCTGACTCAGAATTTCCCCCAAATACTAAAACTGAAATAAAGACCGAAGGACAGGAGTCCGTAGTGCTGAGAAACACTACCACCTCCTTTGGTTACGACAAGCCGCATGTGTTAGTGGATCTGCTTGTGGATGAAGGTGTTAAGGAATCCTTGATCGGTTATAGACTGACAGCAGATTCCAAAGAGTTTTCCTAAGGTAGGCGAAGATGTGCCAACTTTGAAGGATTGGCTTTTCCCGAACAGGTTTTCCGCTTTGGTGTCATGAAAGGATCACTCTTTCAGAAATTGTATCTTTGTCAGTATTAACCAAAGAAGAGTATTTGGGTTTACGTAAAGTGCCAAGAGCCTCTTTGGCACTGTTATATTTCGTCTGAAAACTGCAGAGTCTTTGAAAAAACAAACCATTGTCACATTTGGAATTTTCCATCTAGGTGGGCTGTTAGTGAAGACTCAGAACCCTGCTTCCTGTGATAGTAGGTGAGATACCCCAGGGTCCTTTCTAATCACTTCCAAGACCTAGAATAGATTTTTTTTTTCTCTGCCTCAGCCTATGTATATAGTTTTTGGAAGCCTATGTATATAGTTGTGTGTGTGTGTGTGTGTGTGTGTGTGTGTGTGTGTGTGTGTGTGTTTAGGAGGGCATGAGAACATGGGGGGGGGATGAGGGGAAGAGGAAGAGCGAGAGAGAAATCTTAAGCAGGCTCCACACCCAGCACTGAATCCGATGTGGGGCTCGATCTCATGACCCTGAGGCCATTACCTGAGCTGAAATCAAGAGTCGGATGCTTAACTGACTGAGCCACCCAGGCGTCCTTATGTATATACTATTTTTTAATATATATTGTATTTTTAAATGCCCACTCTCAGAAGAAATCCTGAAAGCTTGCCAAAGTTGAATTTAAAATCTAATTCAAATCAATTAGGCTTAATAAAGAATATGTAAATAGAAATGTATATTTTTTTTATGGAACATTGCATTTGGAGACTTGTAAATAAAGTGTGTTTAAAATTTATTTTTGTACTCATTTATTCAAGCACTCAGGCAGTTAACCTAGTATTTTTTATCCATTTGCTTGTTTCCATGCATTAAGACTATAGAATTATTTTCTAATTATTCATATCTTTAAAACCATCCTAAAAACAATGTAATCTTTTAAAATGGGCCTTTTATGTCTGTGTTTTAATATTTAGCCCTGTGTATAGAACACTGTTCCAACCTGTTTGGGGAGGAGGAAAAAAGCAGATTTTTCTGGAAAGCATGAGGATTGAGGGGTCCTCTAGCACAAAGACAGTGGACAGAGCCATTGAAGTAGATGGGAACCCTGAGAAGCACGTGGTTTGAAGAGAGAGTCCCCAGAGAGAGGCAAGCCAAGTTAATTTCTCTATTACACACAGAATTCTTGGGAATTACTAAGAGGATAGTAATTTTAAGATTCAAATGAATTAATCGACCAAAACTTTTTTTTTTGAAAATACAACTTCTATGAGTAAGTTAACCAGGGAAAAAGAAACCTTTCCCTTCACTTAAAAGTACTGATTAAAATGAGGTGCTATTTTATTCTGTTAGTGGGGAAAAAATGTAGTAAATACGAGTGAGATTTTGGTGAAACTAGTATACTCACTTATTTGGGGAACAATGTCTTAATGGCTTTTTAAACTAATATATGAGTATACATATTCCATAAAAATACATATCCTTTTCAGAATTTAATCTATTGTATGAAAATTATAAAAAATAAATCTTTAAGACAAAAGCACACGAGTTAGAAAAGGAAAAAGCACAAATATGAGAATAATTGAAATAGACGAGTTACTGCTTTCCAAAAGGATTGCGCTAATGATAGACATTCCGGCCACATGTGTACATGGTTTTTGTGCCCTAGCTAATTAGGATAACAGTTTTAATTTCCACCAGTTGTATAGGTAAGCCATTTTAATATGTCTGTTTGCATTTCTTTAATAATTAGTTAAGTCGAGCATGTTTTATATTATTAGGTATTTATACTTAAGTGATTGCCTAATCTTGTCCTTTGTGCAATTCTTTGGGGGCTGTTTATTTTTTTTATTGATTGTTTCCTTTGTCTGCCATGAGTTACACATTTATTTTATAACTTCTTATCTCTTATCCTGCAGATGTTTAAAATGTTTATAAAGTCAAATTTATTCATTTTTTCCTTCCATTTTAAAGAAACTCCCTAGGAAATACAAACTTCTACCTACATTTTCTTGTGTTATTTGGGGGTCATTGGTTATTTCATTTCTACATTAATTCTTTTATCCCTCTAGATTTTTTTCTTTTTGTACAAGCAGGAAGGTAGGAATCTATCTTTATTATTTTAGTTTCTAGAGCTTCCATAATAAATTACTACAAACTCGGGTGGTTTAAAACAACGGAAGTATGTATCTTCACCATTCAGAGGCAGGGCCAAATTATATTGGAAAGCTCTAGAAGGATCCTTCTTTACCTATTCTAGCCTCCAGTGGTAACTGGAAACCCTCAGGTTTCTTTGACTTTTAGCTGTGTCATTCCAGCCTCAGACTCTTGTCACATGACGTTCTGTCCTGTGTGTCTCTGGGTCCAAATATGTGTCTCCATAAAGACACTAGTCATTGGACTGGAGCCCACTCTAATTCAGTATGACCTCATCTTGATTTGATTACATCTGCAAAGACACTATTTTCCAAATAAGATCACTCACATTCATAGGTACCAGGGGTGAGGACGTTATATCTTCTTGGAGGACACAATTCAATTCATATTTTCTGTGATAAATTAGCTGTCCCAGTATAACTAAATCATCTAAATTCTTCCCTGATTTCAAATATTGCATATATCATAGCCCAAATTCTCAGTAACTTCTGGGATTTCCGTTGTTCTGTCTTTTCTTGTATTTACATCCTACTACTTATTTATCTACCTGTCTTTCTTTATTCTTTTCTTTTTTAAAAGATTTTATTTTTAAGTAATCCCTACACCCAACATGGGGCTCCAACTTAGAATCCTAAGATCAACAGCTGCACGCTTTACCGACTAAGCCAGCCAGGTGGCCCTGCAGCCACTATTTTAATTGTTAGAGCTTTATACTGGCATATTTTAACTTTCCAGGCCCTCCTTAATACTTAGGTCAATGCTTATTGCTCATATTTCTCCTCAACAATTCTTTGTTTGCCAAGTTTCCCCCCAAGTTTTGAAGTCTTTTGAGAGTCATATTGGCATTGCATTTGCCCCATACAATGTTTAGGAATACCTTACATTTTACGAAGTTGAATGTTCTGCAAGAATGGGGAATAATTCTCCATTCAAGTCTTAAATCCCTGATGAGAGTGTTATACTTCAGGGATAGGGCATTTCTTGCTGAGTTTATTACTTGATATTTGATGTTACCGTTTCTAAATGGCTGTTTATAAAAAGCAAAACCAAAAACCTATTGTTAACAGATTATTTTTGATACAGCCAACATCTAAACTTTTTTCTTTTGAGTTTTCAGTTGATTGGTTGTGCCAGTACACAACTATGTCATCTATAAATAAGGATAATGTTGCCTTGCTGCTAATATTATACTTTGTATTTTATTCCCTTGTCTTCAAACTTTGATGAATTGGTATGGTCTATTTCCCTAGAGCAATATACCTACTAAATTTTAGGTCAAAAGCTGCTGCTGACTGAGTAAATTACTTGGCCTCGTGGGAGCTGAATTAAATTCAACCTTTTGGTTCCAAGAGTAAGTTTCCACTTACGTTAACTTGTAAAGGGATATTCTTCCTGACACAGTTCTGCTTCTTAAATTAATTTTTCTCCTCAATTATTACTGGTTACCGAACACTCATTGCATCATTTCATGCCAAGTTGGTGTCTAGGATTACTGGCTGTGTCCCATTAAGATACTGCTTTTCATACCCGGGAAGCCTATGAAAGGATGACTTAGATCATATTCCAGTTTTATAGGGTGATTAGTTAGCTTCATATATGGGGTGAGATACTTGCTCTACATTTTCTCCTTCTCTGCCTCTAGATTCTGGAGTTGGACTCTTGGCCACTTTCTACTAGAGCAGCTAATCGAGAATGAAGGGAGGAATGAATGAATGAACCAAAGAACAAATGTATAATTATTGAACTGCTCGTAAAAATACCCCACCTCATTTCATTTCACAGCACCCTGTGAGGAGGAATTGCTGGCCCCATTTAAGATGAGAAAGCATACTAGCACGGTTAGTGACTCGCCCAGTGACCGGTGGGGTAAAAGATTCTGCCTCCCATGCTTTTTCCAGTAAATCTCAGCTGCCCGCTAGTGGCTGTTTGCAAGCTTGGTGGTAGAGAGATCTTAGCATAGGGCATGTTTTCTGGGGTGCTTAAGCTGTGTTAAGAGCCAATAAAAGAACACTCGTTAAAAACTAAAGGGCGGAGGAGGAATTAAGCAGCGAGGGGGAAAGGAAGCCAGAAATAGACATCTGATGACTTATGTGTGCCAACGAGGTGGTAAAAGGGCAGCCGGCTTGAGTTCCCCATGAAAGATTAATGCTTCAGTGTGGGGGATGCTTTGAGAGTCTCTAGAAACCTCTGTAACCTAGAAGCTGGGTGGAGACAACTCCCATTGACTGAGTCCTCACTGTGTGCCAGGCGCTCTGCGCTCTGAGTGCTTTGCCTTTGTGGCCTCATTGCTAAAATCCCATGTTAACCGTGTTTGTAAGGGAAGAAACTAGGCTTGGAGAGGAAGAGGAACCTCTGTCACACGCAAAGCCATTTTTTCAGAATAAGGAGCGGGAGCATGAGATGGCCAGAGACTCCGGGAAGGAGAGGGAATCTAGAACACCACTGAGGAGAGGGTTGAGTGGCCCTTCTCTCCTGCTGGGAAGAGGCCGAGGATGGCCTGGTACCCACAGGGGGCAGGGGGAAGTGTGTGGGCCCGAGCAACAGGCGTCTCTGACACTAACCCGCCCTGAGTTAGAAATTACGGCTGGAGGACGCTCTAAATCCACATCTCCAAGATGGGTCCATTTCGAATGAGGATGTGGTCTAAGAAACATCTTCTTTCAGTCGTTTTCTCACTTACTGAGAGCCACGCCGGCACAGGTAGCCCCTAGTGTCAAGGATGCGTGGGGGAGAGGTTCGTTAAGAGCAGGGGCTCTGAAGTCACGCCCTTGGGTTAAGCGCCAGCTCCGCTGCTCATCAAGTGGTTTGGAGCAAGTCGCTTGGATTCTCTTTGCCTCGGTTTACCGTGAGGCGAGGATAACAGCAGTACTCAGCAGTACTTAGACGAGCCCATGCAGCCCCTAGTGCAGTCCTTGCAAGGGCCGTATGCAAGCGCTTCATAAAGATCAGCTCCCCACCTGCGGGATGGAAACAACAATCAAATCATCACATTCTTAATTACAAACAAGCTGATGACTATAGTGAAGGAAAAGCCCAGGGCACAGTCGCAGGGTAAAAAGGGGACCTAGCTGAGACTGGGGACCAGTCTCTTGAGTAAGCGACATTTAAGTATAAGTTGGTTGGTGGTGGGTGCAGAGGGAGCTGGTTGGGAAGAAACCCAAACCTAAGAAACAATGAGTGTAGGATCCTGAGCTGCAAATTTTGTTATTTTTTTCATACTCCGACGTACATAAGGATAGTGTTTTAATTGAGCTTCTTTCCCGTTTCAAAATGGGCTCTCATCCCGCATAGCTGAGCGGAGCCATCAAGCAGAACCAGGACTCTCCCCAGGAAGTGTTGCCTGTCAGAGGCAAAAGATAAATGGCTTGGTGCCGCACTGACCCTGATAAGGAACAACCAAAACAGGGGTGTCAGAGCTCCCCCATCTTATGTTCCCAATCCGCCACTTCAACACTGACATTTCACTGTTAGTCTCGTTTCAGATATTCTGTGCTTGAAACCTTCCAGTGGCTTCCCTTCTCTCAGAAAGCATCCAGAATCCCTGCCATGGCTCCTAAGACCTTTGGCCCGGATCGCTGGGTGCTCCTCATCGCCAATACTCTGGCCCTTGCTCCCTCCCCTCTCACTCTTTCATCTGGACTGTGTTGTTCCCTCTCCCAAGTTGTGCTTCCCAGCAATCTGCATGGCTCCCTGCCTCCCCTAGCTCAGACCTCTGTTTACACAGCACCCTTCAGCGAGGCCTTCCTTCCCTCACCCCCCTCTGCAGCGGCATCTGCCTGGCGTTCTTGCTCTCTGCACCCTGCTTTGTCTCCACAGCTCTGATCGCCACTGACAACATAGTTGTGGAACTATTCATCGTCTACCTCCCCTGCCCCACATACATGCCAGAATGACTGCTTTATGTGAACCAGAACTTGCCTAACCCATCGTATATTTCCAGAATTTAGGAAGGTGCCTGACACAGAGCACGTTCTCAATACTTGCTGACTCGAAGAGCTCTCTCATTCTCTATGCAGCCACTCCTATCTGCCTTATCATCATGCCCATATCAGTGTTATTATTTTTGCAACTGTGTGTGTGTGTGTTTGTGTGGAGAGAGAGAGAATATGTCTGTTTCTGACATTCCAAAAAATTCAAAAACTTGTACAGAATTGCAGAATGTCTTGCAAACCAGAACTGACTCAACCAAATATATGGAATCAGTGGAATAAAGGTGTGGGATTGTAGTCAGAAGATAAAAATCAGACAAGTTGCAAAATACCCCAAGCCCAGCTCTGATTTTGAAGGGTATTAACCTCCCTGTCCTGTAACAACTTGCCAAATTCAGTGAACCGTTTTTACCTCAATGAGTCTACCCGTGTTATGCCATCTATAGAACTGTTTCTTCCCATCGTTTCCATAGCACTCATGTAGGGCTAGCATGGAAACCGATCTGACTGCCTCCCTCTCTGGACCTGTGGCCAAGCCTCTCCACATAGCAGGATTCCTGCTTGACTCCTGCCTGAGCGTTTGGGGAACATTACGGCAGTGTCCCAACTCACCGAACCTAGAAGGAGGACTCATATTTATCATGGCTCCACTATAGGCAGATGTTTGCAAATTTCTCTTATGGACCCTCCTCACTATCTGGTGAAACAGGTAATCTACATTTTTTCCAAGTGAGGAAACAAGGGCATAGGAAAGTAGTTGTTTTTTGATAAACTGGAAACCAAAGAGGTGTATCTTGGGAATACAACATAGTAGGAGCTCAGGATGTACATAAAACATGGAGGATGGCAGGACTGGGGCCTTCGGGAGCCAGGGAAGTTAGGGGGTGCCCCAGAGCCTGGGAAAAGGTGCACCTCAGAGGCTAAGAAGTCAGCCGAGACCTGTGACATGGGAATCTGGAGCCTGCAGCCTTGCCCAGGAACTTCTGCTGTAGTCATGTTTGGCTGACAGAGGACCCAGGTGGGGAGAAGGTAAGCACCCTCTGCAGTATTAAGGTGAAGCTCCCATCTTGGGGAATATGGGATTTTAGAAAATTGAAATGTAATTGACATGTTATGTTAGTTTCAGGTATGCAACAGAATGATACAATGTTTGTACATGTTATGTAATAATCACTACAATAAGTCTAGTTAACATGCATCACCACACATCTACAAAATTTTTTTTCTTGTGATGAAAAATTTTAAGATCTATTCTTTTAGCAACTTTCACTTACATGGTATAGTATCATTAACTCTGGTCACCATGCTATACGTGACATTCCCCAGACTTAATAAACCTAAGTTTGTACTTTTTGAATATGGGATGTTTAAAAGGGTTCAGTAAAGAATCTAGAGATCCCATAAATCAAATGAACTTAGTCTGTGCTCTAGGTTTGTCTGGGCATTTGGGGGGATAAGTACCAGGACTTTGTGTATTAGGATGGGAAGCCCATCACAAGTGGATGAAGCTGAGAGAGATCTATTTTGAAGGATTTGAACTCAAGCTTTATCTCCAAAATGCAGGCTCTTCCCATTCGTCTTTGAATATAAGTCATGCTTTAACTTTGACAACCAGGCAGATCCCTCCAGAAATAGCCTTAGGTGAAGCTGGAAATACACTCTAATACTAGTAAGTTACTTATGGTGGTTACAGTGCTACAGTAAAGGAAGACAAAAAGTCATTACTTTAAAATGCAAAAGGTACTTTCCTTACTCTGAGGTTCAGAAGGATTTCTAAATTTTGTTTAGGAGCTTGGTGTACATCTTGTTGAATGGATATTACACCTAAGCAGTTGTGTGGCTATATTTTTATCTTTGTTCATGAATAATAAAGGAATACTAATCCATCCTTCTGCCCTTCAACTCCCAGAAAGCAAAACAGTAAGAGGGGATTTCCAAACTGCACAAGGTTGCATAAGTCAACATGTTCTTCTCTGGAAATCATGAAAAAACAATAAGAATTAAAATTAAAAAGTTTTATCCATGAGTCAGAAAAAGCGATCTAAATTGCAGAATTGTTAAAGAAAAAAATAAAGAAAATATCCCATTTCAGAGCAAAAGACGGAACCCCTGGGATGTATTTCAGAGTAAATTTCTAGTATAAATTACTTGTATTGATATAAAATAAAGAATGGAACAAATGCAATTGTACTTCAATAATAAATTTTTCTTTAAAGCAGAAAAAGTGATCACGTGCATAAATGTCCCCTGAAACCTTTATAACCCCATTCAAACGTGAGGGTTTTTTGTTATTGAAGTTTTGGGTCTTTCAAAAAAAAAGAGTAAAACAAATGAAATACACATCTGACTCCAGGAGTTCTTATAAAAATAAGCAACAAATGAAGTAGAAGACAGTAGGAAGGAATTTTAAAAGGGAAAAGGAGATGTGAATGAAACATGAGATTGTTTTTTTAAGTAGGAAGTACGACTAATTACAAAACCTAGTTCCTTGAAAAAATGTTACGATAACTAGCTGACTTAACTAAGAATAAAATTTTAGAAAAGGGAAAAGATATCATTACTCAAAATAGGAAATTCTAAAAGAAATCACAGAAACAAGGGAAATCAAATATGGGTATCATTAGGTGAATAATTTGCATAACTCCCTGCAAATAAATTTAAAAGCGTGAATGAAATGGACATTCTTCTAAAGAAAATATAATTTGTTGAAACTGAACCTTAAAGAGATAGATTATCTGAACAGACTAATTAGAATTCAAATTTGAAAATTGCCCAAGAATTGCACACCACCATTCCTCAGCCAGAGAAGCACCCAGATGATTAATCAGGGAAATGTCTCTAACCGTCAAGAAGCAGCTACACCCCAGGTCACACAGATTACATGGTCTGGCAGAGAGTTGGCAGTGGCACCACACGGTGTTGCAAAGCCCGAGTTGTCTGTGTGTGTCTGAAGGAAACAGAGTGACCTCGCAGATCCAACAATCTCAGTCCCGTCTCATCAGGACTCCCACCCTCGACCATAAGCAGCAGAGAAGCATCTTCATGTTCTTCTGACTTAAACCTTGTAAATTCCTTTCAGCTGCTAATACACATTCATTTTCACTGATTCACTAGCTATGCCTTAGTACTTACCATGTGCCGAGCACCATCCATAGTGAAACAGTAAACAACACATGCAATGTCAGGAGGTCACTCCCGGAGTTTCTGTTCCCGTGGGGGAGGTAGACAGCAAGAATCAAATTAACAGTCTATCAAAAGATAATAAAGTTTATGCAGAAAAATTAAGCAAAGGAGGTGCGGACAGATGGCGGGGGGAGAAGTGCGGCCATGTTGGGTGGTCATGAAGAATTCACTGCTAAGGTAATATCTGAGTACACACAGAAAGGAGGCGACAGGTGAGTCTCAGCATCCCAGAAAGAGCATGCAAGCAGAGAGGATAGTGAGTAAAAGGCTTTAGTGTGGGGATGAGCCTGGCATGCCCCCATTAGGACCAGAGCACTGTGAGTTAGGAGAAGTGTAAGAGGTGAAGTTAGAGGTAATGGGGCCAGATTGCCCACAGCCTTATAGGTGAGTATAAAAATTTTGATTATTATCTTGAAAGAGACGTGAAGACATTAGAAGGTTCTGCGCAAAGGCCCTGATCGAACATTTTTAAAGAAACATCCCTGCTGAGGCAGAGGACAGTGGCAATGGCAGGGAGAATGGACAGGAGGCTACAGCCACAACCCAGGCAAAAGATGGCAGTGGCGGGGACCCAAGTGATTGCAGTGGAGGCAGTGGCGACTGGGTGGATTCTGGTAATGGCACAGAAATCTTTCCAGAGTTGGAACAATGCTCAGGCACATGCTAATAGATGGTTGTAATAATGACTGGTTGTATCCAGTAGGGTTTTCAGGGTCAGTAAAAGACCTTGGTCAAGAACAGTCAAAACAAAATCAGTAACATCTTTTATCCAGAGAAAAAGGCATGAAGAGCGGAAAGTTACCCTAAAGAAGCCCTCAGTCATATGAACGGAGATTTTAAATAATGTATTTAGTGTTCGTGGTCCAAAAATTAATCAAAACTAAAGTTAATCAGATCGGTCATTGTGTTTACCACATTTATTTGAACAATGAAGTCCTTTTTTTTTTTTCTTCTGGATTCAAGTCCCTAAACTATTTTGAAATACATGCCAATTATTTCCAGAATGTCGAACTGCTTAAAGGTCATGATTATTCAGAGTTATTGAGGGCCAGGCACATAAGAGAGAAGAAATAGTTTCCCAGTTATTGGTACTACAAGTATATGGTTCTCTCTAGGTCTGAGGAAGAGAAGAGTGGATTTCAAGTTACCATTGTGCTCTGCTAAATTAACTTTAGAAAGAGGCTCTGCTGCTTACCAAATCATAGAATGAGGGAAAGAACCTGGAGCAGAAACCCAGTCCATCTTGGATATATACCACTGAGGCAGTTTTTAAACACTTTTCTGAAGGAGCATGAGGAACATTGGCCATTCACTACCAAGATGTGGCTGAAGAAAATGAAGCTGGCCCCATCCGGACGGGCTCTGCCCTCTCGTTCATCGCTGCATGCCTAACACAGTGCCTGGGGAAACAGCACGTGCTCAGTAAACATTCATTTGACTGAATCAACAATTAAAGGAATGAATGGCCAAATCTTCGCTGACATTGTTCTATCCCTTTATGGAATAAATGCTACAGGTGAAGAATAACATAGAGATTTTATAATAGACCACTTAGGTCAGACAGACCTGACATCGCCCCTTGCTTTGTCGCTACATGCGATAAAGCTGCTTAGGTTCTTTGAACTTAGGTCTCGTTTTCTTCATCTGTAGTAACAGGATAATAATACTGACTTCTGGGAGCCCAGGTGGCTCAGTGGGTCAAGCCTCTGCCTTCGGCTCAGGTCGTGATCTCAGGGTCCTGGGATCGAGTCCCGCATCAGGCTCTCTGCTTAGCCTGCTTCCTCCTCTCTCTCTCTCTCTGCCTGCTTCTCTGTCTACTTGTGCTCTCTCTCTCTGTCAAATAAATAAATAAAATCTTTAAAAAAAAAAATACTGACCTCCTGGGCTTGTCCTGAGGATTAACTAAAATAATGCATGAAAAGAATTTAACACAGTCTCCCATCATTATTAGTTCCTGTTTACAACACTAAAATGACACTCAAATTACCAAAAGTCTTATAAAGATGGCATCTTGTAGATAAACTTCTAATGTCCTTTTCCTTTTGTTATGAAAAAGTTCAAATATATATAAAAGTAGAAAGTATAGTAAGTATCCTTATACCCAACACCCAGTAATTATCAGCTTGTAGCCAGCTGGTCACCCTCTTCCTGACCCCTTGGGTTATTTTGAAACAAATCTCAGACATCGTGTTATGCTATCTATAATCTTTGATATGTATTTCTAACAACAGTAATAATATAACCAAAATCCCATATCACACTTTAAAATACTTAATATTTTCTTAATTAGGTGAATTTTTGGTTTGTGGGAAGTCACAGGGAAAAAGAAGAGAATTCGATCTGTCCGAGGCAAGGGCTTAGGCAAGTTCTCTCCAGTCATGGCATGATGGAGGTAGCCCTGTCATTGTCAAGGTGGACTCTTCCTGCCCATGAGTGAGAGGGGAGGAGGGGTGGGGAAGGTGGGTAATGAGTGGGAAGTCAACATTTCATGCTTGAAGCAAAGTAGAGCAGACATCTCCTGTTAGCTGTAATTTTCTTACTTCTCAAAGCAAATATATTTTCATTGGAAATATTTCTGTGTGAATTCTTCTGCTTCCAAATCAGTAGGATTTTGAATTGAATTGAATTTGAATTTATTGAGAGATCCTTCTCATCTACCTGAGGTGTTGTGCAGAACTGGCTTTAGGCAGATTATATCACACAACTAGAGAGTTCATTGAATGCTTACAGGACTGGTTTGTTTTCTACAATTTGACATAGCACAAAAGTTCACACATCTTTGAGAGAATTCAGTTCTTAGTATATTCTGTGATCTTCTCCCTTCCCCTCTAAATGTTCCTTATTTGTTCTACAAAAGTCAGTAACCCAGTGGAAACCCTGATTTCCTTGTCTGCTGCACTACTTATTAAACCTTTAATTAAGATAGTTTTCTTTTTTTCTTAACTGGAATTTGGGGTAATTGGGTTTCTTCAAAACAAGACCTATTTGTGTGGAAGATAGAGAACATTGGTAGTTCAAACACAGGTTATCACTCCCTCCCCCACTTACAAGCCAAGGTTAATGTGGGTCACAGGGTGGCTCAGTCAATAGGTCAGTCATCATCAGTCTGACTCTTGATCTCAGCTCAGGTCTTGATCTCAGGGTTGAGAGTTCAGGCCCCGCATTGGGCTCCATGCTGGGCATGGAGTCTACTTAGGGTGAAAAAAAAAAAAAACCAAGGTGAATGCAAAGTCTAGAGCTCACTGGGGAATAGCAGTGAGTAATTAGGTGTTTCTGAAAAGCCTAGAAGACAAGGAGCACTGAGAGGGTACAAAGGGAGCGTAAGACATGTTGCGTGTTTCTTCCTTGAAAGCCTTGGTTCACTTCTGAGCAATGGAAATCCCACCTGGAGGAGATGAGGGGTCTGGTTCCGAAGTCAGACACAGCATGGAGGCACTGGAAAGCCTGACGTTATCTTTACAGACCCCTCCATACTGCTCTGACAGTTACGTCTACTTCCCTTTACAAGAAGGCTTTGGAAGGCCAGGGCGATGTCTGTCTTAATCACTGCTGCACCCTTGCTGCTGAGAATAATCAGGCAGCAAATGTCTGGCCCATGTTCTTGAATGAAGGGATGAATGAGAACTGCTTAGCAGCCCTGCCTAGTACTTACTACAGAGGTTGTTCCACCGAGGACTTAAGAGACTACAGAGGTTATTTCCTTTTTTGACCTAAAAATCCTCACTTAAAAAAATTACCACTTTCTTCTTGTGCTTTAATGTACAAGTTTAGTGCCTCTACAAACATGTGGTTAAAAAAATTGGTAAGAAAAATGAATATAATGATGCATAGGCAAAGAAAAGATGACCTAGTTCGATCAGATTTCAAAGAAGATATGAAAAAGATAGAATGTAGCTCAGAATGATTATCCTCCACATTCAACCTTTTAAGGACTCATGTAGTTTGACAGCTCAAAATCTTTCTCAGATGGCTGGAAAGGGAGGTGAGGAAAGGAAAAGGAAGAGCATTAGTTGAGTGGGGCCCCGGGCCACCATGGACTGGGAAGAGGGATGAGTAGGGCAGGGAAGCCCTGTGGAGAGCCAGAGGGTGTGGAGGGTGTGAGGTATACCCAGGAAGTTAGTCAGAGTGCTTCCAAGAAGGGAGGAAAAGGAAGAATCCACCAGGGACCCTACCAGCTTGAACCACGACCAGGAGCCCGGGGAGCTGTAACTGCTGAGTACGTTTCTCAGAATCTGCCAGCCAGCAACTCGGCCTCCCAGGGCTAGATTCCCCGAGGGCCTCACGAGCTGTTTTATTCCCTCACCTTCTAGTACCTTGCACAATTCCTGCCCTACCCTGCCCTGCGGTCTGCCAATCCTCAGTGTTTTGCCTTTTCGGAGCTGACAAAGTCCCAGTCCCAACAAAAACAAGCTTTCACGCTGAAGTGACTTACGGCAAATATTTTTTGAAGTGATTTTTATACTTTTATAATAACCCTAAAATAATAAACAACATAGCGTCTTAACAAAGTGAAATCATAGTGGCTTCAAGGAACCGTGGTTAAACCCACGAGGGGATGTCCAGGCTGAGGATTCTTCGGTTTCCTCTTCTGTCCAGAGCTGTGCTTTCAGTGAGGGGACCACTGGTTGCCTGACCAGTCGCGCTCCAGCCATGACGCCTAAACATTGCCTTCTAGGCTTCCTCATCTGTTTCTTCCCAACTGGTGTCGTAGGTAAGTGCTTCACTTCTTTTTAATTGCTCATGACTTTGTCATCCCAGTCCGCTCAAGGGACTGTTGAAAATGGCTCTACTTTTCTGGGCTTTGTCAAATTTTCAGCTTTCTTCTGGCATGAAATGGTCAGAACAGACATGGGGTCAGTTTCTCTCTGTAGCCTGCATAACTCCAGGTGGACTTAATAAGTAGCCACTAAAGAGGAGACACTCAAGAAACTTCATATCCTGAGAAAGGAGAAATCTAGTGCTGGGCAGAGAGTCTGGAACCAAAATGGATTCCAGACAAAATTTCACCTCAGAGTAGCGGTCATATAATGGCTCCTAGGAAGGTGAGTGAGTGGCCTTGGTGTGGGCTTTTCACCTTGGTCATTACATTCCGTCACCATCATGGAAGGAACAGAGGACACTATTTTTTCACTACCATCTGCTCCCTCTGGAGCTCGGGAATGGGGAGGGAGGGTATCACTTATGTTTTTTGTAGTCGGGAACACAGTTGTTCTAGAACTTGAGTGTGCATAAAAATCCTCACATTCCAGATTCAAAATGTTGACTTCTGGGCTCCACCTCTCCCGTCTGTACTTCTAGCGACTCCTTTAGGAAATCCTGATGCCTGTGATGCAGGCATCACACTGCAAAGTATTGCTAAGAACCACGGTGCCCGTGTTCATGTTCAAAGTTCTTCCTTCTCTTTTTATTTTAGAAACTCAGTCAGCCCACGAGTCTCTGAAGCCTCAGAGAGTACGTTTCCAGTCTCGAAATTTTCACAACATTTTGCACTGGCAGCCTGGGAGGGCTGGCACCAGCACCAGCAGTATCTATTTTGTGCAGTATAAAACGTAAGTAATTTGAGCTTCCTCCCGCTGGGATCGAGATGGCCACTGGGAATACATGCTCTAGAAGGCAGTGGAGTACTATCTTTTTTTCAGTTTCAGAAGGGTTAAGAAGAAGCAGAGCTAGGGACAGGAGTATCTTGTCTCCTTGAACGCTGCCTGGGGACACAAAAGGCACAGTGATGAGCGGTCTGTTGGGAACAGGCTTCACCCCTCAGAGACGCAGCACGGAGACCTTGTGAGCCGGACCTCTGGCTTCACAGTGGAGCCTGGCACGTGGTGGGCTTTCTACGTATTTATCTAGTGAATGTTGGAAGCACAGTGCTTAGCACGTAGTAGGTACCCGGCCAATCCTGACACTACTGACAGCTGAAGCAGCAGCTGGGGCACACATGGAGATGAGTGTACAAAAGAGATTTTTAATTCAGTTGAAAACCTAGAAAATTCTTTTCAAAAACAAACGCCTCCTAGAACATGCTGGGGCATGCTCCTCCCCGTGCTCTTAGGGCTGCTTCTGGGGGATCATTGCCAAAACTCAGATATCATCAGTTCGGGACTGAGGCCTGGAGACAGAAGCTCCTGATTTGCAAATGGCAGGTTTTCCCACTCATCTCTTTCTGGGGGTTATTGAGGCTCCTCCTTCTCTTCCATAGTTTGAGATGCTGGCTGAGAGATACTGAGACAGCAGATATTACAGTTTCACATTCATGACTTTTCATTCAAAACTGAGAAAATCAGATGTATCTGTGGACCAAAACAGCAATTTTTATTCCATACACTCATCCATGTCTCTCTAGCATGAGAGTAGGTTCAAGGTCAAATTTTCCCATTAATTAACCTCCTGTCAATGTCACAACAACTATTCCCAGAAGTTTTTCAGTCTTTAACTGCTGCTTCTTTTCTTAACATACCTTGTATAGTAACTGTAAAATGTATGCATCTTTACAATAAAGCTTTCTCCATTCTAAAAATAGAGTTGTACATAGTGGGAGATACTCCAGCATATAGAATCTAGGGATTGGGGGGTCTTTTTTATACTTTGCCCTTAGACAATATAAATAGGGCTTATTTGTGGTCCAGTGTTGAAAGTGGACTAGAAGTTGTTTAATGAAGATTAAACTTTAGGACCCCATGGGAGACTTTTATACCTATAATTGTTTTTCTTAAAGAGGGCTCCCAAACTTTCTGAGATTTGGAATACTTGGATCCATTCCTCTCTATATGGTATTTTTCAAGAGCACAATGCAGATTTATATTTTTGAAACCTTTCACTTTATTCTATTCCATTCATGTGGGTCTACTGTTAATATCTGTCCCACTTGGGATAGGACGAAAAATGAAGTATCACAAGAGAAGCCAGTCACTATAGCTAAATTCAGCGAGCAACGACCATGTCTCAACAATAAATAACAATTACAAAACATCAAATTGTTCTCAATATATGTAACTGGTTCTGCTCTCATGGTATCCTTTGATAAAGGGTCGCTGCTGCCATCATAGAATTTACAAAGTGCAGACACCAGAAGTATTCCTCATTATAGGGCTGGAAAGCTAGATATCAAGTATTTCCACAAATATTTGGGGAAGACTTTTGCCCCAGCTTCTCATTTCTACTCTGTTCCCACCACCATTTATTGTGTTCTCTGATTTGTGATGGAAAAGGAAGGGAAAAATTAATTTTCCCTCCTGCTGTTATACCATCTCATACTCTTGGGCTGAGTCCACCTACCTGTATCTTTACCCTTTTTTTTCATGGGCTCCCCTCCCTCACTCCTAGTTCCTGATTTCAGGGCTCCCTCACTACAAGCCCTGCTCCATTTTCAACAAAAAGATTAACCAGATGTGTTGGGTGAGCAATACCTGAGATGAAACTTGGTAGCGACTTCTCAGAATTGGCCACATTACTCAACAGCAGGCTGATGAGAAGCGAAGAAAACCACAGGGTTGAAACCTCAGAAGCATTAAGGATGTGGGAAGCTAGTACTCAAAAGTGGAAGTTGGTTCATAGACCAGAAGAAAAACTTCACTAAGTATTAAAAACCCCAAAACCCTTTTGCTACGGATACAGGCTTGAGTTTATCTTTCAGCAAGATAATGATTTGATTAACAAGAATAAAAAATTTTTTAAAGGGACTTGAGAGTAGCTGGAAGCTTTCATGGGGGTACTGACGTTGGAGGACAAATCCCAACCAGTCTAAAAAATTAATAGACTGCAAAAATGGAAGACTCCTTCAATGGGAAAACAACGACAGCCCTCAGATCTTTGTCTTTTCCCTTCTGTAGGTATGGACAGAGACAATGGAAAAATAAAGAGGAATGTTGGGGTATTCTAGAACTCTTTTGCGACCTTACCAATGAAACATCAGATATACAGGAACCTTACTATGGGCGGGTGAGGACCACCTCAGCTGGGATCCACTCGGGCTGGACCATGACCCAGCGCTTCATTCCCTGGTGGGAAAGTGAGTTCCATGGAATTTCTTTGCATTTGCTCTTCCTACCCCTGCGTAGCCCCACAGAACAGGCCCTGTGCTTTGCTGAACTCTAGTCATCATCTCATTTGATCTAATTCTCAGAACAACCCTAGAAGGTGGCTTTGACTATCCTTATTTTATAGCCCATGAAATCAAGGCACCGAACCTCCAGGGGTCGGCCAGGTCTCATGGCTTGTACCACCCAAGTCAGGATTCACGTTCTGCTGCATCTGACAGCAGAGCCCACAGTGTAGCCTGCTGTCAGACTGCCAGCTCCTAGGAAGAAAAGTAGTTTCAGACAGCAGAAAAGGAGTCCTAATGCTCTGGTCCTTTCCTGAGGGAGTGAAGTTCCTGAAAATACACTTCAGAAGGATTTTCTGTTGAGGAGATGAAGACTTTGTCATTCCCCCCACATGGGAGACCAGAAGTTTGCTCTTATATCCATTCCTCAATGACATATATTCTTTTTCTAATATAGTCATAATCCTAGAATAATATAATCTAAAATGTAAATTATAAAATAAACCATTACCATGTAAAGGAGTAGACAAAAGGGAAAGAGAAAAAGAAAAGTGTTTAATGGGTATATATATATATATAAAGACACGCCTACCAAAACAAAAGAAAATATGGGTATTTACTGCAGTCCTTACGATCACTACTAGTCATGAAGGTAGTTAATATTTATGACTTCTTTCAGTATTAACTCACTGTTCACTTTCTTCCCAGCCAGTACCTCAGCTCTTGACTCTCGTGGAGTTGAGGACCTTTTGGTCTTTCCTTATTAGTTTAACATAACCTTACATTGATTTTTATCATTGAGTATAGGAGCTCTAAGACACACCCCAGAAGATACCAAGCATACGTCTACCTAGCCCTGTTGTATAAATAGCAACTCTGCTTCCCCCTTGATACTCGGAACCAGTTGCCCCAGACAACACACAAGGACCTCATTTTCTCCTTGTCTGTCAAATGACATGAAAGGCAGCTTCAACTTCCAATTCTTTGAACCCACTGTTGTTATAATCAAGTGTATGGGAAACAAATCATTTCATGAGACGTTCATCATATTTAATAGTGAGAATCAGTCCTCCCACTTCTACTTCTTATATCCTAGGCCAGTGAATCCTGTCTATGAAAGAATTGGCGCCACATATTGGTCACAAGATTAGAGCATATACCGGTTTATATACCACCCCCCAAGGTCCTGTCTTTCAAACTGAGTTTTCAATTACCCACTTTACCTTCCTATGAAGCCAGGGGTTTCTAAGTGATGGGATATATCGGAAGGCTAAATATTCCTGTGGGTATGAAACTGACTTCACCTCTTCCATGTTAACTTTGTTCTTCTCTCATAAGCAATGTATCATTGAGTATTATGCTTATGAATTAGACAGTCACTGCAATCACTGTGGGGTGGTCATCAGGACTGCTGATAAAAGCCCTGAAGCAGAGAAGACAAATCTATCATCAGAAAAGTGTCCCACTGTCTCTTGTCCCCTCACTGTTAGAAGGGATTTAAAAAATCTACTATATACAGTGAACTATATTAGGGGCTCAGCACTGGATCTCCTTACAGGGAAGTTAGACTCTCAGTAGTGTCAGCCTAGGCTTGGCCAAAGGAAGTCCATTCTGTGGAGTCTCTATATAGTCTCCAACCCTTTCACACAGCCATTTTGTTCCTGAGTCTAAGGAGCAAGTATGAGACATTGGGGAAATAGGCTTTCACTGCCTCCACATAGAGTTTTTAAAACAACTTTATTGAGATATAATTGACACCCTTTTCAATTACCTACATAATGTGTACAATTCAGTGATTTTTAGTGTATTAATAGAAATTACAACCATCACTTACAATCAGTTTTAGAACATTTTCATTACCTCAAAAAGAAAAAACATACCCCTGGGCTATCACCTTCTTATTCTCTCATTTCTCCAGCCCCTTAGCCCAAGGCAACCACTAATCTACTTTCTGTATCTACAGAGTTAGGGAACTCTAACATTCTTGATGTTTCACATGAATGGAACCATGTAATATGTGATCTTTTGTGACTGGCCACTTTCACTTAGCATAGTGCTTTCAAGGATAACTCAGCATGTATCAGTACTTCTTTCTGTGGCTAAATAATATTTCAGTACATGAATGTATCACATTTTGTTTATCCATTCCTCAGTTGATGAACATTTGAATTGTTTTTACATTTTGGATATTATAAATAGTGCTCCTATGAACATTCATGTACAAGATTTAAGTAAACAAATGTTTTTATTTCTCTTAGGTATATACATAGAACTGAAACACCTAGGTATCATGGTAACCTTATGTTTAATCATTTGAGTAACTGCCAGATGCTTTTTCAAAGCAGCTGTACCATTGTACATTCCCTTCAGCAGTGTATGAGGGTTCCTACTTTTCCACATCCTTAGCAATACCTACCTGACTTTTTGATTATAACATCTTAGTTGGTATGAAGTGTTATCTCTCTCTTTCTCTCTCCCCCTCTTTTTTTTTTTTTTTTTTTGGTTTTCAGTTTTTTGTTTGTTTGAGAGTGAAAGAGAGAGCACAAGAGCAGGGACAGAGAGAGAATGAGAAGCAGACTCCCTACTGAGCAGGGAGCCTGCTGTAGGGCTTGATCCCTGAACTCTGGGATCATGACCTAAGCCAAAGGCAGACACTTAACCAACTGAGCCACCTAGGCACCGCCTCATGTGGTTTTGATTTTCATTTCTCTGATTAATGATGTTGAGTATCTTTTCATGTGTTTATTGGCCATTTGAATATATCTCAAATTCTCAAATTCTCAAATTCTCAAATTCTCTCTTGGAGAATTATCTATTTAGCTCCTTTGCCCAATTTTAAGTTGGATTATTTGTCTTTTTATTACTAAGTTGTAAGAGTTCTTTGTATATTATGGATACCAGACCTTAGTCAGATATATGATTTTCAAATATTTTTTCTCCCGTTGTATGGTTTGTCTTTTCACTTTCTTGTTGGAGTGATTTGAAGCACAATAGTTTTTAATTTTGATGAAGTCCAATCTATTTTTTCCCTGTTGCTCGTGCTTTTGGTAATATCTAAAAATCTTTTGCCAAATCTAAGGCTATGGAGGTTTATCCTAAGTTTTCTTAAAATGAGTTTTATAGTTTTACTTCTTACATTTAGGTCTTTGATCCATTTTGTGTTCATTTTTGTGTATGGTGTGAGGTAACAGTCTACCTTCATTCTTTCATAAATGGCTATCCAGTTGTCTAGTGTCATTTGTTGAAAAGGCTAATCTTTTAATGATCTTGGTGCTCTTGGTAAAAATAAATTAATCATAGACCTGTGGGTTTATTTCTAAATTTTCAATTTGATTCCAATGATCAATATGTCTTTTCCTCCTGTCAGTACCATACTGTAGTTTTGTTTTTGTTTTTGTTTTTGTTTTTTAAGATCTTATCTATTTATTTGAGAGAGAGAAAAAACAAGTTGGGGGTGGTGAAGAGTGGCAGAAAAGAGGGAGAGACTTCCCACTGAGCTGGGAGCCCAATACCAGGCTTGATCCCGGGATCATGACCTGAGTCAAAGGCAGGCACTTAACTGACTGAGTCACCCAGGTGTCCCCACACTGTCTTGATTACTGTTGCTTTGTGGCAAATTTTGAAATAGGAAAGTGTGAGCCCTCCTACTTTGTTCTTCTTTTTCAAGATGGTTTTGGTTATTTTGGGTCCCTTGCAATTCTATATCCACCTAGATTTTTGAAAGCTTCCTTTTGGTAGGTGTATTTTGCTTTGCATTCACATGAACACAGAAATATTTGCTTAGAGGTCAATCCATATAATTCTTTTCCAGACCTCCTGCCACCAGTTGAGTGTGTATAATGCTATAGCAGTCCACTTCTGGCCAGTACCATCATGTCATGCAGAACCTTCGGGGAACCAGCTTTCTTTCTTTTTTTTTTTTCCTCTTCTTAAATTAAGTGGTCATACAGGACTCTTCAAGATGCCATAACTAGAGAGGAGGGAAAAGTAATAAAGCAGTAGGTGTAGTTGCACTGAACCACCTACCTTCACAAACTAATTTGATGGTAAGACCTCCTAGAGGCTGGACTCCTAGAATCCATTTCCACTTAATGTTGGCACTTTATGATGTTCTGCATCAGAGGACACCCAGTTCATGATAGGAAATTCAGGTCACATGTTTCCTTGATATCCCTTGATTCAAGTGTTCAATTTTTATCAGGGCTCAGGAAGTCTGGAAATTTTTCTCAAAAGAAGAATTGTTATTTTCTAAAAGGGATATGACTTTGTTCCAAAAATCCAAGGACTTAGAATTGCCACAGTCTCTAAAGAGCATCCTGATCTGTCGCAGATAATTTGAGGATTGTTGGATTTCCTGGATCATAAAAGGCAAGTGGCAGAGCTGCTTGTTTGCAAGATGAACTAGTTGAGAAGTCTGTCATTTAGTCTGGGTCCTTCTCAAAGCTGAAAATCTTATGGGTTACTTTGCAAATGGGTAACACAACTAAATGTGGTATGTGTTTCCTACAAAATGCATAGAGGCCCAACAAACCCAGTGAATATTTCTTAGCAGTAGAAGATGCAAAGTGAAGCAACTTGCCTCTCACTTGAGAGGAAATGTCTCAACAAACCCCAGAGGAAATTTAACTCCAACACTCTGCTTCAGCATATCTTCCTAAAGCATCTACAGTGTGTAGGACTTTAGGTATAGCAAGTTCAATCAGTATCACGTGAGCAGTTTAGTGGACCAACATGATATCCTGTGGTACAAAGATCAAAGACCCTGTAGATTATATGTGACAGAGAACCAGATGACAATGAAAGCCAAGTGAAAGGAAATCATCCCAATGCTTTCTAATTATTGGACAAATGAAGGAAAAAATTCTCCAGTCAATAGCTATATTGATTGGCTCCAGGACAGAGATACTGTAACTGAATAGCAATTACACCATAGTCACCACCTGAGTACATTTTCAATTAGCCCTTTTATTTGGAAGAGGAGGGTATAATTCAAATAAATGAGTCAAGTGGGGAAGTGATACATCTCACTACCTCTGCATTTTTTGAGGTGTTTTTGATGCACAAGTTTTGTTCAAAAGAGAAATTCCATTGGCTTCCACTTGACCTTTTATCCCATAATAATTTCCATGCCACAGATCAGGGAACTGGAATGGAAATGAATTCTGTCAGTTGTTGTGTATATTTCATTAAATTTACTTTTATTACCTGACCACTATAAGAATGCACTATACGAGGCATTCTGAGTCCACAGAAATGATCATCAATTCAGAATCAGGGTCCCATTACGACCAGAGTCTGTACTTACCTTTCTCCAATTCACAATTATCCTTGGGAAAGATGGAAGAAGATTTATTATAAAACGGGTAGGATTATTACTTCACTTGCCTTCCAAATCTCACCCTCATGATTTAACTAGTGCGATGTCCAATTAAATCCAAACTAATTAGATCATGTCCAGAATGCTAGATGCATTGTAATTTAGAAAAAAAAAAGGCACCTTTAGTTTTGCAAATCTTGAACTAGTAGAAGAGTGGAATGGGAATTGAGCAAAGTATCCATAGCATCCAGTACAATATTTCTTGGAATAACATGAGATTCAAGCCCAACACACTCCACCAATTCTCTGGTTGAGGAAAAGGAGACTGTACGACTAAGCTCGTATACAGCAAAGAGGGAGTTTGCAGAGTAGTTTAATTACTATATTCAAGCCTAGAAAAGGGGTCAAGTTCAAATTTGTTTCTCAAACAAAGCTTTCTTGAGTGTGAGCCGTTAGGTTAGTTGGTAAGATTAGCCAAAGACATTGGCTGAGATGAGCGTCAACTCAATTGTATTTTAATTTAGTGTTCTTTCTGTATAACTGTCCCATGAAGAAAAAAACCCAAAAACTAAAAAAGCCTTCTGCCAGGACCTCTTAAGAAGAGTAAGAAAGCAGTGTGTAACACAGTCAAAACTGGAGCTAGTCTTGTGGAAGACATAAATAATGAGAACCCTGCTCAATTGCCTGTTGCCTTACCTCCAGCTTTACCTCTCCTGCCACAAGTCCTGAGGTTTTCTGAAAATAATGTTTTGAAAAACACGTTGCTAGGCTATTAGGACAGCATGTTCCTAGCATCTGTGATACAGGCTTAATGAATCAATTGGCTGCACTGACTCACCTGACACCTGTTTCTGAACATTGGGGTGTGGTTCTAAGTTAAGGAGTTCTGGCTTCTGGTATCTAGGGACAAAGCAACATTTAAAAAAATTCTTAAGTTATAGCAGCATTTAAGGCTCAGTATGATTTCAGTATTTTTTAAAACTGTATTTTCTTGAATTAGAAAGAGCTGTGGAGTTTTGGAGTAGGCCTGATTTTCTAATGGAGTGACTTAAAGTCTGATTAAATAATCACCTTGGCTCCATTCATTCTGCAAGTATATATGAAGCACTTACTATGTTCTGGGCATTATACTAGGTCCTGGGGAGAAAATAGCAAGCACAGCAGACAAAAAGAAGTTTTCTTCTTTGTAGAGATTTTTGTTTAATGGAGAAGACAGACTTAATAAAATAGTAATACGAACAAACATAACATGATACCAATGGCAGGTGGTACAAAAGAGATCCACAGTGCTATCAGAGCCTAGTCTAGGAGGGACCTGATCAGGGATGTCAGGAAGAGCATCTCTGGGGAAATGACACTTGAGCTGATACCTAAAGATGAATAGAGGTTAACTAGAGAAAAAAAGATGGGGGATTTGCAGGCAAAGGGAATAGCATTGGCAAAGGTCCTCTGGCAGGAGGAAGCAGGTCAAGTTTAAGAGTCTGAAAGATAGACGCATGGTGAAAAAAAACAGGCAGGAGGGATGCGAAAAAAGAGGGAACTGGAGAGATAGACCAGGAATAAAATTTTTCTACTAAGGAGTTATGACTTCTTCCATAAAAATATAACGTAATTTTTTTTAAAGATTTATTTATTTGGGTGCCTGGGTGGCTCAGTCGGTTAATCATCCATCTTTGGCTCAGGTCATGATCCTCAAGTCCCAGGATAGAGTCCCACATCAGGCTCCTTGATCAGCGGGGAGTCTGCTTCTCCCTCTGACCTTCACCCCACTTGCGCTTTCTCTCTCAAATAAATAAAGTCATTAAAAAAATAAAGATTTATTTATATTAGAGAAAGAGCATGCATGACGTGGATAGGGGTCAAGAGAGAGTCTCAAGCAGACTCCCCACTGAGCATGGCGACTGACATGGGGCTGGATCTCACCACCCGGAGATCATGACCTGAGCCAAAATCAAGAATCAGACACTTAATCAACTGAGCCACTCAGGCGCCCCTAGAAAAATATAAAGTAATAAATTAATCAGGGATTACATGATCAGATTTGTGTATTAAAAAGATGATTTTGGCTATATTTGGAAGTACAGATCAGAAAAAGAAGAAATTGAATACAGGCAGTCAAGTTAGTGAGTTCCTATAGTAGTCTGGAAGAGTTGGGATTTGGCTTGAATTAGGGTAATGAAAAGGACTATAGAAAATTTATCATTGAAGAGATATTTGGTAGGAAAAACTGGTAGGGCTTGGTGATGGGTTGTATATAGAAATACGTAAGAAAGGGCGCCTGGGTGGCTCAGTGGGTTAAAGCCTCTGCTTTCGGCTCAGGTCATGATCTCAGCGTCCTGGGATCGAGGCCCGCATCGGGCTCTCTGCTCAGCAGGGAGCCTGCTTCCTCCTCTCCCTGTCTCTCTGCCTGCCTCTCTGCCTACTTGTAATCTCTCTCTGTGTGTCAAATAAATAAAATCTTTTAAAAAAAAAAAAAAAAGAAATACGTAAGAAGGACATGTCAAAGATGACCTCTAAGCTTCCGGCTTGCATAATTGAATGACTCACTGAGATTTTTTTTTATGAGATTTGATGGAAAAAGACCAATTTGATGGGGTACAGAGTATTGGAGATTGCAAGCCAATTGTGAATATGTTGAGTTTAACATGCTTTTCAGATATCCAAGGGAAATACCTATGCAGATCCCCAACTCTATTAGACACACATTTCCATATAGTACAATGGGCATTGATAGGACAGCCTAGGCAGGAGGAAGTATTGAGAAGGAGGGTTGAGTAAGGTCAGGTATTGGAAGAATCTCAACAAAGGATGCCTGAGTAGGGAAGATAGATCTCAAAAGGAGAAATAGCCAACAAGGTAGGAGGAACCCAGTGGAAAAGAGAGTGTTTCAAGGAGAGAGCAGTTGAGTAAACTGGCCTTGTAAGGTCAAGTTATCTTAAACTGTCCATTGTAACACAATCATAATTGAGTGCAAAGGTCAAGAATGGTCACTCAGTTACAAAGCTCAGCATCCCGGGTGCCTGGGTGGCTCAGTGGGTTAAAGCCTCTGCTTTTGGCTCAGGTCATGATCCCAGGGTCCTGGGATCGAGGCCCGCATCGGGCTCCCTGCTCAGCGGGGAGCCTGCTTCCCCCCCTCTCTCTGCCTGCCTCTCTGCCTCCTTGTGATCTCTCTCCCTCTGTGAAATAAAACAAACAAACAAACAAACAAACAAACAAACAAAAAAAAACAAAGCTCAGCATTCTAGATCACATACCAGGATCTTCTGTGATATCTGCAGCCAGGCTCACTGGTATTCTAAGCCAATCGTGATATATATACTTCACCTATATTTAAGATTAAATATCACATTAAGCAACCAAATATAAGATGATGAAGGTATACATTCAAAGGACAGGTTCTGCATGCATATGATTAAAAAAAATTCTTCAATAAATAAATAATTTAGTGAAAAAAATACACAGTAGTATTTAATCTTACCAGTATTCATCTTTAACTAATGTCTACCTATTGAAGTAAGTCTAAACTCTGTGTCACGTTAGTAAGAAAGGACTGGATTTTTTGGTTTTTGTTTTTTTGTTGCAGATATGTGACAAAAATGTTAGAAATGTGTTTTTTATCTAGGAGAAAATTAAACATACGTCAAACTACAAAACTAGGCAATAACTCCTTCTCAGCTTGCAAGGGATAGACAAGGGGTCTGTGGTCGCTAGAATTTGGAGCATGGAAATCACGAAGAGGCTTAAATACCAACCACTTCACAAAATTAAAGTGTAAACAAAGGGGAAATCATTCACTAAGAAATCCGGCAAAATTTCTGACATTTGAAAAGTGAATTAACAACTTTTGGTTTCAGATTAAATGGGGTGCGGTAGGGGGTAGAAACCGTCCTCTTCTAAAATGCTTACAAACTCTGGATAAAACATTACACATTCTTTTAACTCTACAAAGGAACATGAGAGAAAGGAAAGGAAATCTCCAAGGGCCAAAACAAAGTAGTTGGAAAACCAGAGGATAAACAAAGTGAAGGCTTATTGTCCTGAAGGTATTTTCCCACCTTGCGAACTAGACCCTGAGTGGTAACAGCCATTTCTGGGGCAGAAGATGAGGTCAGCACAAAGTGGGGAGTTACAACTAGTACCCTCACAAAATCTTGGACACTTGCTGGGCTCCTATAAATAAAAGAGCAGACTAGGAAAAACCCTCCCAAGAAAGAGGAAACAAAGGAGGGTGTATATTTCAGTGTTGACTCTGTTACCAATCAGTGTTTCCTAAATTAATTCATAAAGTCTTGAGAGTCAAATATATCCAACTTTTATGTTTCAGAAAACACCAACTTGAGGTTGAACCAGGTTGATGGTGCCACAGGACAGCTGCAGACACAAAACCAAATACCAGAGTTCAGAGGCAAAGCAACACCTATAGGGTCATTTGATCTGTGTCCATGGTGTAGTCAATGGACTTACTATGGTCTAATTGAGACTAAATAAAACAATAAATCTTGTTCCCCTACATCGCCCGTTTACAAAATCAAGTCTGGCTGGCTGAAAAAGCAATAAAACTCAGCAGCTGTAGCTTGTAGGCCAAAGTGCCTGCTTCTATTTTTGTCAAGAAACTTCTATTGTAATATAATCACACCCATTCATTTATGTTCTGCCTGTAACTGCTTTCATGCTGCAAAAGGAATGGCAAAGTGGAGTAGTGTCAACAGACATATGTTCGCCCAAAAGCCTGAAGTATTTATTATCTGGCCCTTTACTGAAAATGTTTGCTGACTACTATTCCATAAGAAAATATGAGAGAATATTTTCATGACTTTGGGATAGGCAGATCCCCAAAAGTACTAATGCTAAAGGAAATGAGTGATAAATTGGACTACACTAAAACTGAGAACTTTTGTTTTATCAAAATATACCATTAAAATTATGAAAATGCAAGTCACAGAAGATATTTACAATGTCTGTTCTATGTCCAGAATGTACAAAGAACTCTTACAAATTAAAAAGAAGACCAGATGACCAATTAAAAAATGAGCAAAAGACCTGAACATCTCTTTGCAAAAAAGGGCATCTGAATGGGCAATAGACACATGAAATTCCATTAGTCCTCAGGAAAATGTAACTCAGAAACACAATGAATTGGTATAACACACTTATTAGAATGGCCAAAATTAAAACTTGTAAAAAATAATAATCTCAAGTGTTATAATGTAAAAAATAGGAACTTTCATATACCACTTAAGGGAATAAAAATTGTTGTGTCCACTGAAACATGGAAATATCTATAAGAGCTAAAACTATGTAAAACAATCTAAGCCTGTGAATAAATTGTGATAGTCATACAATTAAATACTACATAGCAATCAGAAGAACAAACTCTTGATACAGGCAACATGAATGAATATCTATGTATATTTTTATATATAATATATATATTATATATATTCATATATATATTAGTTTGCTAGGGCTGCCGTGGGGTACCACAGAATACCACAGACTGCCTGCTTAAACAACAGAAATTTACTTTCCCACAGTTCTGAGGCTGGAAGTCCAAGGCCAAAGTGCCAGTAGGTTTGATTTCTTCCAAGGCCTCTCTCCTTGGCTTTCTCTCTGTGTCCTCACATAGTCATCTCTCTGTGGTCATGCATGTCCATGTCTTCTTATAAGGACACCAGTCATATTGGATAAGGACACCACCCATACTGCCCATGAAGTCAGTATGCTTCATTTTACCTTAATTACCTCTTTAAAGGGCCTATCTCCAAATACAGTCATATTCTGATATACTAGGGATAAGAACTACATCCTATGAATTCTCAGGGGATAAAATTAAGCCCATAATTTCATATATACATATGTGTATATATGAAGTTTCATATATATATATATAGTATATATATATATATATATATATATATAGTGAAAGAAGTCAGACATAAAAAAAAGTGTATATTGCATGATTTCAAAAACTAATGTATATGGGGGCACCTGGGTGGCTCAGTTGGTTAAGCATCCATCTCTTGATTTGGCTCAGGTCATGATCTTGGGCCTATGGGATTGAGCCCCACATTGGGCTCCATGCTCAATGTGGAGTCTGCTTGAGATTCTTTCTCTGTCCCTGCCCTGCTCAGGTGTGCATGCTTTCTCTTTCTCTCTCAATAAATGAATAAAATCTCAAAAAAAAAACAACCTAATATATATGGTGATAAAAGTCAGGACAATTGTGGTATCTTCTGGGGTTAAGTAATGGGAGAGAACATGAAGGAAGTTTCTGGAGTGCTAATAATATCCTCTTTTTAATCTGGATAATAGCTATTCAGCTTGTAAAGATTTGTAATAGCTTGTAAAGATTTGTTGAGCCATATGATTTATTTATCTGTCAATATCTATCTTACAGGTCAATAAAAGTTTATTTAAAATTTAAAAATTCATACTTACCTGGTGGGGGAGATAGCATGATCATGAAGATGGCTGCACCTAGGTCATTCTGACCCCTGCAACTTCCCCAAGCATGGGGAACTCGGCTGCACAATTTCTGTTGGTAGGGGGCTGTGTTCATGCTTTCCTCTGATTTAAAAAAATTAAAAAATTAAATTAAAAAAAATTCAAACAAAAGCAACAAAAAAGAAGGTATCAACTTTAGACATAGGTTCACAATAAAAACACAAGGGAGCAGATCACTATAAGCAAGTTTGGAACAAACAGTCACCTACGGAACTACCCTTTCAAGTACTTATAATAGTGGAAGCAGATAGCAAAGTAAATAAATAGATAACAGAGGAAATAAAAGCACAATCAAAGTACAAAAGGTTATATTTAAGGACGAGATAGATTGAAAAAGACCAAAATAGAGCTCATCAAAATGAAAAAAAGAAAGATCATTGAACTAAAAAAAAAAATGTAATATGGGGACTTAAAAATCAGTTTAGATGTGGCTGAATAGTAAATTGGTGGACTGGAAAACAGGTCTGAAAATAAGAAATTCTAACAGACATTGAATTGAAATTCCAGAAGTTAAGCATATATGTCTCTCTATGTACCTGTGTATTTGTCTATATTATCCTTCTTATCTATCAAGAATGGTTAATTTTTAAGAATTATAAAAAATATGAATTTACTAACTGAAAATATGTAATGAATACCATATGAGAGGACAACAACAACATCCATCAAATAATTAATTCCACCTAGGATTATTATAGTTAATCTGAGGAAAATTAAAGTGACCATCAATTTACCCAATTTTCTTTCCTAAGTCATAATGATCTGGTTAATGATCAAGATGAAAGGACCAAAAATTCTCTCTCTGGATTGTTTCCATGCTATTCCATGACATATAACATAATCCTGTTGAATGAATTTTATAGCAACATGTTCAAATGGTTTTAAAGCTACGATGAAATTTTGCATCTTTAAGAACCTACAAAATATTTGCCCTACTCTAAGATCTCCAACCAAATAACTTTTTACACTTCATTTCTCAAAGCAATCACTACCATCTGGGGAAATGATTGATAAATTTCTCCTTAAAGCTGAATCAGAAGGTATCAGTCTTTGCAAAGAAAAAATTCTTTAAAGAAACTTCTCAGACATTCATATTTTAGATTTCAACAGTATCTCTTCACAATGATTTTGGCCAGATCTCTGAATTTAATTGTGACTTGTTATCTACAATGTGTCTATGTGAAATATTATATTTTTTGAATGATTTGTCAAGTTTTCCTATTCTTTCTCCAGCAAAAATAGATCCTCCAGTCATGAATATAACCCAAGTTAATGGATCTTTGTTGGTGACTCTCCATGTTCCAGATTTACCATATAGAGACCAAAAAGGAAAAAATGTATCAATAGAAAATTACTATGAGCTAGTATACCGAGTCTTTATAATCAATAATTCACTGGAAAAGGTAAGTTCAGGTGAATAGATAAGTTTGGTATTTTTCTTTTGTTTACTTAAGTAACATTTTAGCCTCAAAGTGTGTCCTCTCTTTTGCCACTCAATCCCCTCTTATTTTCTTAACCTTTTTTTTATGTTCCTTCTCACTTTCACGGTCATTGATAAACAATTAGTTCTTGGCATCACCATTACAACTCTTGTGTATGTGTATCTGTGTTTGTGCCTTTGTTCAGCTGGTGTCCACTTAATCTTGTTTGCATATCTAAAGATTGGTGTTGATGATATTTAATTCCATTTGATGACCATACATATTCACTTTTATGGATTTTACACAAACTTTTTTTTATTTTTAGTGTTCAATGATTCATTAGTTGCGTATAACACTCAATGCTCATCACAACACCTGCCCTCCTTAATATCTCTCACCTGGTTACCCCATCCTCCCACGCCCCCTCCCTTCTGTAATCCTCAGTTTGTTTCTCAGAGTCCAGAGTCTCTCATGGTTTGCCTCCCTCTCTGATTTCTTCCCATTCACTTTTCCCTCCTTCCCTCGGTGGTCCTCTGAGCTGTTCCTCATGTTACACAAATCAGTGAAACCATGTATTTGTCTTTCTCTGCTTGACTTATTTCACTTAGCATAATCCCCTCTAGTTCCATCCATGTGGTTGCAAATGGTAGGTATGCATCCTTTCTGATGGCTGAGTAATATTCCATTGTATATATGAACCATATCTTCTTTATCCATTCATCTGTTGAAGGGCATCATCATCGACATTGCAGCTATGAACATTTACATAGAATTTAAAAGAAAATATTAATTCATTAAGTAGAAATATTTTATATGTTTAAGTGGCTTTTGGATCACAACATTATGATTTTTACCAATTTTGCTATAGTATTTTAACCCACCAATCAGTGCCTTTATCTTGTTTGATGCTTAATTGAATGTTCCTTTTCAGTATCCATTTAAGACAGGGTTCCTTTGCTTCTAAAGACCAGAAACCTATTTGAACTCATTCAAATAGAAAAGGGGAGGAGGAGGGGAGGAGTTTTATTAGGAGGTAACAAGTGATCTTAGGGACAGGCAGACACAGAAAAGAATGCTGCCAGGCTTTGAAGTGACTGGGAAGGACAAATGGAGAAGGAGGTCTTAAAGGATCTGAGTTCATCTCTTTGGCCACGTGTTGTGTATCTCCAGTGGTCTCCACATCTCCTCCATTCTCTTCACTGTACAGTCCAAATTCTTGGAAAAGAGACTCTGGGGTGCCTGGGTGGCTCCGTGGGTTAAACCTCTGCCTTCAGCTCAGGTCATGGTCTCAGCGTCCTGGGATGGAGCCCCACATCGGGCTCCCTGCTCAGCAGGGAGCCTGCTTCCTCCTCTCTCTCTGCCTGCTTCTCTGCCTACTTGTGATCTGATCTCTCTCTCTGTGTGTCAAATAAATAAATAAACCAAATCTTAAAAAAAAAAAGAGAGAGAGAGAGACTCTGGTCTATGGGGTTAGCCAGTCAGCAGCCCTCATGTTGTATGCACACAGTCATGACCTGTCCCTTTATCAGGCTCTGTACGAGGACTCTGGAGGAGGATGTGTCTGGGAAGAAACCCTATAACCCAACTACTACTGAGACCATGGACAACTTATTTTTTTATCAAAAATAGAGCAAATCAGTGACTAATTGAAAACCATTTATCATCTTATTTTTCCCCTTTATGTATAGGAGAAAAAGGTATATGAAGGAGCTAGCAGAGTCGTTGAAATTGGAGCTCTGGCACCTGGCTCTGGTTACTGTGTGGTGGCTGAAATGTATCAACCCATGCTAGACCGAAGAAGTCAGAGAAGTGAAGAAAGATGTGTGGAACTTCCTTGAAGGGGCATGGAGTGCTCCACAATGTGGAAATCAAAAGCTCTCTGAGAACGGGATGGCTCATGGTTGAAGGATCTCACTGAAAGTTGTGTTTATATTTTCTTGATGCAACGTTCACCATTACACCTTGGGGAGCTCTTTGTTTATCCATTCTTTCTTCCTTTACATTTTACTTGTAAACTAATTTAAGCAACACCACTCAAAACATTGGAATTAAAAGAGAAGGCAGGGAATAAAGGGCTCTCTGAAATACAGAACTTTATTTCTCACTGTAACTTCCTAACAACAATCTGCATTAAGACAGCTAAATAAACATTCGAGGGCCAAGGTAAGAGTAGGCATTTAACCAATTATTGTTGAGTTAATTTTTTTAAGGTAATGTTACAGCCAAAAACAATTCTGAAGCAATCATTTTTCACTCTCTATTGAGACAGTTAACTTGATATAGATAGGCCAATTTTTACATAAATGGAACTTTTACATGAATGAGTATTTTCCCATACATTTCCTATTTCATATGAAGATACTTTTTCTTAATTTCTATTCTAAACATTTCTACTTAATGAACTAATATTTTCTTTTAAATTCTATGTAAATAAAAACAGTATTTGAAAAAACTCATGATCTCTAGATTAATATTGATAATAATATCTAAATACCAAAGGAATCCTATGCAATACAATTTCCTTCACTTAATATATACTCACGTTAAGGTTTTCTTTTCTGTGTTTGTTTTGTTTTTTAATATTGCCCTAAAATAATTTATCCTTATTCTCAAAATGAAGTAAATATCTTTCAGCAACAAAGTGAAAAGAAACTTTGACTCCAATTTATACCATACTTACTACTCAGCCGTCCTGGGCAAAGGGTCTCTTGCTGGTGGCACTTTCATATTCTCTGTATTCAAGGATGTTATGAATGACATTTTGACTGGGGGATGTGGATGATGGTTGGGGACCAGGTAGAGAAGTTGGCTTGGGCTGAAAGCACACTGTGGGTGGCAGGTTTATTTGGGAGAGGGACTGGAATAAGCAGAGATTATAGGGCCAGAGAAAACCCTTCAGAGACCTCCCAGCAGCTCCATTGCCCCCCTGACCAAAGGTCTGTGGTCTAAGGCTCAGTGAGGGAACAAAAACCTGCTTTCTCCACTTTGGGTTTAGTCTTGTATACATGTTTAAGGTTGTCTTTCTTGTGACGATCTATATATCAGAGAATATTTGTACAGTTCCTCATGAAAACTGCTCCAAAATGCAACAAACATATAGTAAATGCTTCTGGTTATATATAATCACACACAATAATAGATAGATTGAAAATTACCCAGAATTTCATAGAGGGAGAGAGTAAGAGAGCAAGAGCTAGAGAATTAGTTTCATTGTTTTCCCACACAGTCAGAAAAAATGAATTTGAGTGTAGATCCAGAGGTCATCGGAGCCCAAAAAGGAGAACTAACCATAGAAATGAATGAAGGGGTGGTCACTTCTCCAGACACATCCCTCAGCGGGTCCAGGCTTCAGTCCATACAAGTCTTCATTTGCACATACATTATACCTTTAACCCATACATCTGCCCGCAAGGCAGCCATGATTATTATGAAATAGATGGTCACTCAATTTATAGGTGAGCCTCTAAGAAGTCGTGATTTGACAAGGGCCAAGACCACATCTATCTGCTCCACAGCTTAAGCACTTTTATCAGACCGTCCAGAACTTACAGAATACAGATATCCCTTTAGTTTCCTGGTTAAAATTCCTTAAAAAAAAAAAAGATTATTTGAAAAAAAGAGACAATGTGAGTGGGGGGAGGAGTCTCCAAGAAGACTGTGTCTTAACAATAATGAAACTCACTACATAGCCCAGTGCTTGGTGTTGCCTGGACTGAACAACCAAAATTGATCTCTACAGAAGAGGAGTGATCCTGAGAGAGGGACCTTGACCCCAATGCCCCAAAGATCTCAATTTTTTTTTTTAAAGCTAAGACCTCAATCCCTTTTAGCACTTCAACAATAGCTAGCCTCTCTTTACTTACCTCCTGGGCTTGCTGTGGGCAGGGGCTGGTCCATTGGGCATTCTTTTCCCTTTCTAGGCCTTCCTCCTTTCTGACCGCCCCCCACCCCGACTGTTGGTGACAGAAAGCAACTATGAGCTAGTTCTGCCAGACAGTTGCATTGGGGCTTTTTATCTATCAAAGATTAATCTGGACCAATATACTTTGCTTTGAGTAAAACTAATTCTAGACATACCGTGCAACTGGAAATATATATTTTAGGTAGAAAGGCCTGGTTCCCTGCCCTTGAAATCAAACCAGGGCTGATGATCCTGGAGTTGGGTCTGTTTAATCCTGTTCAAGATCTAGGGAGGTGGGAGATGGTGAGAAAAGGCAGCACAGCGGCTAGGTCGGTCACTGCAGAGCTGGTCCTTTCTTCCCAGGCACCCCTCATGTCATCCTCTGACTCCAAGATTGCCACACTATGGCCCCCAGAGCTCTGCTCTTCTTTTTTGCCCCAGTTTGTCACCTTATCACGGGGGTTTCCTCACCCCCCACATACAGATCCCACCCTCTGGTGGGATCTGACTTAGGTAGGTCAATCAGGGTTCTTCTCAAACATTGAGAACAGAGGAGAGAACCCTGCTCTTTCCTTTGGGATCATACACTGTGAGGATCAGCTAAATGTGGGGCCACCACGGGCCAACTTCCCCACTGAATAGAGAAGCCATTAGTGACTGAAGTGAACACAAAAGAAAGCAGAGTAGAGATGGAGAGAAAGATTTCTGATGCTATTCAGGTAAATCCAGCTGAACTTTGACTTGAGTGAGCAAAAAATTTGCTTTTCCACCTTACTTTACTTTCACTAAATTTCTATTGCTTTCAACCCAGAGATCCTTGACTAGGAGAATAAAACAACAAGTTGTGTGTGGCATGAATTGTGTGTTGTATTAACAAAAGTAAACTTTTTCTGTGTCTGCTCTAACCTTTAAATACTGAGAGGAACATTGCTAAAAAGTGTGTCTTTCTACAGATGATAAAATTAATACAGCTTGGGCTCAGGAAAGCCCTACAAATGTGTATTATTCTGGTCAGGGCTTTATCAAAGATGGGGTCAGCCATGGCCTTATGTGTTCAGCAAATTCTCAACTTGGTTATTCCACTTGGTTCAATTTGCCACTACCTTGGAACTCAATATATGTGATTTTCATTTCTACTCATTTTTATAACAACAAATCAAGGTCCCATGTGATATTCTTCAGAAATCATATGGCTGTATGAATACTATAACCAAAAGGCCAATATTTCCCTCTTGCTCTATTAATATAATCTTCAAAGTCAAAAGGTCCTTTTAGAATGCTCCATATTCAGGCCACAAGTATTTGTTGATGTCCTAGTATATGCCCCTCTCTCTCAGTACTAGTGACTCTATTCCAGTACCACACCTACTTGTTGGGGTACTTGTTTCAAATGCTTACAGTTCTCTTGTTCTCTGTCTTACACACACACACACACACACACACACACACACACGACAGCTGCCATTATAGGCTCCTAGCATGTCATCTCTACTGGTTTGAGAACAAAGCTTTGTTACTCTGTCTTTCTAGCCAAGACCCAACTTTACCACTACCTTCCATATTTTCTTAGAGAACAATATTTGGGGTTGTTTAAAATTAATCTGCAATTTTTTGTTTTCTCAAAATAACTTTAGCAAAGAAGAATGTTTCTGGAAACACTGTTTGTCAACTCCTTAACAGAACTCCAGCTTACAAGTGTACTTCTGTTCTTATTTTTGAGGTTGTATGGTACCCCAGGGCACAGTCCTAGGCATCAATGATTTTGTCACAGTGGCAAGAATGGAGCTATGGTGATAAGACACTGACAGTCTGCCAAGTCCATAGGCTGGGACCCACTACCATCAATATACAGTGTTCCAGTTGTCCAAGCTCATTATTAAAAGTAATAAATCTCATTTCTTTTAAGGAAATGGTAGTTGAGATCATTACTCTTTTCATAAAATTATACAAAGAAAAGTGAGCTCACGGGCGCCTGGGTGGCTCAGTGGGTTAAAGCCTCTGCTTTTGGCTCAGGTCATGATCTCAGCGTCCTGGGATCGAGGCCCACATCGGGCTCTCTGCTCAGCAGGGAGCCTGCTTCTTCCTCTCCCTGTTTCTCTGCCTGCCTCTCTGCCTACTTGTAATCTCTCTCTCTGTCAAATAAATAAACAAAATCTTTTAAAAAAAAAAGTGAGCTCACATTGTTCTGGAGGGAAAAGATCTACTACTAAGATCTGAACTTAATTTCTCAGCACTTTCACCCTAAATGGGTACAAATTCCTTTCCTTTCCAGCAAATAAATGAGAAAAAATAAACTAATAGGAAAGCAGCCTAAGGATTTCCTTCACTAGCACAATAGCTAGTACAACATAGGCACACTTTAAGTGTTTGTTGATTAATTGAATTACATACCCTGTACAGACATTGGTTATTCTTTCAGGTTGCTTCATATTGGAACCACTGTCTTATGTTTAGGAATCACCCCTCCCCTCCCAGTTTATGAAATAGTAATAGTAGCAGGTGCTTTCTCTCCATACTTCCCTTGCAGCTCAGGGGCAAGTACTGAGGATCTGCCATTTTGGCAGTCCAGCCCCAGGCTTTGAATCCCAAAATAGGTTTTAAATAAGCAGTCTTGTGCAGAATTCATGCCAGCCAGAGTGGTGAGAGAGTGGCCCAGAGACAGCCGTGGCTGCAGTTTTGGTGGAGCACCTGATGCCTAGTGTTTGAGCTGTAAGTGGTGTAAGTCACGCCCACATGCCCACTGCAGCACAGGAGACTTTAATGTGCCAGTCTGCAACACAACTTGGACATTGTTCCTAACCCACTGCCCCCCTCCAGAGCCTGGGAGTTATTAAAAATACATTTATTCCCTTCTATTAAAATTAAGTTATAATTTACATGCCAAAAAAAGCAAGTGTTAAGGATATAGGTCAGTAATTCTTACATAGGTATTCTGTATGCATTTCAGACCAACATACAGAATACTTCCAACATCCCAAAGGCTTCTTTGCATAGCCCTCCCACTTAGTGTCCAAGGGGATACCCACATCCTGATATCTCAGAGGCAAGTTTTTTCTGTTTTTGAACTTCATATAAATAAAATTTTAGAGTATGTAGTATTCTGCATCTGCTTTCATTTAATGTTAGCTATGTAAAATCCATCCACATTGTAGCATGTATCAGTTGTTCATCTCTTTAAATTAATGTGTAAATTTCCATTGTATATTTAAAACACGGTTTATCTATTCCCTTCCTGGACATTGGGTTGCTTCCAGTTTGAGGCTATCACAAACAAAGTTTCTAAACATTTTCTTATGTATGTTTCTGGTAGACATACTCATGGATTTCTGTTGGATGTATACACAGGAGTAGGTCATTAGGTATAAGTATGTTTAGCTTTAACAGATATTAACTAACCCATATTTCAAAGTATTTTAGTTTGTAATCCCACCAGCAATACATGAGAATTTGAGTTGTTCTATATCCTCATAAATATATGGTATTGTTAATATTTTAAATTGTAGTCATACTGGTGGGTATTTAGTCATATTTCAGTGGTGTGAGTGTGTCTTTAAAAGGGTGTATTAGAGATTTAACTCAGGAACGAGAGTACTAGAAGAATGGTAAGTCTTATCCTAAGGACTACAGGAGACAGAGAAGTATTTATAGCCATTGAAAGAAAGAATGTTGGACACAACCCTGGTTAATGTCCTAGAGGTCAATGAAACTATAACCTTTAGGTTTATCTTCTGAAAATCATATACATCTCTACAGAAAGAAAAAGCAAGATAAAATCCCTTTCATCCTTTATTAATGGTTCCTTCGTTGCTATCATCAGTAATCTTGTATTTCAGCCTAATACACTTCATCGATGCCACAAAGAACTATTACTTAACATGCAGAAGCCAATTTGTGGTATAATCAGCAGACCTAGAGCTATACCTACTCAGGCATTTACTAAGACCAGAAGATTAACTTCCATCTCAAAATTTTGCAGAAATTGTAATTTCAATAGACTCCATCTCTCCAAAGATATATTTTTGATTGTTCTATTCCAAGTTTAGGAAACTAAACCCAAGAAATTCATCTCCACCAGATTTTACCTGCAGTTATTATAAATCTCTCTTCAAGGTCTCCAAAATCTTTTAAAATACCAAGCCTGGGCCTCTGGCTGGCTCACCAGTAGAACATGCAACTTTTGATTTGGGGGTTGTGAGTTCGAGCCCCATGTTAGAGGTAAAGCCTACTTATACAAACACAAAGAAACAAACACTAAGGCCATCAGGAATTGACCCTTCTTAGTATGTAAGGATGGATCTCTGTAAATCAAAGCAGGTACTAGACCATTTTACTAGGGGGGGTTTTAGCCACTGGTTCTATGTGTGAAGTGCTACCCTTATTCCATGATGGTGGGCTTGTCATATATTTTTTTTAATTTATTGACTCTGAGGTGCCTGGATGGCTCAGTTGAGGGTCTGACTCTTGATTTCACCTTGGGTCATGATCTGGGAGGCATGGGATCAAGCCCTGTGTGTGATTCCATGCTCAGTGTGGTGTCTGCTTGAGATTCTCTCTTTTCCTCTCCTTCTGCCCCTCTCCCTGCTCATGGGTGCATTCTCTTTCTCTCTCTGAATAAATAAATGCACTCTTTAAAAAAAACTTATTGAACCTTTAAAAAAATCAGTTAGGTTGTGCAATCCATAAAATTATATTCTGGTTTAAAGGGTTACTGTTGACTCTATACAAGTAACTACATTGTCATCGTCACTAAAGGGGAAAAACTGCACTAGCAATCATTGTTCCTGAATCCCAAGGACCCAGTGACAAGGATAACCTTTCAAAAATGTTCTACTTCATTAGGATTAGAGATGGAAGAGGTTGAGATAGACTAAGTAGCAATATTTATCATATGTCCATCAAAATATAACATTACAACCATACATTATTTCAATAAAAAATCAATTAGATGTTTCTCATCAGCTCCTTGTGTTTTATTTGATTAATTCTTGCATCCCCTAGATATTGGGGGTGGGTAGTCTGTGCTCATGAGTTCATCTGTTTCTGGACTGAAGAGAGTTCTGGAAATCCTAACAAAGAACCATGGTATAATCTAAGAGCTATCTAAACCCTATTCACTCAGAAGCTATGCTATTCTGAGTTTGGTCTTTGAAGTAACAACAGATGCAGAACTATCTGGTAGAGTCCTTTCCACTAAGTCTCCGAAATCACCTTTTTCTTTTATTTTGTTAAAGAAGGGTCCTGGGATCCAGCCCCATTTCAGGCTCCCTGCTCAGTGGGAAGTCTCCTTCTCCCTCTCTCTCTGCCCCTCTCCCCACTCCTTTGTGTGCTCTCTCTCAAATAAATAAATAAAATCTTTCAAAAAATAGACATAATGGAATTTTTCAGCCATGTCCTTCTTGGTGGATTTTTAAATGGTTCTCTATTGATTGCTCTTGTAAACCTTCTTTATACATAGTTTTGATAGCTATGCTTCAACTGCCTTCTAAAGATGGACTAGTTTACCCTCCTACTAAGGGCACTGAGTATGCCTGCTCTCCCACAGCCTGACAGAAGTGCACCTTATCTAATCTTTTAGTCTTTTCTAATATAGCAGGTAAACGATGGTGTTCTATTTCAATTTGCATTTCTTTAATTATGTTGCTTTTTTCCTTTCCTTGTAAAATCATTTTATTTCTTTTTCTTTTTTGTAACTAAATTTGTATTCTAAATTTTTGCCAGTTTTCTGTTGGGTTTTGGGTTTGTTTGTTTTTTTTTTTTTTTACAAATTTTTATGAACACTTTATAAAAACATAGTGCTTTTCCGAATACAGTACACTTGGGCCATGTTCTACATCAGAGATGGACAAAAAAATAGGCTTGTGGATCCAAGCCACCCTGTAAATGAAGGAGTGTTCACTTTCTAACACACTGTCTCTGGCTGGTCTTGCACTGGAATGGCCCCGTTCAGTAGTTGTGATTGTTGATGAGGAAAACTTCACCTCTGCCCCATCTAAGGCTTTCAGCTGGGACTCATTAACAGACAGGCAGATTAACAAGAGAAAGACAACTCATTTATTAACACGTGTGGCATGTTTCACGAGGGAGGAAGATAAGTGAAGAGTGACCATGTACCATGGTACCATGTACCATGTACAGATGGCGGCTTAGTACTCCAGCTTATCTGGCATCTTCAACAAAGAGCCATACATTCACAGGGACCTGATGGGGGACCAGGAAAGCTGTTTCAGGCTTCCAAGGGTGGCAAACTTAGGTAAGGTCAACATACAGGAAGAAACTAATGAAAGATGGTTTGTTTGCAGACTCCTCTGGTGCCGTCCTGGGCTGAGAAGTATGTCTCCAGGGAATGGAGAATTTATATCTCACCTTTAGACAGAAAAGGGGGAGAGTATAGAGAATTTTCCTGTGTTTGTTGCCTTCAGTTCACAGTAATTTTTTTATGTCAAAGAGGCCTATTTTGGAGTGACATATCCTAGTTTCCTTCATGAAAAATTATTATATGGTCTAGAGCCTAAAATATTTACTTTCCAACCCTTTATAGGAAAAGTTTTCAATCTCTGCCCTAGAGCCACTGAACAAATCTTTTTTTTTTTTTAAAGATTTTATTTATTCATTTGACACAGAGAGAGAGACCACAAGTAGGCAGAGAGGCAGGCAGAGAGAGAGGAGAGAGGAGGAAGCAGGCTCCCTGCTGAGCAGAGAGCCCGACGCGGGCCTCGATCCCAGGACCCTGGGACCATGACCTGAGCCGAAGGCAGCGGCTCTAACCCACTGAGCCACCCAGGTGTCCAGCCACTGAACAAATCTTAGTGTTGAGGGCTATGCCCATGTATTTTGGGAAAGGATCTTGTGGAATTTTAAGTTCACCAAAATTTGAGAAACATGAGTTAGTAGAATACAGAAAGGCAGAGCTTCTGAGCAGACTTCTTTTTAACCTCTCCTGCATTTCATGCCATTTTCCCTCCACATTCAACTATTCACAAACCAAAGTCTTAAGAGAAACATACTGCCATTTCCAAGCACATACAACTGATAATAGTCTATCTCTGGTTATTCAGACAGTGTAAAATCCTTTCAAAGTAGTAAAACTTTATTTTAAATAGTTAAATTTTTGGGAAAAGCAAAAAATGAAGATTTCTTGAATGTCAAAGCAGAAAACAATTCTTTTTAGGAAACAATCCTGATATGCAAATTACCATGTGTGTATATGGATAGATAAACATGTATTTGCATGTGGATTCGTTTATGGATTAGAATGATGTGAAGTGTATGTGTATATGTGTACATATAGATCAGAAGTGCCACTTTGGATCAACCCATGATTCAGTCAACCCAGTGTTTCATTCCTTTTTTTTTTTTTTTTAAGATTTATTTGTTTGGGGAGAAGCAGAGGGAGAGTCTTTCAAGCAGACATCGAGCACAGAGTCCAATGTGGGACTCGATCCTATGACCCTGAAACCAAGAATCAGACGTTTAACCAATGGTGCTACCCAGGCACCTCAGTATTTTGTTTCTAATGCATATCCCAAAGAACAAGTTCACTCTAAAACATCTTTTAAACAATGAATAATCACTTAGGCAAGTGATGCTCTCACCTTGCTGTCATTCTCAATATTGAAAGATAAACTGACCTATCTTAACTTTCTCTTAGTATTCCATTTGACTCTGTTATCTATGACTGTATTAGAGCCTCTATGGAAGGTATTTTAATTTTTGTCCTGCCCTCACTCCACCTCACAAAAGATTCTGCAATAAGGTTCTACAAAAAAACCCAGAAAATACTTTGGGTGATAGTGTTCAATTATTTGACAAGGCACTAAGATCAGCATTTATATTCTGTGTTCTTTTCTCTTTTATTACAAATAATCTGTTTTAGTACCACACTAAATTTTAGGCAAATGCTAACATGAATAAAAGTTTCCTACTTAAATGTATTTCCTCTCAATGAGGAAAGAAATCTTTACATGCTACATCACTGGCCTTGAACCTTCTTATATTTCAGTCATTGTAAATTAGAATTCCAAATTGCTTCATAACTTATAAAAATAGAATTAAAACATACCAAAAATGTATATCTATTGCATCTATGCCTTGGGCTTGGGGTTTGAAATTGATATTTATTTTTAGATGGCACTTTTAGTACCAAAGTTTTAAGGAACTAAATAGTATTTAATAAGAGCTATGTTAGAAACAGCAATTTGGACTATGGAATTAATGTATTTTTCCAGGAAAGGAGTTGTTGTTTTGTTGTCATTATTCGGAAAAAGAAATTATGCTCTCCATAAGATTTCTAGGCTCTGAACACATCAAATGTGGAAGTGAATGGCCCCCTCTGTTCCAAATACCCTAAATTCACCGTGTAGGAATTAGTTACTTAATGTTCAGTTTCAAAAGGGCCTCAGACCCATGTGCAGAGCCATAGATGACCCTCTATGAAGATATCCATTAAAAACAATTTGAGCACTTAGGACATTTGGATTTTATGAAATGGGTATTAGTTAGCATCTTCTAAATCTTTAAGATTTTTAAGGTTCACATTACTCGTGAACCTTATTCGTCTGGCCATGCCATCCTTAGGTCTGAACAACTTTCACTTTATCCTTGATAACTGTTTTCTCTTAGTGTCTCTTTCTTTGTTCATGTATATCATGTATATTAAAGGTTGGTAAACTCTTGTCCAAGTGTTAAATTCAGACCTTGTCCTGAATTTTGTATTCTTGTAAAACCCATGAACTGAGTATATTTACATTTGCTAAGAGTGTTTTTTTAAGACTGTGCAACAGAGACCATATGTGGCCCACAAAGCCCAAAATATTATCTGGACCCTCACAGAAAAGATTGCCCACCTCTTCTCCATATCATAGGAAACACACGCATACACACAAACATCCACCTAGCTTGTTCCTGCTAGATTGAATGGGCTGATCTAATGGGGATATAAACAGGAAATGGCTTTATATATCTCTCATCATAGCTTCCATTCATGCTATGTTGGTTCTCCCTTCCCTAACTCTTGGCATCTCCAATAAACTAACTTTCCAATTTTAGGTATTATAAACTCTAGTCTAGGCTAAACCAAAACCATAATACCACACCCAATTCAAAGCCTCTTCTCTTCTGCCCCTTACTCTCCCCTGCCCCCACCCACCCTGGTTTGAGGATGAGCTGTCAGCTGGGAATACAATCATCCCCAGGCTAATCTGAAGCTGGAGAATGTAGACAGAAACCCAGACTCATTCAGGTGGCTGTTGGCAGAAGGCCTCACTCAGTTCGTTGCCATGTGGATTTCTCCATAGGGTTGCTCATGGCATAACAGCCAGCTTCCCCAAAGCAAGTGATCTGACAGAAAAAGAAAAAGAGAGAGAGGGTGCCTGGGTGGCTCAGTGGGTTAAAGCCTCTGCCTTCGGCTCAGGTCATGATCTCAGGGTCCTGGGATCGAGGCCCGCATCGGGCTCCCTGCTCAGTGGGGAGCCTGCTTCCTCCTCTCTCTCCCTGCCTGCCTCTCTGCCTACTTGTGATCTCTCTCTCTGTCAAATAAATAAATAAAATCTTTAAAAAAAAAAAAAAGAGGGCGAGAAGGAAAGAGAAAAAAAAAGAGATGGAACCAGCAGTGTCTTTTATAAGTCAGTCTCAGAAGAGACATGCCCTCACTTCTGCCATAATGGTCAGGTGCAGTCTGGGAAAGGACAACCTGAGGTTACAAATGGATACAGGGATCATTGGGGGCCATTTCGAAATCTGACCACTACAAATGCTGATCTTTTATGAGCCTCCTCAGTTTTCTGCCCTCAGCAAACCAACTCATAGCATGTTATTCCTTGAGTCCTCTGCTCCAGCAGCCCCCTGGTTTTGGGTCCCAAGACAGCTCAACCCCAGTTACCCTACTTGTCTCTGGGAAAATCACTATCCTTGCCATACTGAATGGGAGAAAGCCCCTTCTACTACTGCTTCCCTCTTGCCTCGTGCAGCCATTCAAGTCTACTCTAGCCAGCTTCCTACTTTCAGAATTCTTCAGGAGGAAGGCAGGCACCAGTATGTATGTTCACAAATCTGAGGAACATATTTAATTCTCCTGTGAGTCAAGAACTCTCAACCACCATGCTCCCTACCAGAGCTCTCTCATCAGCCTTCTCTCTGGGACACTTGGGGGGAGCCTGTAGGTGGTGGCAAGTCAGCAAGCACCAGATGGGGGTGAGACACCAGTCTCTCCTTGAAGCAGGATTTGTCCTTTTGGACTTCCCCCAAGCTGTCAGTGTGGGGAAAACACCAAGTCTCCTATGAAATCCTCTTTTTTTTTAAGATTCTATTTATTTATTTGACAGAGAGAGAGAGAGAATGAGAGAACACAAGCAGGGGGAACCACAGAGGGAGAAGAAGAAGCAGACTTTCTGCTAAGCAGGGAGCCAGACACAGAGCTCCATCCAAGGACCCCTGGATCATGACATGAGCCAAGGCAGACAATTAACTGACTGAGCCACCCAGGCACCCCTAAATTTTTCTCTTTTCTATAAACTTTTATCATTACTTGTATAAACCAGCGGAGGGAATAGGAATGAGGACTAAAGGACCAGTTTGGCCTCCACTTTGCACTTCAGGAGAAAAGTAACTGACAGGAGTTGGCAGTACTCTAACTTTTGCGGGTATTCACCCCATGTGGGCCTCAGCTCTGTGCATTCACAGCGATTCTAAGATGAAGGAAGAGGTCCCTTTCTCTTCCTGTTAGGTGTGTGGTAGGGGGAGAAATGAGGGTCAGCCTCAGGGAGGCCCTGTGTCCTGGAGGCCCAATCCTTTGTGAAGAGCAACACTGTTCCCAACATTTACAGGAACTAAGGGGAGGGCGGAAATAAACGTGGCTCACATTTCAGAAACTAATTGTTTAAAAACAAACAAGCTGTTAAATAAAATACATCCTACCCTGGGATGCCCAGATGGCTCATCAGTTAAGTGTCTGCCTTCAGCTTGTGTCATGGTCCCAGGTCATGGGTTTGAATCCCATATCGGGGGCGGGGGGGGGTCCTTGCTCAGCAGGGAGCCTGTTTCTCCCTCTGCCTGCTGCTTCCCCCTGCTTGTGTTCTTTTTGTCTCTCTGACAAATAAGCTCTGTCTCTCTGACAAATAACTAAATAAAATCTTAAAAAAAAAATCCTATCTGCAATCTTGACAAATGTGCCTTCATAAGCATAAAATTGAGAAGTGTGGAAAACTATGGTTTTTATGGGACTTAAGGTTGGTCAAATATCCACAATGACTAAATTTAGTTATTATTACATATGTCTGGGTGTTCTGCTAAAGGGCCAGTGACATTCAGATGAGTAACAGACAAAAGAGTTGTGATTCATACATTTTTATCTATTTATTATTATCATTATCTATTTACTTCATAATATTATTCATGCCTTCACTTCTATTTGCTTCATTTTACAATTGCTAATTGTTTGAATAAAAATTTACACTTATCTTGTGTTGGGCTGGCAGTAATGCAAAGTAAAAAACCTTCCTATGGACACCGTAGTTCTGATATGGTTTTTACTGATTTCAATTTGGAGAAATTTTCCTCTACCAAGGCCCACAGACTGCTTTGGAAAAGTGAAGTAGCTGAACTCAGCAAATAATGGTTCACAGAAAACAACTGTAGGGAACAAAAATTCAAAATTAATTTGATATTCCACCAAAGACCATGATTTTCTTTTTGGAGAACAGCTGTTCAGTGCTCCTCTTTCAAGAACATCTTGTATCTTGTCTGAATTAAAAACTAACTCATTTAACAGCACTTACTCAGCATGCTTATCCTTTGAGAGTGTTTGTAAGGTCAAATTTATTTATTTACCTATTTATTTATTTGCAGTCGTGCGCAGGTGCACAAGCAGGGGGAGAGGCAGAGGGAGAAGCAGACTTCCCAGTGAGCAGGGAGCCCAATGTGGGGCTTGATCCCGAGACCCCAGGATGATGACCTGAGCCGAAGGCAGACACTTAAGCAACTGAACCACACCCAGGTGTCCCTGTGAGGTCAAATTTTATATGTGCTTCATCAAACCGTTTCATCTTTAGGCACGTGAAAATGTTTATATAATCTCTGCTCTGTTCCAAAGAATTTCATTACCATCAGCCTTGTCTCTTGGTAACAAATTCTAACTGTACCATACAAGGCACAAAGAATGCTTCTGGATTTTTATCCAAAATTCTGGGTATATAGCATTTTCATTACCAAACATGCTAATACCATTATCATAGGTGTGCTTTGGAAAATCTTTTAAATCAATGATTAAAACTTCAAGTTTAAATTTTTTTTTCGGTTCAAACCTGTACTTTTTTAAATGAGGTATAAGATAAAAAGAAAAAAAATAAGGTATAAGATAGTGAAGTAATCATTAACTTCAACATCTTTGTTTACTTTTTATGTTAGCTCAGAAATCTATATGATAAATACTTGTTGTTAAAACATTGACCTTTGTCCTTGCTCTAAGTAAACTTAAAATGTTTGCCTTTTCAATTTTTATGCATGATTCATTCTTTCTTTTTATTATATATTTAATTAATGATCTCAGTTTGAATTCTCTATCCTAGAAAGGGACTCTTTTTGCATTTAGGAAGTCTTACATGTTGGCCCATTATTAAATCAAATTTCAGAAAAATTTCTACAGAACCTAGAAATTTCACATTATTTCCTTAACTATTTTGCTATTATTACCAGAAAAGCATCACTATGCTTGGTTAAATATTAGACATATAGTATTATTCTATATAAACATGACATCAGAGTTTTCTGTTGGTGTTAATTTGCCTTTCTCAAATACAGTTGATTGCTATCTATTCCGTCTTTCTTTACAGCTGAATGATTGCATTGGTGCTTTTTGTGTGTATAGTTTTATGATCTGTAATTAAATTTTCCTTTAATAAAGAACATGAAATCACAGGGATTCCATCTGAAATGACTGAACCACGTATTTGACATGATTTTCTTGTTCATTTTCATTGTTTTGACTGTAATTAAAATTTCACTAGTTTGTGAAGTCTAGTTTCTATCATTGTTTCCAGATTTTAAGTTAAGTTGGCCATTTATTTCAAGATTTTGTCTTTTTCTCTTCACCTTTTTTTCTTATGTGTTTCATCAAACTATTCCATCTATAAGCAGATGAAGAAATTATATTATGCTATATTATGAAATTCAAGTCTTACCACCTTCTTGACTTACAGCTATTCTTTTTTTTATGACTTTTTTTTTCAGTGATCCAAGGTTCATTGTTTATGCACCACACCCAGTGCTTCATGCAATACGTGCCCTCCTTAATACCCACCACCAGGTTCACCCACTTACAGCTATTCTTAATGATCTAGGATTAAAAATAAAATATTGTGTATGGACTTGAATATATTTTTAAAATAAATGTTAAGATAAAATATAAATATTGTTATTATATTGCTTTCAAAAAGCTATTTTCCATTAAAATATCCAGGATATCTTTTTTTTTTAAGGTTTTATTTATTTATTTGACAGAGGGAGACATAGCGAGAGACGGAACACAAGCAGGGGAGCAAGAGAAGGAAAAGCAGGCTTCCCGCTGAGCAGGAAGCCCAGTGTGGGCCTCGATCCCAGGACCCTGAGATCATACCTGAGGCAAAGGCAGATAGATGCTCAATGACTGAGCCACCCAGGCATCCTCAAGATATCTTCTTTTTAAAAGGCAAAAAAAGGGGTTCTGGGGTGGCTCAGCTGGTCAAGCATCTGACTCTTGATTTCAGCTCAGGTCATGATCTTACAGTTGTGAGATCAAGACCCACGCCAGGCTCCATGCCCAGCTTGAGATTCTCTCTCCCTCTCCCTCTCTGCTCTTCCTTTCCTTTTTCTCCCTCTCAAAAAAAGAAAATTAAAGAAGTAAAAAGGCAAAATAAAGGGATAATTAATGACCCCTTTATAATTAATACAATTAAATCTATAATTAATAAGATTTAAATATCAAAATTATTTAAGTTGAAAACCTAATGTTTTGAGATTTTAATGAAATCATATTACATATTTTATAACAATTAACTCACAGTTCTAGGTACCATCTCCTTCTGATTGCTAGAGAAGCAATAGAAAGCAATACCTTTCACGATATTCCATCTAGACCTAAGAGATACAATATTAAGGGGAAAAAGGAAGTGTTCAGTCCCACAAAATGCGTCTTAGCTAGTACTACATGCAACTGCTGTGTATCCAACACTAATTTGTGAAGACTTCTGGAAAGATGTTTTGGAGCATGAACAAAGGAAGAAAATGAATGATTTTGGAAAATGATGCTTTGGATGCAAACATTTATTAGTTTAATTGGTATAATGAAAGGAAGAGTGGCAAATCGATTTGTGTTTTCTCTTATTAAACAGGTCTACTTTTCAAGACTCCTAATGTAATCTGAAGCTGTCTGCTCTGGCATACTGAGAACAGAACTTACCACTCTACACACTATTTCATTTCCAGACATAGAGCAGGAAGAATAAATAAGTGCCATCCCATGGTCTAACTGGTATCTCTCCAGAGAACAGATGTTTAGGGCTATGAGTAGGTCTGTGTCAGCACATTGGGTGTGGTGTGCACAATATTTTCAATATATTTGTAATGAATCAAAGAACCCATGGTTAGTTAGGTCAGCTTAACGGAGTAGATCTCGGGCTGCTGAGGACACAGAACCCAGAGCAGAAAGAGATGGACAGATGCTTCAATGTTCGAGGGGTTTTAGCCTATGAAAGAAATGTTATTATTATTTTTTTTTATGAAAGAAATATTATTAAAAGTAGTACATCACTTAGTGCTCCATTTATAAATCTGGTTTAACTTATTAACCAAGTGGCATTCTTTAAAAAAGCATTTCCCTAACTAACCATATATTACTTACACAAGTAATCAAAATATGAGTTTAACAAATTAGATTTATCCAAACATTTAAATGCTTAATAAAAATTTAATCAAAGACCCTTTAAAATTTAAAGACTCAGAAATGCTCTAAATCCCTTAAGAAATACACAGAAGACAAACTATTGCAGCTTATAAAACTGAATAAAACTATTATACCAAGATGATTATATAGCATAAACTTTTTTTTTATCCCTCGCATTCCCAGGCTTTCATTTTTTAAAGATTTGATTTATGTATGTATTTATTCATTCATTCATTCATTCATTCATTCATTCATTCATTCATTCATTCCAGAGAGCAGAGGGAGGAGCACGTGGGGCTCAATATCCCAACCCTAGGATCATGACTTGAGCTGAAATCAAGAGTCAGACACTTAACTGACTGAGCCACCCAGATACCCCTGAGGGTTTCACTTTTTATATTTTCTTGGGGTTTAAATAATCCTGCCAACTACCGTTTATGACTTAGTTAGAATTTAATAATCTTATTGGACCTAAGGAAAACAAACGGATGGGGCACCTGGGTGGTGCAGTCGGTTAAGTCAGTTCAGTCTGTGCAGGTCGAGATCTCAGGAGCTTGAGATGAAGCCCCCTGTTGGGCTCCCTGTTTAGCCGGGAATCTGCTTAAGACTTTCTCCATCTTCTTCGCGCCTTCTGCCCCACGCATGCGTACTCTTTCGCATACACCCTCACTCTCTCTACTCAAATAAATAAATAAATCTTAAAAAAGAAGAAAGAAAGAAAACAAACAAAAGGCATCACAGGGGCGCCTGGGTGGTTCAGTGGGTTAAAGCCTCTGCTTTCGGCTCAGGACATGATCTCAGCGTCCTGGGATCGAGACCCGCATTGGGCTCTCTGCTCAGCAGGGAGCCTGTGTCCTCCTCTCTCTCTGCCTGCCTCTCTGCCTACTTGTAATCTCTCTCTCTGTGTCAAATAAATAAATAAAATCTTTAAAAAAAAAAAAGGCATCACAGACCAACTAATCCCGCAGGTTCTGGGGTAGAGCCAACAAATTTTGGGGATACACAGCCCACGACCATTTAAACTTGAGTTTTGATCGCAAACTGAGTATACTTAATAAAACCATTTTCACCCATATCCCTGCCTCTCACAAAGATTCTCCATTTTTGAGACATCATGGCAGTGCAACAAGTCCAGGGGATCCCGTCTTCTTTTGTTCTTCCACTTTGCCATTCTTCTGCTTGTTGGCTTTTGTCCACATTCTTGCTGCCTCATGGTTCCAAGACACTTTCTGCACCTCCAGGGCTCTTATGCACTCAGCCATCAGGAACAAGGAAGCAGAGGCAAGGGCAAAAGCTGTGGTAGTCTTTATTTAATAACATAATTTAAAGTCTTCTTGAAAGTTCCATCCAGCATGGATGGTAAGAATGGAGAGAAGTAGATGATTTAAGAAATCTCTAGAAGGCAAACATAAGAGATTAGATACAAAGGATGAAAGAGGAGGAGGTGGCAAGCATGGCACTGAGGCTTCCGGCTTGGGTACCCAGGTAGACAGCAGTGCCAGTCACTCAGAAACCGGTCCACTGGGTTGTGGTTGAGAAGATCATGAGTTCAGGTTTGGATATGCTGAGCATGAAGTGCCTTTAAGACATCACCAAAGAGGGCACCTGGGTGGCTCAGTGGGTTAAAGCCTCTGCCTTCAGCTCAGGTCATGATCTCAGGGTCCTGGGATGGAGCCCCACATTGGGCTCCCTGCTTGGCAAGGAGCCTGCTTCGTCCTCTCTCTCTGCCTATCTCTCTGCCTACTTGTGATCTCTCTCCCTCTGTGAAATAAATAAATAAAATCTTAAAAAAAAAAAAAGACATCACCAAAGAGTTGCCAAGTAAGATAGTTGGATATATTCACTCTATTTCTTTTCCTATGAAGAGACTACGTTTGTGAGAAGCAATGTTGTGTGACAAAACATCATGGGCAAAAAGACAATAAGTCCACAGATGCTGCACCAAACAGAAGCATGGTGGGCTAGAAAAGCAAACCTAAGTCTAGATGGGCCTACACTAAGGGAGACAAATCACTGCCCCCTTCAAGACATGGTAACGCCCAAGGTGTTTATAGGTTTCTTGCTACTGTTGCCAATAGGGGCACTCAGAAGGGCAAAAGCCAGGCCAGCTTCAACGAGAGGAAGCTCATGCTTTTGAGCTATGTATAATTGCCTCCATCTCTACTGCATGGACATTTGCTCATGAGCACACTGACAAAGCTGGTGTATCTGGGAAAGAGGTTGAGTAGGTCACATAGTCACAGAATGGCTCCACTTATCTGTTGATTCTCAAGGTTCTGCAGCTTATTTGTGCTCTAAGAACATGTTTGGATCTAGTCTTGATTATGCCCCTCCTGCCTTCCATCTTGATGGTCCAAGAGAACAACCATTAATGATGGGAAACTTAGGTCACATGGTCACACAGCTACACTTGGTCAGGCTTTTGGCCTTCCTAAGGGCCTGGTAACAAGCCAATAACTGTTTTCCTGAACCAGACTAGTTATTTGCTGAAGGGGGTAAAATTTTCTCCAAAACCCTAGAAGTCTCAGCTATGTGTCTACTATCAAGTTTACTTGACATTTCCTTTTTGGTCTTCTATTTATAGTTGCCTCCTCCCATCTAATTTTCATTTGATAGCGAGAATAACTTTCTAAAATGAAAATGTGATCACGGCTTTCTCTTGTTTAAAATCATTAATTAGTTCAATCACAATACTTTAACAAATGTTCAATGAGCACAAATGATGTGCCTGTTCTAGGTCATGAGGATTCAGCAGAAATCATGATAGGAGATTTTTGCTCCATTCTTTGAATCTGCAAAATAAGTCCCTGCCTTATAATATGACTTGAGGAATGTTAGTCCCACACTGAAGCCCAAATTCCATTAGAAATTCATTCTTTGGACTAAAGCTCTTTGTCATATGCTAAATGCCCTGAGGCAGTAAAGCTTTTTATTCCTGACCATAAACACTCTGGGTAAGTTCATATGACAGCACCCCAAGATGAGATAGTCCAGTAGAATATTATCTATAGAAGTTTTATGACATCCGTCATGCCAGAAAACATACTCTGGGAAGGTTGTGATGTTTTTAAATAAATATTTTAATTTATGAAAACTACAAATTCAAAACCCTTGATACTTCTTGAGTTTTTCAGTTCAACTCATAAACTTTACTCTTTATAAATCTGGCAACTTTTAATAATCACTTTCTAAGAGGACTTTTACAACTTAGTTGAATTATTTATTTTTTTAAGATTTTATTTATTTGAGAGAGAGCATGTGTGGGGAGGAGCAGAGGAGGAGGGAGAGGAAGAAAGAATCTGAAGCAGACTCCACACTGAGTGTGGAGCCCTACTCGGGGCTTGATCCCATGACCACCAGATCATGACCTGAGTTGAAACCAAGGTCATGCTCAACCCACTGAGCCACCCAGGCACCCCACTTCAATTGTACAACAAACTGTCAGGAACTTTAAGAGATCTAGTACTGTAAACTAACAAGTTAGCCTGTCAACGTTTCTTTGATACTGACAGTGGACAGGGGACTCTTGGGTCACAGACAAAGGGCTTTTATACTCACAGCAAAAACAGTTGCTAGAGTAGTATCATTTCACATTAGTTCTCTGTTCAATAGTTCTGGGTTAAAAGCCAAATATAATATGAGTAATAAATTTAATTTAGTGATACCCTAGATGGAATCAAAAATCAGAAAAAGGGCACTAGGTAAAACCTAAGGAAATCTGGAATGAGGTATGGACTTTAGTAATAATAACACATCAATATTAATTCATTAATTATGATAAATATACTATAGTAATGTAAGATGTTAATAATAGGGGAAATTGAGTGAGGGTTATAAAAATGGGAAAATCCCTGTACTAGCTTCATAAATCTTTTGGAATTTTAATACTATTCTAAAATAGTTTTTAAGTAAAATGAATGAAAAATATTAAATAATAGCACACATTGTACTTGAATATTGAAAACATTGTGAAAATTGTAGTCAATGAGTGAAGTCTGGGAACACCGAGCGTATGAGGGATGTCTGAACACTCTTTCAGTGTGACAGGGGAAGATGTGTAATTAAACCACATCAGTAGTTGCCTATAGGTTACAATTTCAGATGTTCTCCTGCAGCACTAATTAGAAGAGCCTTTCATCAACCACTCTGAGAATAAACAGAGACTAACCACCAAAAGCAGAGCTGAAACTTCAGCAAGAGTGAAACATGTCTTTCTCTGTAAGGAACTGGGGCTTCTTGGTGTCTGGGTTCTTAGGGGATTTCTTAGGTGGGGAGTCACCATTAACACCCAGGCTCTGGTTTACCACTGGGGTGTGGCTCCTCAGAAACCTGTGTCTTTTAACAGTTCCTTGGCAAACATGAGTCTTTATCCACACATACAAGACCCCTCACTCTGGGAGTAGAGAGATAGAATGGAGGGCCATGCCCATCCCCAGTAGCCCCCAACCATCTCTCTTTTACCCTGTTCTCAATCATCTGGGGATTATAGGTCCCTCTCTCAATACCCAAGATCCCAAAGTGAGAGAAGACCATGTCAACATTCCTAATCTGTAAGATGGAGGACAAGAAGAAACTGTTGGTCCAAATCAGTGGTCTGGAACTTTAGCCTACATGAGAATCATCTGGAGGCTCTGTTACAAGACAGGTCACCTCCCTCCACTCTCCAGACTTCCTACTCAATATAGCACCAATTATTTGCATTTCTAACAAGTCCCTAGGTGATGTTGCTGCTGGGTGGTTCCACACTTTAATAACCACTGGTTTAAAAGATCTGGAAGGCATATTTCTTCTCTCAAATCTATTAAATCCATATATCTCAGACTCATGTGATCATAAAAATCACCTAGGAACTTGGCTAAATATGTAGATCAGCAGACCCTATCTCAAATCTACTGACTCAGAATCACCAGAAGAGCACCTCAGCCAATTCTTATGATCAGAGGATTTGGGGAAACTTTATTATATCAAACACAGAGCACCATTAGTGCAGATGGTCTTAAGTTAGGGCAGGACATGGCAGGGAGGCCACAGGCATTCAAGGACGGCATGCATGCCCCAGCAAAAATGGGTAAAGCTGATGGTGGGAGCGAGAAGGGATCATCAGGGCCACAGTTTTCCTTCACCCTTGCCCACTGTGTGCAAAGCACTGTAGAAATAATCTCAACCACTTGTCATGCTTCTTTACTATTCTATCAACACTATTGGATGGGGAGACCAGGGGGCCCCTGGGAGTACAAATGGTCAAGGTGATACTGGGTCAAAAGGCAACATTGGAGGATTATCACATATAACATCATTGAGGGTTTTGAATGTGTTCAGTTTCCCCTAACACATAATAATATATCAGTGGAAAGCCTTTTATTTAGTTAGTTTTCTATCCTCTCTCATGTGTATAATGTCCAGGGACAAAGCTGGTCTTATAAGTAATTAGAGCATATGGCTCCTAGAGCCTCTTATGGCCAAGGAGACCATATGCCCAGGTTTTCCCAGGACACTTTACTATTATCACAGCTTCCTGTGCAGTTCTCACCCCTATATTGTTTCAAAATATCCTGGTTTCGATGATAAATTATATTACTTATATTAATTAGAAAAATTCATGTAGCTCTAATATTCCACATGTCCACGGATTTAATCATAGTCACTTATATTTGTCTCATGTCTTTTAACGTAAAAGGTATTTTTGTAAAGTGAACTGGAGTACTTATTATCTCCATTGTTAAGTTCTGGAAACACGGCCTCAGAGAGGCTAAATGACAGGACCAACATCACAATACTCGGAGGGGTGGAATAAGAGGTCAAGTTTCTCTAAGCCCTAGACCAATGAGTTTCTTCCAAAATAGTCTTATTTGAAGGTAAAGTATTCCTTCTCTTTAAACTATATTATCTTTGTGTCCCCCCAAAAACAAAATTTCATCATTAAGATGTTCATTTCTTTGAATCGTTCGAAACCAATGGTAGAAGTCCCTTCCGAAATAAAAACATTCTAACTTCCCATCACCTATGACATCAGCAGGGTTGAAAAGAGAGGTAGGAAAGCTGAACCTCCTCTAGTGGGTAATGAAGGGCATGCCAACACCACCACAACCCACCAGGCCCGGGCAGGAAGCAGAAAAAAAAAATGGTAACAGAAGGAAAGAACAATGAGTAGGGAGATAGTTCCTCTCAAAGGCTTTTTAGGGTTTTGGGGGGGTGGTATTTTTTTTATTTTTGAGGTAAGTTGTATGGTAAGAAGGACATCTTGGCTCTTGCCTCCCAATTTCGCCCGTGTGGTCTCCTGGACTGCTAGTTTATCCAAATTAAACAGAAAGTGATACTAACTCTGACTGGAAGCAATGTGAAGTGATAATTTGGTCTCACTTCTCCTCTTATTAAGGGGCAGAGAGAAATTTCTCCTTATAATGATTTGGCCCAATGATGGCAGCCCAAGATGCTCCATTTAAGACAATTTTCAAAAATGCCATTGGATAATTAAAAAAAAATCTTATTGAGAATGAGACCAAGAATCTTTCTGGAGGTATTTTTCCCTTTCTTTTCTGAAAGGCAGATTCAGGGCCATGTCATTTTTCCCTGATGATGACTCCCGCCTTCTTCCCCACAGCATGGGGGAGCTGCTCAATTAAACAAGAGACTCAAGGAGAAGGCCGTTAGAAAATTGGAAAGAGTGGCAGCTAGAGAACAGATGCTCCTGCTTATAAATTAGGAGAAGATTATGCATGGCCAGCTGTACCATATAAATGCCCGGTTTTTATACCACACCATGACCCTCTGTGTTTATCATATGGTCCAGCATCTGGTCAATTCTGTCCCCAGCTCCCATATATCTATTCAAATCAAGCATTGGCTGGGGATTTATTTATGTATATGCTTCAATCTCAATCAGGATACCCTCCTGAGATCTCAACTTGCATGTGGCAGAGAATTAATCCAGCAAGTCCTTTGTACCACAACTACAAGTTCTCACTTACCTGGAAGATCATTTCATTTTCATAAGGTTTAGGAGGTGAGTAGTGGCCACATGAGGAACATATACATGTATATGTACATAGATAGATGTAGAGACAAAGGTATAGAAGACTCAACATTTTTATATAGCAAGAGAAACAGATATGAGTACTCTAGAATAAGGGAAAAAGCAATGTTTTGTATGCCTTGAATAATTAAGATGAAAAGAGATTTTTCTTGTATTTTAAAAATCATGGGCTAAACCTAAGCTTATCTAACAGTTTTCTAAGTTTCTTTCTTTTGTAAAGACAACTTTCAAAAAAAATCCATTAATTGATTTTTTGGCTTTGGGTGTTTTGCTTTAGATGTCTTTGTTCACTTAATTTTAACAGGGCCCAAGTTATGTGGGCCCATCTTTGTGATACAGTAGAAAAAATACTTTGATATTTTTCCCACACCACACATCAAAACAAATTCTAAACCAGAGAGTTAAATTGAAAAAATTCAAACCAAAAATAAACTTAGAAGAAAACACTTCAACATTATTTTCTGATCTCTGGAAGGTGAAAAGTTTTAGATTATAAAAAAAATGAAAGAAAGTTTAATAAAAAAAAGATTGATAGATTTTTAACAATAAAACCTCAAACTATACTAAATCCTAAAATTTAACATAAGCTGAAGTAAAAGACAAATAGCAAGTTGTGGCTATTTTGTTTTTGCTTTGTTTTTTTAATAAATAATGAACAAACTGTTTCTCTTAATATATGAAGAGCTCTTAAGGATCGATAAGAAAAACATCAAAACATAGATAAAGGAAAAAGACATAAATAAATAGTTCACAATAGAAGAAATACAAATTTCTGTATGCCAGTAAATATTTTTATTATTCAATTCATTAGTAATGTTAAAGTGTTAAAGTAAAACAAAGTACCTTTCTACAACCATCAACCAGAAAAAAAATTAAATTATAATAATAAGGATAGGATGAGATTGATAAATTAGGGTAACCACCATGGAAAGCAAATTCGCCTTAAAGTGTTCATATCCCTTGACTCAGTAATTATATTTCTGGGCCTCTTACTAAGGGTGAAAAATTCAAAATGCAAATACAAATTCAGGCACAGTATATTCACTGCTGTGTAAGTTTTAATAATAAAACAAAAAGTAGAAACAATCTAAATGCTCTTCAACTAGAAGGAAATGGCAAAGTATATTCAGATGTGTCCATTAGGCTATTATGTCTACTATGTAAAAATTTCTTACAAAAATTTATAATGACATAGAAAGAGGAAATAAATTCACATTTCTCTGGCCTAATCAATGTGGCACCTTTTCCATGTGCTCTTGATCTGCATGAATTATCAAGTCAATGTAAAGTAGGATACTGAAGGGATCAGGATATGCCACCCCAAAATATGCCACTTCAGCATAAAGATTATTTTTTTAAGATTTATTTGTTTGAGAGAGAGAGAGAGGGAGGGAGTGATGGGGAGGGGCAAAGAGAGAGGGAGAGAGAGACTCAAGCAGACTCCACGCTGAGCATGGAGCCCAATGCAGGGCTCACTCTCAGGACCCTGAGAAGGACCTAAGTCAAAACTAAGAGCTGGGGGTTCCTGGGTGGCTCAGTCCATTAAGTGTCTTCCTTTGGCTTAGGTCACAATCCCAGGGTCCTGGGATCAAGCCCTGCATCGGGCTCCCTGCTCGATGGGAAGGCTGCTTCTCTTTCTCCCACTCCCCGTGCTCGTGTTCCCTCCCCATGTTTCTGTCTGTCAAATAAATAAACAAATAAAATCTTAAAAAAATAAAAAACAACCAAACAAGAGTTGGATGTTTAACTGACTGCACCACCCAGGCACCCAGCATAAAGATTATTTTCAACTAAAGGCTCTTAAGAATCAACAGATACAGGAAGAGTTCTCTGCCTTCCCCTTTTCTGCCGGCGTGCAAGGCATACGTTTCCCTTTGTAAAGCTGGAGTAAGATTTCCCCACCCTCCTGTACTAGGATGAAGAAAGCAACCTGTACCGCAAGAGACAGAGAGTCAGCACCAAAATGAGTCTGCATAAACAAAGCTTACCAAAATAACCTTTCATTAGTTCTGCCATGTATTTCCTTATTAATTCCCCACAATTTATAGTTCCTTGAAGCCTAAACCCTCTTTCCTTTGTTAAAATGGTATATAAGATCCCAAGTTTAACCACTCTTGTGGGTTTCACTTCTTCTCTGTGAATTCCTGTGCGTGCAAACATATTAATAAATTTATATTCCTTCTCTCATTTTAATCTATATTTTGTCAGTTAAATTCACAGGCCCCCAGCCAATGAACCTGAAGGTAGAGGAAAAGTGTTTTCCTCCCCAACAGTTTCAAACACACAGAAATTCCTTCATGAATCTTCGCTATTATTGTCATTCTCATTCAGTCCTTGAAACAAGTCTGTAAAGTTGGCAATGTTTTGCGCATTTCAACAAAGAGAGTGAAGCAAGCCTCGGTGAGGTCAAGTGCAGAGGTTCTATATGAACACAGATCAGTCAGCCTCCACAGACCAGGTGTTTTTTGTTTTTTCAAAATATTATGCTCCAAAGACTGGAGAATTCAACAATACTCACCATAAGATTCAACATTCCAAGTTAAAAAGTCATTTTCAATTGTTTGGAGGATTACATTTTTGTACTACAGGGTAGGTATGGAAAGAGGCTACTAAGTATGACTGTGGTAGGATGGGGAATGATTTAAGATCTTAAGATGATTCAAAACTAAAGCAATATAAGAAAAACCTATCATACTAATGATAGTACTCCCATAAAGAATTTAAAAAGATATGCAGTAGCATGATCTGTCTTCTCTTCAATGATTTTATCCAATTTAAAACTGTCTTCTGATATCTGCAGGCAAGTATGCCTGTAAATTGCAAATCTGAAATTCTAAACCTGGACTCTGATGCCTGTTAAGTGGAATGTTATAAATGGGACCCAGCTGTTAACTTTGCACACTGCAAACAGAGGTATCTCAAAATGGCTCATCAAGTGACTTATAAATATATCAGTGATGTTGAAAATGGAGCCTGTTTCTTTCGACAATACCATGATTTTATTGGATTTGGTTACCTACATTTTCCTTTTGTTTATTTTTGAAAGGGAACATCCTTTTCACCACTTTCCAGACATACATCAGTATGTTAGTTTATGTGTTGAAGTTGGTAAGAAAAGGGTTTACACAAAGTAGGTCTCTACTTGGCACAGAAAGGAGTCATTGAAGACTTGCACATAATTTTAAAAATATTTAAGAATTAGGGGGAAAGGACCATCATGCAAAAAGCATTAGTTAAAGAGAGGGTTTGTAAAAAGCAAAAGAAAGGAGGAAAATGAGTTCCTATGATTTTACCTCATTTTTTAAGTACTCTGGATGCAGAGATGTCTATAAACATCACAAATTTGAAATAACACATCTTGAATTAGAAGCATTTTATTTAATAGATTCCTATAAATGTGATCACAGCTGTTTCTTCACATGCTTCAAAACATAGGTGTCCCAACATGGCTCACCCAGTGGCTTTTAAATATCGATCGTGCAAGGAAAATTAACTTGGTTTTATGTAATTGGGCCCTACCGAGATTTTGCGAGGCTTGGTTTTACTGCTGGTAAAAGCCATAATTTGAGTCTTCCCTTACCACCACTGTTTTTAGCTTGGATCTTCCCCCAAACCCCACTTTTCCGACATAATAAACTATTGAACCCCAGCATAATTAACCAATTTTATAAGATGGTTTTATCATCAACGTAGAATATAAATGATACAAATGTCTTTCCATATTATGGGATGGCAAACCTATTTTCCTCAGACATTTATGAAGAGCTCATTCTATCTGACCTCTTCATTCCCAGGGTAAGAGGGGGTGGGGTTGGGGGGGCAGCAAGGAAGAGCAAGAAAAAATTCACCCTTCCAAGTGCATTAAAAGCATTTAAACCAAACATTATACATTTCCCAAGAGAAAGAAAGAAAAAAAGAGGAGAAAGGGGGAGAGAGGAAGAGAAGCAGAAAGGAAGAAAATGCAAGTTCTCCTGTCAAGAAAATTGTCTTGGTGAGTTTTCATGTCGGGCGATAAGAACAGTTTGTAGAGACAAATAGCAGTGGTTTGGGGTTCGTTTTGTCTTTTCAGTTTATTTTTAGCTACCAGCTTACAATCACAATGAAAATTTAAAAGACAGATGACATTTAACTTTAAAAACTGAACAAATGATCCTCAATATCATCCAAAGGGAAAAATACCTTCTGACACAACGGCTGGTGGCCATATGGTATCGTTATGTGACTTACACACAGGAGTCTATGTTTTAATACAGAAGCAGTCCACACACACATGCATACACAATGTTTCTGCTGCTCTCTTACTAGTGGATTTCAGAGGCATTTTCATTTAGTCTCTTTGAGACTAAATGGCTAGTGGGGATTGGAAGTGAGAGAGGAAGTCACTGGTCCCATGGGAAACTGAGCTGAGGTGCAGCCTCTTAAACAGGAAGAAGGAGAAGCCACTCAGAACCCAGTGAACTCATCGAGACAGTTCAGGACAGTGAGTACCCACAGCAATTCTCAGACACTGGCTAACAACTTCTTGGCTTACAACCACAGTATGGTTGAAAACCTGCTTTCAGTGCCTAGGAAATATTATTTATATTGGAATATCAAGACACCAGCCTTCTGAATTATTCTGGTTTTCTGTAACAACTCTTTACTGTTCTGTGGAGTAAAACTTAGGAGAAACTCAACCATCCACCAGCCATAATCTTTCTTTAACTAGTAATTTTGCACATTTACTGTAAAATTAAAGTTGAAGCTTGCACTCCTCAGTGATTTTGGTTGCAAACAACAAGCAGATTTCCAGCTAGTTAAATAAAACATGAATTTGTTCAAAAGATAGAAATTAGTTCCCAGGATTGCTGGGGGAGCTGTGTTTCGGTAGAAACTAATGTGGGCAAAGCCCAGTCAACACCCTGCTGGACTCTGCTGATCCTGGGTCCTTGCTGCTGTGCCACCATCACAAATAATATCTAAGTGGCCCTGAGACTTTGAATGCTCCCAGGGGGAGCATCTCACTGGCCACCCTTTGGCCACCCATCTATCCTCTAGCAGCCAAGGGTCAACAGTAGAAAAAGAAACTGCCTCCCTTTGATTTCCACTGGGGTAAGTCAAGCCCTGTCTCCCATCCTTTTTTGGATTCTCCTGAAATAGGAAGAACACTAGGCATCCAGAACCACAAATTTTAGGGCTTTATAATAGGCCCTTCGCCTACACTGCCTCATTTAATTATTATAATAACTGTATCATCCCCATTTTAAAGATGAAGAATTGAGGCTCAAAAAAGAAATGTAAGGATCCATAATGAGAAAATCCAAGATACTGAAGTGCCATCCCAAATATCAAGAAATCTGAAATTATGCTTACTATAATTCTATTGACCAATGTGTTTGAGTCGCCTCTCTTTGAAAAGTTGGGATCTAAATGTGATATATGCAGTAACACCCTTAACTCAAACATAGGTTTAAGAAAAATACCATTTCTTCAAATACTTCAAGCACATGAATCTTTAAGAGGTTAATGCCTATTCTATTTTATAAACTGCAAATATGCTTTCTTCAAGCTAACCTGTCAATTTATATAAAAGGAATAAGAAACTCCTAGTTTAGAATAAGGAATTTTGAATTAAAGATAGTAGAGGGTGCTAAGTTTTTTGCTTCTTTGTAGACCCACAGCACACAACTGATCCCCTGTGACTGTATTTCAGGGTGCCCTCTTCAACTTACAAGCAGCTGCCAAATGTCCAACATTGACTGCAGGAGAGGTCCCCTGACTAGTGGGACCCCTGTGCTCCTATATATCATCCTTGGAGAACTGTCTGTCATTGTACTCCAATGTGGAATTATCTTTGTTTACTTCTTGATATTTATTGAGAACCTCTTATGTTTGGGGCATCTTCAAGCACTTTAGCTACATTGTCTCATTTAATCATTGCAATAATTATGGTATTCCCATTTTATAAATGAGACATTGAAGTTTTAAGATCAGTATTTTCCCCCAAATCTGAAGCATAAAATTGCTCTTGGAAAAAAAGGATTCAAATCTTTCTCCCTGTCTTCAAAGTCTGCTAGCATCTCCATGAGGTCTCCTATGACTATCCAGCAGACAGAATTATCACCTCCTCGGGACCTCCATAGTTGGTATATTCTGCTTTGTATTATTTTTACGTGTGCTGTTAAAAACTTTGGGTGGTGACAGGATGGGAGGAGGTGTAAACTTGTGAATCCAGAACAGAAATTCTTTGCAGGGTCAAAATCTGCGCATGCAGTGGGAGAGAACAGCAGTGATAGTGACACTTCACAATTGCTCATTGTGTGTCAGGGAGCAGGTGCTTCACATGTTCCGATGATGCAATCTTTATACCAACCCCACAATGTAGGGATTATTAATGTCCCTGTTTTACAGGAAGAGAAACTAAGGCACTGAGAAGTTAAAGAATTTGTTGTCATGAATTGCATTACATCTCCTGAAAATTCATATGCTGAAGTCCTAACCCCTAGTACCTAAGAATGTCATCTTATTAGGAAAGAGGGCCATTGCAGATACAATTAGTTAAGATAGGCTCGTACTGCAAAATGGTGGGTCCCTAATCCAGTATGATGATGTCCTTTTAAAAAGAGATATATACACACACACAGGGAGAATGCCAAGTAAAGATTAGAGTTCTCCTGCGTCAAGCCAAAGGCCAAAGATTGCTAGCAAACCACCAGAACCTAGAGGAGAGGCCTGGAACAGACCCCCTTTCCCAGCCTTCAGAAGAAACCAGTCTGCTCACACTTGATTTTGGACTTATAGCTTCTAGAATGGTGAGATAATACATTTCTGTTGTTCCAACACCGCCGCTTGTGGTATTTTGTTAGGTAGCCCTAGGAAAATGATAGAATTGTCTAACATCACATAGCTGCTAACTAGTGATGCCTGACTGTGAACCTGAGCAATGTGGCTTGGGAGTCCATGCACGGTTCTGGAGAGAGGTGGGGAAGAGGAAGGAAGTAAGTGATGACAGAAGTTGTCTAGGCCGTTGGGAGGGTGGCCAGCATCTATGACAAGCTGGGAAGGAGGGACTTGGTACAGAATTCCCACAGTGCAGAAGCAGTAACTCTGTCCTGTCTCTCATCTGCACTTCATATCACCCAGGATACCCATGTGGTCCAGGGAGCCACGCCATCAGCAAACATCTGTGGCAACAGTGATGGACCACACCACATTTGACCTTCAAGTGAGGCCTGCTTACCAGCTGTCAGACGCTTACCACAGTGAATAGAATATCCCCCAAATGTTAGCAAGGATTTTTAAACTTAATGGTTATATTGATATATAATTGATACATATTCACAGTACATATTTACTGTACATATTTACAGTACATGATTTGATACTTTATGACAAAAGCATATACCCATGAAGCCATCACCACAATCAAGTTACTGAGCACATGCATCTCTGCAAAGGTCTCATCTCATCCTGCCCCTTCATGTTTTCTCCCTCCATCCCTCCCGTCCCATCTCTCTGTCTACCCTCAATCTGTTCTGCTGTCTTTCATTATACATTAGCTTGCATCGTATAGAATTTTATATAAATAAAATCCTATAGTATATACTACTTTTTTTTTGGCTTCTTTCACTAAGCACGATTATTTGTCCATGGAATTGTGTGTATCATTTGACCGTTCTTGTTCACTACAGAGTGGAATTCCATTGCATGGGTATACCACAATTTGTTTATCCATTCACCTGGATTCTTTTCCCAATTTTCTTTTCATTGTGGTAAAACAAACATAAAATCAAGTTTACCATCTTAACCATTTCGAAGTGTCTGGATCAGTGGTGTTACATGCTTTCATATGTTGTGCAACCATCACCACCATCCCTCTTCATAACACTTTCATCTTATAACACTGAAACTCTATAGCCACTAAACAATAGCCTTCCATTTCCGCCTTCCCCCAGCCCCTGGCAACCACCATTTTATGTTCTGTCTTTATGATTTTGACTAAGTACTTCATGTAAGTGGAGTCATACAGTATTTGTCTTTTTGTGACTGGCTTATTTCACTTAGCATAACATTCTCGAGGTTTATCCATGTGGTAGCATATGCAGGATTTACTTCCTTTTTAAGCTGAATAATATTTTATTGTATGTATGCACCATATTTTGCTTATCCACAGGTGGACACTTGGGTTGCTTCCAGGTATCCCTAGCATGAATAATGCTGTAAGAACATGGGTTTACAAATATTTATTTGAGATCCTGTTTTCAGTTCTTTGGGGTATATACTCAGAAGTGAAATTGCTGGATCACATGGTAATTCTATTTTTAATTTTTTGAGGAACTGCCATACTGTTTTTCACACTGGCTATACCATTTTACATCCCCATTAGAGGGGGAAAACAGTTCCAATGTCTTCAAATCCTCACCAATATTGGCTATATTCTGATTTTTTTTATACCAACCATCCTAATGGGGGCAAGGTGGTATCTTACTGTGGTTTTGAGTTGCATGTCCCTAATTATCAGTGATGTTGAGCATCTTTTCAAGTGCTTATTGGCCATCTGTACATCTTCTTTGAAGAAATGCTTACTTAAGTCCTTTGTCCATTTTTGAAGTGGGTTGTACGTTTTTGTTTTTACTGAGTCTGAGAAGTTCTCTATATATTCTGGACATTAATGCCTTATAAGAGATGATTTGCAAATCTTTCCTCCTATTTTGTGCATTGCCTGTTTATTATGTTAAGACTGTCTTCTGATGCACAAAATTTTTAAATTTTCATGAAGTCCAATTTGTCTTTTTTTTTTTCTTTTGTTACCTATGCCTTTAGTGTCGTATCCAAGAAATCATTGCTATAGATTTTACCCTATGTTTTCTTCCAAGACGGCTATGGTTTTTAGGTCTTACATTTAGGTCTTTTTGCTCCATTTTCAGTTAATTATTATACATAGTGTTAGGTAATCACCCAATTTCATTCTTTTGCATGTGAATATCCAGTATTCCCAGAACCATTTGTTGAAAAAACTGTGCTTTCTCCATTGAATGGCCGTGGCACTCTTGTCAAAAGTCATTTGGCCATATATGTAAGGTTTTATTTCTGTGTTCTCTATTCTATTCCATTGGCCTATATGTCTTTTTTTAAAATGCCCTGACACACTGTTTTGATCACTGTAGCTTTATTGTAAGTTTTGAAATCAGCAGGTGCAAGTCCTCCAGGTCTGTGCTTCTTTTTCAAGATTTTTTTGACTATTCAGGGTCCCTTGAGATTCCATATGAATTTTAAGATGGATTTTCTAGTTCTACAAAAACATCATCAGGTGTTTTTGTTGTTGTCGTTTTTTTAAATTTTTTTATTATGTAATGTTAGTCACCATATAGTACATCATTAGTTTTTGATGTAGTGTTCCATGATTCATGGTTTTTGTACCGCACCCATTTCTCAATGCAATATGTGCCCTCCTTAATACCCATCACAGGGTTTTGATAAGGATTGCATTGAATCTGTAGATCACTTCAGTATCAATATCTTAGCAATATTAATTGTTCCAACCCACAAACATGGGATATGTTTCCATTTACTTATGTCTTTTTTAATTTCTGTCAGTCATGTTTTGTAGTTTTCATTGTACTAATCTTTCACCTCCTTGGTTAATTCCTAAGCTTTTTTGTTTGTTTTGTTTTTTGATGCTATTGTATATGCAACTGTTTTTTAACTATGTTTTCAGATTGTTTACTGTTAGTGTAGAGATGAAAAACTGATTTTTTTTCTGTTGACTGTGTCTTATTACTTTGCTGAATTTATTTATTAGTTTTACCAATTTTTTCTGAAATCTTTAGGGTTTGTACATATATGATCATATCTGTGAGCAGAAATCATTTTACTTTTTCTTTCCAATTTGGATAACTTTTCTTTCTTTTTATTGGCTAATTTCTCTGACTGGAAGTTCTAGTCTGGAAGAATAAAAATGGTGAGAGTAGACTTCTTTGTCTTGTTCTTGATCTTAGAGAAAAAGCTTTCAGTCTTTTACTATTGAGTATAATGTACGCTATGTTTTTTTTCCATGTATGGCTTTTATTATGGTGAGGTATTTTCTTTCTATTTCTAGTTTGTTGAGTGATTTTTACATTAAAGTGTGTTGAATTTTGTCAAAAGATTTTTCTGTTTTAATTAAGATGATCATATGGGGGTTTTATCTTCATCAGTTAATATGGTGTATCATATTGATAAATTTTCATATATTCAAACATCCTTGCATTTCAGAATAAATCCAACTTAGTCATGGTGTTTAATCCTTATAATGTGCTGCTGAATTCAGTTTACTAGTATTTTGTTGAGGATTCTTGCTTCAATATTCATAAAAGATATTAGTCTATAGTTTTCTTTCTTGGAGTATCTTTGATTTTTTCATTGGAATATTACTGGCCTCATGGAATGAGTTAGTATGTTTTCCCACCTCTTCAATTTTTGGAAAAGTATGAGAAGGACTGATCTTCCTTCTTTAAATGTTGGGTGGAATTCATCAGTGAAACGATCAAGTCCAGGGCTTTTTTTTGTCAGAATATTTTTGATTCCTGATCCAATCTCCTTATTAGTTATATGTCCACTCAGATTTCTTTGTGATTTGGGCTTGAAAGCTTTTTGTATTTTTAGGAGTGTGTCCAATTCATCTAGGTTATTCAATTTGTTGGCATATAATTGTTCATAGTACTCCCTTAAAATCATTTTTATTTCTTAAGAATTGGAAGTAATGCCCCATTTCCTGATTTTAAGGATTTGAGTCTTCTTTCATTTTTCCTAGTCCATCTAGCTAAAGTTTGTCAATTTTGTTAAGCTTTACAAAGAACCATCTTTTGATCTCATTGATTTTCTCTATTGTTTTTCTATACTCTATTTCTTTTATCTCTGCTCTAAACTTTAATATTTCCTTCCTTCTGTTAACTTTGGGTTGAGTTTGTTCTCCTTTCTCTAGTTCCCTAAATTATAAAGTTATGCTATTGATTCAAGATCTGTTTTTAATGGAAGAATTAATAGCTATAATTGTCCCCCCAGCGCTACTTTTGCTGTGTGCCATAAGCTTTGGTATGTTGTGCATCCATTTTCATTCATCCCAAAGTATTTTCTAATTCCTTTGTGACTGCTTCTTTGATCCATTACTGGTTTCAGAGAAAGTTGTTTAATTTCCATAGTTTTGAATTTTCCAGTTTTATTTCTGTTACTGATTTTTAACTCAATTCTGCTACAAAGACAAGATACTTTGTATGATATCTATCTTTTTAAGTATTTTAAGGCTTAGTTTGTGGTCTAAAATATGGTCCATCCTAGAAAATATCTCATGTGCACTTAAGAAGAATGCATATGCTGTTGTTGGGTATGTGTTTTGGATATGTCCATTAGATCTAGTTGGCTTATCCTGTTGCTTAAATCCTCCATCATTACTAATTGTCTGTCTGGCAGTCCCATCCATTATGAATAGTAGGACATTTAAACCTCCAACTACTAATGTAAAACTGTCTATTTCTTCCTTCAATTCTGTCCATTTTTGCTTCATATATTTTGATGGTCTGCTATTAGATGCATAAATGTTTATAATTGCTATATCTTCTTTCTGTATTGAAACTTCATATAATGTCCTTCTTTGTCTCTTGTTTTTTTGACTTAAACTATTTTGTCTGATACTAGTATAGCCATATTTGCTCTCTTTTGGTTACTATTTTCATGGAATATCTTTTTCTATTCTTTCACTTTCAGTCTATTTGTATCTTTATATCTAAACTGAGTCCACTGTAGATAACACAAAGTTGAATCCTGTGTTTTTATTCATTTTGCAAATCTCTGTCTTTTGATTGGAAATTTTAATTCATTTATACTTAAATCATTACTGATAAAGAGGAATTCACCTCTGTCATTTTACTATTTGTTTACTATATGCCTTATAGCTTTTGTCCCTCATTTCCTGCATAACTGTCTTTTTCTGTTGTTTAGTTGATTTTTTTTGTAATGAGACATTTAAGTTTCTCATTTCCTTTTGTGAATATTCATTTTTTTTAAAGAGTTTATCTACTTATTTAAGGGGGGGTGCACTAGAGTGGTAGAGGGAGAGAATTTTTAAGCAGACTTCCCACTGAGTGCAGAGCCTGATTCAGGCCTCAATCTCACAATCCTAAGATCATGACCTGAGCCAAAACCAAGAGTGAGACATTCAACTGACTGAGCCACCTAGGCATCCCTGTATATTCTTTAAAAAAAAAAAAAAGATTGTATTTATTTATTTATTTATTTTAGGGGAGAGAGAGAGAGAATACGAGAAGGGGGAGGGCCTGAGGGGAAAGGAGATGGAGATGGAAAGAGAATCTCAACCAGGCTCTGCCTTGAGCCTGGAGCCTATCCTTCTTTGTATATCATGTAACTATTTGTGTGTGTGTATGGTTACCAACACAAACAAACTCAAAATGTATGGGGATTACATTTAACATCTTAAAGTTATAACATTCTAATTTAAATTTATACCAGCTTAACTTCAATAACATTAAAAACCTTGTTCCTTTGCAGTTCCATTCTCACTTTTTTTGATTGTCGATATCACAAAATTACATCTTCCATTGTATGCCCAAAAACATAAACTAATATTTCTTCCAAATACATTAGTCTCTTAAAAATCCATTTGCCTTTTTAAAAATTATTTATATATTTGACAGAGAGAGAGAGCATACATGTGAGGGGGAGACAGAGGGAGAGAATCTTCAAGCAAACTCCCTACTGAGCTTCATGCGGGCTTGATCTCAAGACCCATGAAATCATGACCTGAGCCAAAACCAAGAGCCAGACACTTAACCTACTGAGCTAGCCAAGTGTCCCTCCATTTGCCTTTTGATGTACACTTAATTATTTCCAGCTTGGAGCTATCACAAATAAATCTGCGACGAACGTGAATCTGCCGTGACCTTGTCTTTATAAGGACATATGCTTTCCTTTCTCTTAGATAAATATGTAGGAATGGAATATCTGAATCCTATGGTAGGTATATTTTTAACTTTTTAAGGAACTGCTAAACTATTTTCCATAGTGATGATACCGTTTTACATTTCAACCAAGAGCGTAAGAGAGTTCTGGTTGCCCCATCATCCCCAGAGACAGCTGGTATTGTTATTCTTTTTAGATTTTAGTCATTCTAATAGATGTGTAGTTGTATCTCCTGATTTTAATTTGTATCTCCCTAATGATTAATGATGCAGAGCACATTTTTCCATGCTTATTTGCCATATCTTCTTTGATATATCTAATTTTTTATCTCTGATCTATCAATTGCACTTAATTCTGGTGACCCTCCAAACATCTTTTCTGGATTTTTTCCATAATTCTTGTCTTTTTTGTTGTCGATTTAGGCTCTACTTCTTACCTTGACATTTTCTGTCCACTATCTATATGGCATTGAGAAATGGGGCATCTAGTAGAGGCAGTAAGTCTGGAGGAAACCCTTGAAGTACTCCCCTTGCTCTCCCCACATTGTCCTGTGGCAATTTCTGCCTGCCCTTTTGCTGTGCAACTAACTGCAGCTGGTCTCCAGTATTGGCCTCCAAGGGGTTCTATCTGGGCAGCACAAAAGCACGGCTCAGGGGACATACTGATGAAAAAGGTGCAGACTGCCCCCCAAACCCCTAAGTTTACTGATGATTCCTGGGGAGTGTGCCTCCTTCCAAGGCATTTTCTTGCTAAAGGTTAAAGATGGAGACGCTGATCTGCAGCTGCCTGGTTCCAAGGCAGCAGGTGGGCATGGGAACTGCTTCTTTTGCCCTCCCAGTGTTTATGTCCTGTGAAGGTCTGTAATTCCTGACTGCTCTCCATCCCTTTAACTACCTGATTTGTCAATTTAGGAAGAATAACCAGACATTCTCACCCTTGCTTTGGCTTCTTCATCTGGGGAGTGAGCTAGGTCAAAAGAGCAGGAAATTTTCTCTCCTAGGACACTGCCTCAGTCCAGCACTGCTGGATAGATGGGTAAGTTGGCCTGCCATCATCCAGAATAAGCCCATGTGGCTCTTACGTGAAGCTACATTCTTTACTTTAGACTCCCATCAGTAATAAATGTGTTACTTTTGCTTCAATATTTACCTCTTTGTTTCATTTTCCAACTAGTTTAAAACTTACACCAAAATAGGGGCATTATCTCTTGAGAATCTCAACCGGCAGCTGGAATAGAGCCTGTAGTCAATCAACAGAGGCTCAAAAGCACTTTTCCTCTATTAAATACTGCATAGCCTCTACCTCTATTCAGAATGTGGTCTGCAGAAGAGTATTGGGTATTACCTGGGTGATTGTGAGAAATGTGTTACATATAGGGCTCCACCCCACACTTTCTGCAATGGGACCTGTATTTTAACAGGATCCCAAGATGATTCATATATACATTAAAGTTTGAGTAGCAAGATTCCAGAAAGCTAGTAGCAAATATTAAGAAGAGTAATTATTGCTCTCTCCGAACTCAATTGTACACTGTGAACTTAATTTAAAATAAATAAATAAAATAGTTATATTATCTTTTTATCATTTTAATTATCTTATTATTTTTAGGATGGCTTCTTACAACAAATTTCTTCACAAACTTTTGCAATAGTGGTAAAATTATATCAATATAAAACCACTTTTGCAAGTGCATAACACAACTAATATTTTAAAAGGATAAATAAAATATGTTGATAAAAATTATATTACACATAATAGAAAAATAAATGAACTGGACTGAACTGATTCATGTTTCTTTTCTACCATAGTAGAGTTCAATATCTTGGTTTCTAGTCAATAGGCTAGTTTTACTATAACACAGAGTGCCCTCAGAGCTCCTCTAAGTGGAATAAAAACTTTCATATGAATCTTTATGGGAGTCTCATTTACATTTTTGGCCACTGATTCATCACTTTTGACATAAGAGCATAAGAGGCAAAGGAAGATGTGACTCATTTATTTCTTTTTTTCAATAGAATGTCAGCCTGAGCCTTAACCACACACATTTCAAGATCTTATTGTTGTAAGATAATAATACCTTATGCTTGTGTGATGTGCTACCATTAGCAAAGTGCCTTCCCATCTATTATCTTGTCTCATCCTCCCACTAACTGGCAAGGTGTGTGATGTTAGGCTCTTTACGCAGATGAGTAGAGCCAGCCATACTGAGGTTGGCTTCCCTGAGGTACAAAGCAGTAAAGAGCAGGACAGGATGGATAGTCTATTCCTCTGACTCCAAGCCCAGAGTTATCTCCACATGGAACCTAGACAGGATTTGTCTGAAAGTGCTCTGTTCCATAGAGCTAGAATCTGGATATGGATATATGAAGACTAACACTAATAGAATAACTAGCATGCATTGGCATTGCTTTAAATGTTTACCTTTGAAACCTTACTGAATATTTACCAGTATTAGCATATTTATTCTTACAAAAAACCAACAACATAGTTAATTGTATTACTCCCCTTATGTAGATGATTTCTATCTATATATGCCCTTGGCCTTGGGTTTTACAAAAATTTATCAATATCATGTCAAGAAATAGCTTCTATGAAATTAAAATACTCAAATCTCTTTATTGCTAGGATAAGTACATCAGCTTGGGTCATAAATGATTTCAGACATCAGTGACATATATTTAGTGGTATACTGGAAAATGTCTCAAAACCAGCTTTCTGGGGGAGAAAGGCCCCAAATTGTAGATCTTGCCAATTTCTATGGTGGCATTACTTCCATCATGGCCATTTCAAGCTACCAAGTTGATTTGGAGATGGGAACAGATGTGCACAATCAGCTCTTGCAGGCTGGTTCTGACACATTACTGGTCCAGGGCCAGGTGTAACCCATTTTTAAGCTGCTATTCTTCATACTCTTGAGTAAACTCAAATTGCTTTGGTTTTAAGAATACATTATAAGAATTTTGACAAGTTTTTTAATTACTATTAATTTTTCCAAATGTTTTTTCAGAGTGAATTATACTAATAGTCTCTAGAGAGTATGAAGACCCATGTATAAGCCACTAAGCCAAAAGGGGGCAAACCTTTTAAATAAAGAGTCAGCACTATATGGTCTGAATGTGTCCTCTCCAAAATTCATATGTTGAAATTATAATGCCCAAGGTTATGTTATTAGGAGGTGGGACCTTTGGGAGGATTCATGGAATCCTCAGGCATGAGATTAGTGCCCTTATAAAAAAGGCTCTGAGAGCTAGCTTGCCACTGCCATGCTGTGAGGACACAGGAGACATCTGTGACTGAGAAAAGAGCCCTCACCTGACTATGCTAGCACCATGATCTTGGACTTCCAGCCTCCAGAACTGTGAGAAATAAATCTCTCTTGTTTATAAGCCACCCAGTCTGTGGTATGTTGTTGTGGCAGCCTGAGTGGACAGCCAGATAGTGAATAGTTTTGGTTTCTCGGGCCACATACTGTCTCTGTTGCATATTTTTCTTTCTTTTTTTAAAGATTTATTTATTTATTTGAGAGAGAGAATTGGAGTGTGGTGCACAGAGGGAGAGGGAGAACCTCAAGCAGACTCCCCTCTGAGCAGGAACCGGATGCAGGGCTCGATCCCAAGACCCTGAGGCCATGACCTGAGCTGAAATCAACAGACAGACACTTAACAAATTGAACCACCCAGGTGCCCATTTCTTCTTTATTTTTACAATCCTTTTAATTATTATTCTTAGTGCTTGGGCTATTCAAGAACAGTTGGATTTGGCCCAAAGACTAGAAGTGGTCCACAGACTATAATTTACTAACCCCTTCTCTAAGCCCTGGGGAGGCAAGTTTAAGAAAGAAATAAGAACAGTCATGTAGTCAGACACTCCTGATCTTTACTGCATATGCGATACTGACAGGTCACAGCCTTCTACCTTACAGAATTATAATGGTTAAATTAATTAATTTCTATGAGAGCTCTTCCTAAAGTATAAAGTTTCCTCAACTGTAGGAAATTGTTAGAATTATCCTCAGTCGCCCATGAACTACTGCAACTACAATCCCAGTTGAATTAAAACCTCTACCCAGACCATAAAGCACCAGCTCTTTAAACACCTGGAAGCTTCAACCTCATGGGAGAACTAAAATGGGTTTGGGGCCTTATTACAAAACTGTCTATCTGTTCTAAGTCACTCCTGAGGCAATCTCCAGTCTTCCTAGCCCTGGATAGTGATTTCAATGTCAGCTTGACTTCAAATTGTTCAAGGATCTGACCCTGAAGGTGTATTTCCATACAATAGATGGCATACAGTAGATGCTTAATCTCTACTGAATGAATAACTGAATTAATGAATGATCATATCCAACTAGCTGAGCGCTCACCTTGTGTGAACCTTAGCCCTCCCAAGCAACAGTCCTAAACCCTGTTCTCAGTCAGCCTCCTGCTCATCCAAACACCAAGAGGATGCCTTCCTGTGTGCTGAGATGTTTCCCGGGCTCAGATGATAGGAGAAAATAAAGACAACACTGTGGATATCACACATCCAACCACCCACAATTGTTGAATAAATGTCTGGCTTTCTTTACATCTCAAAAATCAAGATGTTATAATCATAATTATGTCATAATGATAGATCATTATTTCTTAAAAAAGAAAGGAAAGAAAAAAATCCAACATTCAAACTGACTGTGAAATCCAGTCTTGACAATGAGGAGTGTCCCATGAGCTGTGCTGATAGGAGGACATCCTAGGGCAGAGATGATCTTAATGATCCCTCTCCCATCATTATTTGATGTTAGACAATGTCTCATTGGGGGCAAATGCATTTTAACAATTTATTAATCTATACTTTCTGAGCAAAGATTTTAGAGCATTTTAATTTTTGAAACAAGATTCCTATTTGAACACACTGGTGGAATTTAAAATTTTGATGTCTAAGGGCACCTGGGTGGCTCAGTGGATTAAAGACTCTGCCTTCAGCTCTTGTCATGATCTCAGGGTCCTGGGATCGAGTCCCACATCGGGCTGCCTGCTCAGCAGTGAGCCTGCTTCCTCCTCTCTCTTTCTGCCTGCCTCTCTGCCTACTTGTAATCTCTCTCTCTGTCAAAAAAATAAAATCTTCAAAAAAATAAATAATAAAATAAAATTATGATGTCTAAATCAAAACTCATTCCTCAAATCTATTGCCTCAGAAACTCCCACCTTCACACTTCCCACCTCTTTTTAACCTCAAATAGGGACAGTTTCAACTAGCTGAAATATATTTCTACTTTATCTGTTAAGTTTCTTACTATATGGCCAATAAGTTAAAGGATGATAAAGAAAGACAGATTTAAGAATCTAGTTTCAGAAAAGAAGGCAAACTTTTTTTTCAGATGCCAGAGAACAAAAAGCACAACTGTAGTTTTTACCTCTATCAAATAAAACAGGAAATGGAATTTGGAATTTAGAATCCAAAGAGACACTGTAAAGTCCCACTGAATGCAGGAGCTAGAGTAATTAGGAAAGCTGGTATTGAAATAAATAGAAAGAGATCTTCATAGACCAATTCAAACTGGTTGATAGGTTTTTACAGAGTTATGAAATCATGCAGCATTCAGTTATATTTGCCTTTTATTTATCTCCAGTGAAGCCATATCCTAACCAGGAAATTCATTTCCAGTAAAGAAGAATGGAAATACTACAAACCAGTGCTACTTAAATCAAATGAGTGAATCTAGAATTTTTAAAAGTCAACTCTGGTGGATTGAAAGAATGAAATGAAATAAAAATGATTCTAACTTTACATAATTGATCCTAAAATACCTAGAAACAATTTGCTATTGCCAAATTTCACAGTATATATAAAAATTACACTGGTGGGGTGCCTGGGTCATGCAGTTGCTTGAGTGACTGACTCTTGGTTTGGGCTCAGGTGGTGATCTCAGGGTCCTGAGATCGAGCCTTGCACCAGGCTCCACCACCAGCATGGAGTCAGCTTGAGTTTCTCTCTCCTCCCTCTGCTCCTCCCTGCCCCCGCTCATGCACGCACACATGCTCTCTCTAAAACAAATAAATCTTTTTTAAAAGATTTTACTTATTTATTTGACAGAGAGAGAGAGGACAAGCAGGGGGAGCAATGAGCAGAGTGGGAGAGAGGAGGAGGCTCCCTGCTGATCAAGGAGCCCAATATGGGACTCGATCCCAGTACTCTGGGATCATGACCTATGCAGAAAGCACTCTTAATTAACTGAGCCACCCAGGCACCCCAATAAATAAATCTTTCTAAAAAATTACACTAGCCCCCATCTTCATCATTCCTTATGAAATTAAATCATAGTAACTCTCAATCCTCGTTGATTTTATCCTTACAAACTAGACATTTTGTAAATTATCTATAGTAACACTTCAAGCCCAGACTTATTTTATTCTCTACTCTTCTATATGTTACGAAAGATCTTCCTTGCTGCCCACTGGTGCCCTCAAGAGAACAAATTTATTCAGCAAGTAATCTAAGCCTATATTTCCCAAACTTCATTCCAAGCAATACTATTCTTAGGAGATGTTCTGTAAAAATGAGGTTCATCATCAAATAAATTTGAATATATACTGCTTATGAGTCCTCTCTTGATAATTCACAATGTGCTTTGGATTTAAAGTTTCTGAGGAGTCTGGTAGTAAAAAAATTTATTTGATCATGGGCAGGTTTATTTTTTTTTGTTTTTTGTTTTTTTGTTTTTTCCCATGTTAACATTTGTTAACATCTCACAGAATAAGTATTCACAGACACATTTTGGGAAAACTTCTATAAATAAACCAAGGGGGAGATAAAACAACTGATAATAAATTCCATAGCTACACTTCAAAGCCAGGCTTTAGAGAGCCAGAATCACACACACAATTCTGGGTCCTAGGCTCCATGCCAACACATTTCCTACTTTTATGTGCTCTGTCCAAACACCATAACTCCCCTCCCTTCTAGTTCCCACCACTGCCACCATAGTTATCTATCAGCATTGTTTTTTATTTTTTATTCAATAATTTTTAAAAATTTTTTCAGTGATCCAAGATTCATTGTTTATGCACTACACCCAGTGTTCCATACAATACGTGCCCTCCTTAATACCCACCACCAGGCTCACCCATCCCCTCTCCCCTCTCCTCTCCATAACCCTCAGTCTGTTTCTCAGAGTCCACAGACTCTCATGGTTCATCTCCCCTTCTGATTTACCCCAATTCACTTTTACTTTCCTTCTCCTGGAGTCTTCCATTTTATTCCTTATGTTCCACAAGTAAGTGAAACCATTTAATAATTAACTTTCTCTGTTTGACTTATTTCACTCAGGATAATCTCCTCCAGTTCCATCCATGTCAATACAAATGGTGGGTATTCATCCTTTCTAATGGCTGAGTAATATTCCACTGTATATATGGACCACATATTCTTTATCTATTCATCTGTTGAAGGGCATCTTGGCTCTTTCCACAGTTTGGCAATCGTGGACATTGCTGCTATGAACATTGGGGTACATATGGCCCTTCTTTTCACTACATCTGTATTTTGGGGGTAAATACCCAGTAGTGCAATTGCAGGGTCATAGGGTAGCTCTATTTTTAATTTTTTGAGGAATCTCCACACTGTTTTCCAAAGTGGCTGTACCAACTTGCATTCCCACCAACAGTGTAAGAGGGTTCCCCTTTCTCTACCTCCTCTCCAACACTTGTTGTTTCCTGTCCTGTTGATTTTGGCCATTCTAACTGGTGTAAGGTGGTATCTCAATGTGGTTTTGATTTGAGTTTCCCTGATGGCTAGTGATGATGAACATTTTTTCATGTGTCTGTTGCCCATTTGTTTGTCTTCTTTGGAGAAGTGTCTGTTCATGTCTTCTGCCCATTTTTTTGACATGATTATCTGTTTTTTGGATGTTGAGCTTGAGAAGTTCTTTATAGATCTTGGATATCAGCCTTTTGTCTGTAGTGTCATTTGAGAATATCTTCTCCCATTCCGTGGGTTGCCTCTTTGTTTTGTCGACTACTTCCTTTGCTATGCAGAAGCTTTTTATCTTGATGAAGTCCCAAAAAAGTTAATTTTCAAATGATGCAGAAAAACAGTTGACAAAATACAGCATCAGTTCCTGATTAAAACTCTTCAAAGTATAGGGATAGAGGGAACATTCTTCAACTTCATAAAATCTATCTATGAAAAACCCACAGCGAGTATCATTCTCAGTGGAAAAAAACTGACAGCCTTCCCATTGAGATCAGGAACATGACAATGCCCACTCTCATCACTGTTGTTCAACATAGTACTACAAGTCCTAGCAACAGTAATCAGACAACAAAAAGAAATAACAAGTATTCAAGTTGGCAAAGAAGAAGTCAAACTCTCTCTCTTTGCAGATGACATGATACTTTATATGGAAAACCCAAAAGACTCCACCCCCAAACTACTAGACCTTACACAGCAATTCAGTAATGTAGCAGGATACAAAATCAATCCACAGAAATCAGTTGCTTTCTTATACACTAGCAATGAAAATATAGAAAGGGAAATTAGAGAATCAATTTCGTTTACTACAGCACCAAGAACCATAAGATACCTTGCAATAAATCTAACCAAAGAGGTAAAGGATCTGTACTCGAGGAACTACAGAACACTCATGAAAGAAATTGAAGAAGATACAAAAAGATGGAAAAACATTCCATGCTCATGGATTGGAAGAATAAACATTGTTAAAATGTCTATGCTGTCCAGAGCAATCTATACCTTCAATGCCATCCCAATCAAAATTCCACTGGCATTTTTCAAAGTGCTAGAACAAACAATCCTAAAGTTTGTGTGGAACCAGAAAAGACCCAGAATTGCTAAGGAAATGTTGAAAAAGAAAAACCAAGCTGGGGCATCACGTTGCCTGATTTCAAGAGTTACTACAAAGCTGTGATCACCAAGACAGCATGGTACTGGCACAAAAACAGACACATAGACCAACGTACCAGAGTGGAGAGTCCAGACATGGACCCTCAATTCTATGGTCAAATAATCTTCGATGAAGCAGGAAAAAATATCCAGTGGAAAAAAAGACAGTCTCTTTGATAAGTAGTGCTGGGAAAATTGGACAGCTAGGTATAGAAGAATGAAACTCGACCATTCTCTCAAAGCATACACAAAGATAAACTCGAAATGGATGAAAGACCTCAATATGAGACAGGAATCTATCAAAATCCTAGAGGAGAACATAGGCAGTAACCTCTTTGACATCGGCCACAGCAACTTCTTTCAAGACTCGTCTCCAAAGGCAAAGGAAACAAAAGTGAAAATGAACGTTTGGGATTTCATCAAGATATCAGCATTGTTTTAATGACAAAACTCTTTGAAGTTCTTTGAGCCTCAGTAAAAAACAGAACTATGTCTTTAGACAGAAGCTAGCAATATTTGAAAAAATACACATACTCAAGTAGGACAAAATTAGGGACATGTCTAAAAAAATAGAATAAAAACATAAAAAGTGATTTTTAAGTAGTCATTTTCAGAGGTATATAATGGTGTTTGAGGTGTTCTAATACAAAGGTATTAGAACAATGACTATTTTCTCATGAAATTACATTAACTCAAAACACCAACTGGCAATTGTTAGGAATGGTCAAGAAGTAGAGAGAAGAATAGAAAAGAAAGTGATGAGAAATGGCCTGTTGAATTCCATAATGTTTCTTCTTGATAGCAAAATGACAAAGAAAATAATCTCACTTCAGAAAACACTACACATGGTGATAGATGTTAACTAGACCTCTAGTGATAATAATTTTGCACTATATACCTGTATCAAATCATTATGTTGTACACCTGAAACTAATTATTGGTACATGTCAGTGATAAAAGAAAAAGTAAAAGAAAACATTAATAAAAAGAAAGTATAATACTACTACCACATTTACCTCCAGAGCATCCAGGAATTTCCAGACATAGCACTTACCATAATTGTAATGCCAAGGGTTGTGGTGAGGTGATATGTTTAATGTCTGTCTCACCCACTAGAGTGTGATCTTCCTAAGGAAAAGTCCTGTGTCTGTTTGTTCATCTCTGTGTCCTCAAGAGTAGTATAGCACCAGCACTTAGAATGTACCAATAAAATATTTGTGGAAGTTAGGAAAGGAGGAGGAAGTGAGGGAGGGCAGGAGGGAACGAGAGAAGAGTGGGATATTTTCGAGGTTTGATTGCTTCCCCAGAGTGATCGTGGGTTTACACTATTTTGCCTGGTTCTTTCAGTGGCCCCATAGGTTAAGTGTATACTCTATGGCCATGAAATAGGAGATAATGAACTCCCATAGGCATTAAATCATGACATCACTTTCATGTGTGCTTGTATTCTGATTGGTCTTTGCAATAGTAGAAAAAAATGATAATAGAATAATAGAAAAAATGTAGTTCTCATACTAAATGGATTCCATTTGGATTTTATACCTGGATAGAGTCACATGATCTATACGAGATCATAAGAAGAAAGCAATGGGATGAGGGGGAGTTGAAATGTGGTATTTTTATATTGTTTGTCTGTAACTAAGAACTGTGCATTTGATCATTATGATTTTCACAGAAATCTCTTTATGGTCTTCATGATCACGACACTCTTTAGGTCCTACAAACTCTTTGCTAGACTATGCTGGGAGTTTCCTTTCAGCTACCATTCAGCCAGCAATGTGCTTTAAAAATTAATATTTTATTATCAGAGGTGAAGGAAAATAAGAGAATGTGGTCATTCTGTGTCACATTTTTCCTTTTTTCCACTAAAACTATCACTAGGTGACCCAACAGAGCTACGGTGTATTTTTCCCTGTGATTTGGCTGAATCTGCAAATGAAAATTATGTGGACAACAATACAGAATACAAGGCAGCAAGCATTTAAATATCACTAATTTATAGTCATGCTGTATGAGATCACTGATATATTCTTATAAAAAAACAAGAGGGAGTAAGATAATTTCATTTTTCTACTCTAATCAATGTGAAGCAAGAAAAATCACAAATTAACATACTTTTTATTATTATGCTGGGCAGAGTAAAAAAAAATGGTGCTGCTTCAACAAAACAAAAAGACTCAGGTATTCTCATAATTCTTTTCCGAGCCTAGATCTGAGCGGGGCCATTCCATCTGATTGTAATTCCTATAGGTAAGCAGATGGTCAGGCAACATACCAAGAATTATAATAATCTGTGTGGGATGTTCCTAAGACATGAGTTAATGCTTTCAAACCCATAAAGCTTGGGATTTTATGGAGATGAACCACATTATAGACCTACATGGAAGCATGTGCTCATCAAAATTAGTTCAACTGAATCAACAGCTCAGCTCATTTGCACCTCCTGACCTTCTGGAACTGACCTGCGAGATGCATCCTCAAACCAGTTTCTTCCCTCTAAGGACTGAAATTAGATATAGAAAGGTAGACATAACTAGCAGCGATAACATGCACATTCAGGTTCAGATTTCTTGATGTAAAGACAAATACGAGAAACAAGGTAAGCTGCAATGCCAGAAGCAAGAGATTTTAAATCATAATCCACTGCCTCCCTAAGATTTCAAGAGCCACTACCAAAGACGACTGGGAAAGAGATGGGAGGGAGAACAAATGGGAAAATTCACAATAGTAAACTGGTCTCCGCTGATTATACACAATTAATTAAAAGCCGGCTTTGGTGAAGTGAACAGAAGGCAGGGCTTGGAATCCAAAAGAAGTAAGTGTTGATCATAGCTCAGATACTTACTAGTCAGTGGCCGTAAGAGGTTATTTTACTCTTGCTGCCTCAGTGTCCTCATCCTTAAGATGGGGCTAGTAACATCTGCCTCGTAGCACAGTTGTGAAATAGCCTGTGGAAAGTTCTGGAACATAGTACACCAACAATTAACGTGTTTGACGTTTCTTTCTCCATCTTTTCTTTTCAGTACTAATACTTTCATTTTAAAAACATCTCACAGCTGGGACGCCTGGGTGGCTCAGTTAGTAGAGCGGCTGCCTTTGGCTCAGGTCATGATCTCAGGGTCCTTGGATCAAGTCTCGCATCTGGCTCCCTGCTCTGCAGGAAAACCTGCTTCTCCCTCTCTCACTCCCCCTGCTGGTGTTCCCTCTCTTGCTGTGTCTCTCTCTGTCAAATAAATAAATAAAATCTTAAAAAAAATAAAAATAAAAATAAAATAAAAAGAATTATAGCATGCAAAGTATAGGTTTTACCATGCTTTGTGGAGAGCTGTGGAATAATTCATTTAAAAACCTTTCTTGTTTGCAATGATTGTTTGCAGAAATCTACAGATAAAATTACATACATCAATGTATAAGTCAGTTCTTAAAAGTTTTTGCTTGGCAACGTTCATGTTAAATAGTAAGGCTGCATCAGTTTTAGCAACTTAGAAGATAATAAAGTAACTCAGTATTGTTAAGTATACTGGTAAAATACCTGTTTCACTTTTTGTCTATTTTTCATTTTATTACTGTAACTAGCATACACACTACCCCTACAAGTCTTCATTTAAGAATGATATTTTAGAGGGCGCCTGGGTGGCTCAGTGGGTTAAAGCCGCTGCCTTCGGCTCAGGTCATGATCCCAGGGTCCTGGGATCGAGGCCTACATCGGGCTCTCTGCTCAGCGGGGAGCCTGCTTCCTCCTCTCTCCTCTCTCTCTGCCTGCCTCTCTGCCTACTTGTAATCTCTCTCTCTGTGTCAAATGAATAAATAAAATCTTAAAAAAAAAGAATGATATTTTAGAACAACTTTATGAAAATCTCAGAAATAAAATGGTGAAACAAAAAGGTATTTAAAGGTTCAACAGATTTTGGAAGAAAATACAAATAAAGCTTAGTATTTGAAAAGAGGACATATATAAAGTCCCTGGCACTATGTCTGGTAGAAAGCTTTCTAGTCAAGTTTTCCTTTTCTGACAGCAGAACATGTGCTCTAGTTTCAAAAGAATAAAAGGCAGAGATAATGAGTCAACAAAGATGAAATCTGAAAGCAGAGAGAGCAGCAAAGTAGGATCAGTTCAGGGTAGCAGGAGGTTCATGTTTTATAGAGACATAAGAGCCCGGCAATAATTTCTCAAAGCCCCATGTGTGAACAGCCTGTCTGGGTTGCCATAATGGATACTGAACTATACCATCCAGATCCCCAATTCAGGCTGACATAATCCTTTTCCAGCTGCTAAAAGTGTTGGCTGATACAGGTATGTCCTTCCCAGGGAATAGCCCTTGGCTGAAGAAAGCTGCCTCACCCAAGTTTACGCTCCCCAGAGCAGCTGGTCCCCAGGGACTGAGGGATACATAGTTGTAAAGCCAAGCAGCCCCTCGCCTCCACTGAGACAACTGTGAAGCTTGCCCTCTCACCCCAGCCCCAGACCCCCTTATGCGACGGGCTAAAGCTTCTGTTACAACTACACCAGAGCTCAACCTCCCTCTACCAATACTCCTTTCCTCAGCCCATTACCCATGTTGACCCTTGGAGCACTCACCAATAAATGACTGACCATAGGGCGCCTGGGTGGCTCAGTGGGTTAAAGCCTCTGCCTTCGGCTCAGGTCATGATCTCAGGGTCCTGGGATCGAGGCCCGCATTGGGCTCTCTGCTCGGCGGAGAGCCTGCTTCCTCCTCTCTGCCTACCTCTCAGCCTACTTGTGATATCTCTCTCTCTCTCTTTCTCTCTCTCTCTCTCTCTCTCTGTTAAATAAATAAATGACTGACCATAAATCTCCATTTCAGAGCTGTCTCCGGGGCACCCAACCAGCGACATTTGGCTACAGAAAAGGCTGTAGGAAGTAGACTCTAATTTGGGATTTTGGAAATAGATTGCCCACTGGCTACCTGGCAGTGAGGACCCCACCAAGGGCGGGAAGCGCAACTGATATCCTGACACATAGTAGGGGTCAAGTGTCCAAGCGTTCAGCTGCTGTTGACCTGGGATGGGATGACAGGAAAGGCAATGCACAGGCTCAGGCATCTGAGAGGTGCAGTGGGCATCACTGTTAACAGGACGATGGAATAGGGGAAACCTGATTGATCAGGGAGAAAGATTTCACTGCAGAAGTGCCTGGAGTTCAAACCAACACTGAAGGGTGAGTATGTGTGTGAGGGGGAGGAATGATTACAAAAGAGCCTTCCCCCCAAAGGAAATAGCATCAACAGAACTTCTGATATGGAAAAGTGCCTGGCAAGAAGAGGAACTGAGAGTGAGGGTCAACTCTCTGGACAGTGGAAATGAAACAGGGGAGGAAGGGTGCATCATGACCCTGGAGGAATAGACAGGGGCCAAATCACAGCATGGTAGAGATTGTTATTATTATCTGCACAGCCATGATGAATCACTGCAGGATTTGGAGCAAGAAAGCTACAAGATAAGATTTGCCTTAAGAAAGATCTCAGGTTATTTCTGAACTGATGGAAGAGGGAAAAAAATGTACACAAGGAAAGTCTTTCTGCATTGCTCAGAACCAAAAATCAATGTTACGTAGGAATAGTAAGTGATCCCATGTCGAAGAGGCCTGGACAGGTGAGTCTGTGCCCTCCTAGAGGCTGTTGGAGTGGCCCACACTGGGAGGCAGTGACTCTCGCTGGAGCCTTGTTTACTCACTGAGCTCCTAAACGCCGCCCTCTTGGTGAAGGGAAAGCCAGCGCATCTCCGCTTACTGGTTGATGTCTACAGAAACAATCTGGGCCATTTCCCTTTTGTTTAAGATTTTAATTTCTATTTGACTAGAATGTGGGCTCCACTGTTAACAGGGACTTTATCTGTTACATCACAGCTATGTCCCCAGTTCTGAAAAAAAAGAGTGCTCAGTACTCAAGGTGGTTCTCAATAAATAGTTGTTGAAAATTGGATAAATGACTTTTAAAGGAAACTTTCCTAATGAGAGTGTAGCAAATTCCTACATCTATACCTTGATATGAATGATAAATGTGAGCCCAGGCTTAAAGGGATGGGAGAGAAGGACTGGGTAAGCAGACTGTAGCAACTTGCCTACTTTATTATATTTATAGGTGTGGAGTATGGGAGGCATGGGAGTATGGGAGGCAAACAGGTAATGCCTGTAGGTTGAAAATCTTAATGAGACTGGCTGAAGAAGTATACCTTCAGATACAGAAGTGTATCTGAGTCAGGCTACAACCTTGTGCTGTGGAGAAGTTCTTTCAATGTGAGAGCAACCGTCATGTTTCGACATAAACTGGTCATTCTGCCTTGCTTTTCATTTCCTGTTTTGTTTTGTTTTCATGGAAGGATTTAGTGTTATTTTTGAAGGTAATCTCACCTAGCTGTGAAACCCAAAGGACATCCAGTTCTTGCTTCCAAGACTGGGCCTGTAGAAGTTTCCATCACTCTTGACTGCAAGATAAAATGGCAGCTCTGTTCCTTCCGGCAGCTGTGTCTTCTCCTGAGCCTTGTTTTAGGGCTGAGCCTGAGGCTGAGCATGGCACTTGAGATCACTCCTGTCATCTAAACCTTTCCGTGCAGCTCAGAACCAAAAATCAATTTTATGGAGGAACAGTAAGTGGTCCCATATTGAGAAGGCCCGTACAGGTGAGTCTGTGCCCTCTGTCATGGTTGTAAACTAGGACATTGCATATTCATACACGGAGAGACCGGCTAGGACGCCCAGACTCATGAGCGTGAGAGAAGAGTGACATCCAGTGGCGAGCTGCATGCCTTTCTGACGTGCGGTGCACACAGACCATGAAGGGTGAATGAAGCTCACTATTTGCTTGAGACACTGACTTCTGATTTGTCCTTCCAACCTGGGAGCCGTGGGACACTTTAGGGAGATTCTGATGTCATACCAACCAGGTTCTACCAGTAATAGTTATCCTTCCATAGTTCTGGGGTTTTCTGTCAGAGTAATCATTCATCTCTCTCTGGAGTTGCCATGTTTTAAATTGCATCAAAAATTTAGTAACTGTGTTTGACACTTTAGAAAATTCCAAAAATTCCAAAATTACATTTGTTCTTAGTTTTGAAAATAAGGTTTGGGCACCCACTAGGTGCCATGCAGTGAGCAAAAGAATAATTCTTACCTTCTTGGAGGTTATATTCTTACTGGGGCAAACAGACAGCAATGTACATAAACTGTACACACACACAGACATGTCAAGTCATGGTACATGATAAAAAAAAGAAAAGAAAAAGAAACAAAGTAAAAACACAGAATCTGACAAGGAGATTGGTGCTATTTGGGACGGTGACCATACAAGGTCTCTCTGAGCACATTTGAGCAGCAAACTGAAATGAGGGGTCAGATAACGTATATATCAGAGGAAGAGCAAGCTCAACATAGAAAAAAGCAAGTGATAAAAATGACTGTCACATGAAATCAAGATTCTAGAGAAAATTAAAAATGAGATCATCAGTGTCAAAATAAAAATAATTATACATAAAAGCCTAAGCTAGGAGCCTAAGCTCAACTTTCACACTTTATAGATGGAAGGGTATAAAAGTTAATTACAGCCAAGGTTTGAATTAGGAATTCAGTCTCAAAGCAAACAGTGCCCTAAAACAACAGAATGCGACTATTTACCAACAATTTATTTCAGTGAAAAGATAAAAGGTTAAGAATGTAGAGAGACACCTGCTTCCTTCAGTTCCCTCCCTACCCAAGTACACTCAAAGGAATATAACCACACAGGCCACCCCGTGGTAGCTAAGGGCACTACCTCTGTCTCTCTCTGTCTCTGTCTCTGTCTCTCTTTCTCTCTCTCTCTCTCTCTCTCTCTCAGACACACACACACACACACACACACACACGCACACACACAATAAAAAAAGTTTCACACTCATCATAGTATATAGTAAAGATATGACTTTGGGAAAGATAACTTATTTCTTTTCCTTCTTTTTTGAGGCGTGATATACACATATGTTTTAGGGTCCAACTGGCTTAATTTTCACATCTGTTACGTATGTATAAATTTAACTACCACCCAGGTTAATACGTAAAACATTCCCAGCTCCTCAGACTCTCTTTTGCCCTCCTTCCCACAACCCCCAAAAGGTAATCATTATTCTGACTCTGTCAGTATGAATTTGTTTAGTTTAGTCTGTTCTTTGAGCTTATAAATGAAATCACAGAGTATATATTCTTCTTATATCTGGGTTCTTTTGCTCAACATCACACGGTCAGATTCATTCATGTTGCTACATGTAGCAATAATCTGTTTTCCCTGCTGTCTAGTATTCTAGTGTAAATATATACACATACAGTTGGTATGTTGCACTGTTGAGAAACTTTTGGGTTATTTCTTGATTGGGGTTATTACGAATAAATCTGTTATTAGCATTTTTATACATGTCTTTTGGCAAAAATAAGCATTCATCTTCATTGAATATGTCTCCAGGATCATAGAATCATCTGATCAGGATCCAGAATCACCTGATTCATAAACTGAGCCAGCTACATAATTTGCAGGGCCCAGTGCAAAATGAAAATGCAAGTCCTCTTGCTTAAAAAGTAAGGGAAAAGTGCCACCCACATACTAAAAGACAAAACTGTTTCCTTTTTTCCACTATCTCTCTCAACTTGTCATAATGTTCTTTTATTAGTTATTCAAAGTCACTTTAAAGAAAAATTAAAATGTTTAGATGTTAGCATGGATTTCACCATTCATATTTATATTGTGCATTGACAAATTTGGCTTTTTTTAAAAAGATTTATTTATGTATTATTTGGGAGGCAGAAGGGGCAGAAGAAGAAAAAGAATGTCAAGCAGAGATTCCCAGCTGAGTGCAGAGCCCCACGTGGGGCTCAATGCCAGCACCCCAAGATCATGACCGAGCCAAACCAAGGGTCAAGGCCCTTAACCAATGCCTGGGCGCAGGGCTAGGGCAGTTTTAAATGCAAATGTAAGGGCAATCACTGCAATTACACAACTGTATTTCATAGCTTATACATGCATATGGATTTCATTCTTTTTTTTTTTTTTAAGGTTTATTTACTTATTCATTTCAGAGGGTGGGGGCAGAGGGAAAAGATCTCAAGCCAACTCCCTGCTGAGCAGGGGCCCAAGGTGAGGAGGCAGGGCTCCATCCCTGAGATCCCAACCTGAGCCAAAGTCAAGAGTCAGCACTCAACCCACTGAGCCCCCCAGACACTCCATGGATTCCTTTCTTAACAAAACAGTGAAAATGCTGCATTGAACTAAATCACATATTTTTATTTTGTTTCTTAGTACAGGCACATTATACCAATGCTTCCTTCCTTCGGCTTACCAAGAAAGAAAGGACTCAAAGGAAAAAAATATGTACATTGCTCTCTCTTTTCCTTTCCTTCCATATTCTATTTCGAGCATCGGTGTTTGGCTAACACAGGGAAGTAACATAAGTAAGAAATGATAGGATAGGATGCTTTGGTTTTTCACTTTTCCTAAAACAGCGCTGCCTTTTTTCTCCATTCAATGCAAGTTCTGATTCGAATGCGAACGAGGCTGCTCAGGCATGTCAGTGGCCCCCAAGCACCTTGTACTCCTCTGAGTCTCACTGACCTCTGAGGCAGGAGGTTGCACAGAATTTGGTGCTGCGGGCACGGCGCGTGCTGTACGTGAATGGGGCAGCAGAGAACAGTGGCGGGCACGCAAGTCACTCCTGGGTCCCTGCTCAGGCCCCTTCTCCACGCTCTCAACAAGACTTCACTTACAAAAAAACACTTTTAAAGGGAATGTCATTAAGAATTTCAAGATGTGGCCAGCCGGGCATTAAGCCATGCACAGAGCCCTGCTGCGTTTCGGGCCCTGAGTGACTGACTACACGGGTCATCTCTCCCTGAATCAGGCCCTGTTTGGAAGCAGTTTTGTTGAACAGTTTTCCGAGGCAGCTTTCCCAGCCTAACACTCCCACCGGTAATAGAGGACAGTTCTGGTCGCTCTAACTCCTCACCGACACTTGGTATCATTTTACCATCATATTGGGAGTGGATTAGTAGCTCCTGGTGGTTTGAGTTTGCATATCCCTGATGACTGACGATGCTGATGTGGGGAGGCCTGGCCTCGACTTGAATAGTTTCTTTTGCTAAACTACCTGTCAGAATTTTTGCCCCTTTTTATATTGGGTTGTCTATCTTTTTCTCGTTGATTTGTAGGGTTTATTCATATTTCCTGCATTCTTTCCATGTGCATATATATTGCAAATATCTTCTTCTCTGTACTCTTTTGCTCTCTTAACAGCGTTTTTTGATAAACAGCATTTGTTCATTTTAATGAATTCTAATGTATCAATTTATAGCTTTGTAGTAAGCTTTTTTTAAAAAATATTTTATTTACTTATTTGACACAGAGAGAGAGATCACAAGTAGGCAGAGAGGCAGATAGACAGGGGGTGGGGGGAAGCAGGCTTTCCGCTGAGCAGAGCCCGATGCAGGACTCAATCCAAGGACCCTGAGATCATGACCTGAGCCGAAGGCAGAGGCTTTAACCCACTGAGCCACCAGGCGCCCTATAGTAAGCTTTATTGTCTTGGTCTCAGCTGTCCAATTTCATTCTTCTTCACTATTACTGTGGCCCTTCCTTTTGAAATAAAAACTCTGCAATGTCCTATGTGCCAACCTGGCATTTTCAAAAGTCTTCAGATCTAAATTTTTTAAATTACCCAGCAGAGGGAACTATGCTACAACCTAGTAAAACTAGACTACCTCTGGATTTGGACCAATGCAAATTATTAATATTGTGCTTTGTCTTTCCATAACAGAAATGAGGAATCTTTAGTTTCTTTTCACATACTCTGGCTAATTAGCATTCCCAGCAGGTACAACCACCAGCTGACTTATTACACCAACAGTTGTTGCATTGAGAACTTTCTGGTGATCATGAATGCCAAGGTCATTCAATATTTGTAAGGATTTTCATCTTCTTTATTGCCACCATTCTTTATGGTACTAGTGTAACTTCTGTAGCTGTTTATAAACCCTTCCAGCAGCCATTGCTTCTGCTAGAGTACTATTCCATTTTCCACAGTAATTCCGAAACTCAGAGTAGAAATGACCAAAACAGTATCACAAATCCCTTAACTAAAAATATTCTTTGAAATTAAATGAAAATTGCCTAGTATCCAGAAATATATATATCCAGAACATATGTATATATAGCATAATATATGTGATATATGGTGAACATATAGTCTTCCAATTTGTAGCTTGTCTCTTAACTCTCTTTTATTGTCTTTTGATGAGCCGAAATTCTTTTTTTTTTTTTTTTTTTTATTATTTGCCCAAGGGGTACAGGTCTGTGAATCATCAGGCTTACATCTTTCACAGCATTCACCAAAGCACAAACCCTCCCCAATGTCCATAACCCATCCACCCTATCCCTACCCTCCCACCCCCCAGTAACCCTCAGTTTGTTTTGTGAGATTAGGAGTCTCTTATGGTTTGTCTCCTTCCCCATCCCATCTTGTTTCATTATTTTTCCCTCCCTACCCCCCACAACCCCCCACCCTGCCCCTCAAGTTCCTCATATCAGAGAGATCATATGATAATTGTCTTTCTCTGATTGACTTATTTCGCTCAGCATAATACCCTCCAGTTCCATCCATGTCGTTGCAAACGGCAAGATTTCGTTTCTTTTGATAGCTGCATAGTATTCCATTGTATATATATACCACATCTTCTTTATCCATTCATCTGTTGATGGACATCTAGGTTCTTTCCATAGTTTGGCTATTGTGGACATTGCTGCTATAAACATTCGGGTGCACGTGCCCCTGAGGATCACTACCTTTGTGTCTTTAGGATAAATACCCAGTAGTGCGATTGCTGGGTCGTAGGGTAGCTCCATTTTCAACTTTTTGAGGAATCTCCATACTGTTTTCCAGAGTGGCTGCACCAGTTTGCATTCCCACCAACAGTGTAGGAGGGTTCCCCTTTCTCCGCAACCTCGCCAACATCTGTCATTTCCTGACTTGTTGATTTTAGCCATTCTGACTGGTGTAAGGTGGTATCTCGCTGTGGTTTTGATTTGTATTTCTCTGATGCCGAGTGATGTTGAGCACTTTCTCATGTGTCTGTTGGCCATTTGGATGTCTTCTTTGGAGAAATGTCTGTTCATGTCTTCTGCCCATTTCTTGACTGGGTTATTTGTTTTATGGGTGTTGAGTTTGAGAAGCTCTTTATAGATTTTGGATACTAGCCCTTTATCTGATATGTCATTTGCAAATATCTTCTCCCATTCTGTCAGTTGTCTTTTGGTTTTGTTGACTGTTTCCTTTGCTGTGCAAAAGCTTTTAATCTTGATGAAGTCCCAATAGTTCATTTTTGCCCTTGCTTCCCTTGCCTTTGGTGAGGTTCCTAGGAAGAAGTTGCTGCGGTTGAGGTCGAAGAGGTTGCTGCCTGTGTTCTCCTCGAGGATTTTGATGGATTCCTTTCTCACATTGAGGTCTTTTATCCATTTTGAGTCTATTTTTGTGTGTGGTGTCAGGAAATGATCCAGTTTCATTTTTCTGCATGTGGCTGACCAGTTTTCCCAACACCATTTGTTGAAGAGACTGTCTTTTTCCCACTGGACATTCTTTCCTGCTTTGTCAAAGATTAGTTGACCATAGAGTTGAGGGTCCATTTTTGGGTTCTCTATTCTGTTCCACTGGTCTATGTGTCTGTTTTTGTGCCAGTACCATACTGTCTTGATGATGACGGCTTTGTAATAGAGCTTGAAATCTGGAATTGTGATGCCGCCAACTTTGCTTTTTTTTTTCAACATTCCTTTGATGAGCCGAAATTCTTAATTTTCATGCAGACATCAATCTATTTTATTTAAGGTTAGTGCTTTTTATGCCTAAGAAATCCTTTCCTACCGGAAGTTCATATGGATATTCTACCATATTGTCTTCTAAAATTTTCCTGGCTTTGCCTTCAAAATTAGCTTTTGGTTTGGTTTGCTAGGGCTGCCATTAAAAAAAGGTGGCCTAAATGACATCAGTTGTCGTCTCACAGTTCTGGAGGCTAAAAATCCGAAATCAAGGTATTGGCAGTGTTGGTTCCTTCTGTGACCTGTGAGGGGGAATCTGTTCCAGGCCTGTCCCCTCAGCTTCCGGTGGCTTACCAGTAACCACTGGTGTTTCCTTGGCTTGTAGATACATAACCCCAATTTGTGCTTTTATCTTCACATGGCATTCTCCCTGCGTGCATTTTTGCATCCAAAATTCTTTTTATAAAGACACCAGTTACATTGGATTAAAGGCCCATCATAGTCCAGTGTGACCTCATCTGAACTTAACTTTTCTGAGAACTGGGAAGAAGACATCATTTAACCCATAACAGCCCTTTAATCTGCCTCAAATTGTTTTTGAATGTGATGTGGCAAAAGGTAAACACCCAATTTTCTCAGAAACATTCACGGAAAATCCCATTCTTTCCCCCACTCATCTAAAATACCCTCTTTTTCGTTTATCAAATATCTGTAAATGTTGGGTGCTATATACTGTTTCATTGATCTTTTTATTCTACTACACGGTCTTACTGTACCTTTATAATAACTCTTGAAATGTGGAAGGGAAAGTCCTCCCACCTGAACTTTTTATTATTAAAAAGTTTAATTATTTTTTTTATTTTTTAAAAATATTTTATTTATTTTATTTATTTGAGAGAGAGAGAGAGAGGGCATACAAACTGGTGGGGGGTTGGAGGGTGAGGAGCAGAGGGAAAGGGACAAGCAGACTCCATGCTGAGCACAGAGCCTGATGCTGGGCTCAATCCCATGACCGAGATCATGGCCTGAGCCAAAATCAAGAGTCAAATGCTTAACCGACTGAGACACCCAGGCGCCCCCCCATCTGAACTTTTTAAAAGGTATCTTAATTATTTCTGGACCTTTGAAATTACACATGAATTTTATAATCACCTCGTCAAGAATTATATAATCACCTTTCACAAAAATCTGTTAAAATTTTCACTGGAATTGTATTTTTTTTCTAAAATATTTTTCCTTTCTTTCTCTCTTTTTTTAAGATTTTATTTACTTATTTGACAGAGAGAGAGCACAAGCAGGAGGAGCAGCAAGCAGAGGGAGGAGCAGGCTCCCCGCTGAGCAAGGAGACTGATGCAGGGCTCAATCCCAGGACCCTGGGATCATGATCCGAGCTGAAGGCAGATGCTTAAACAGCTGAACCACCCAGGTGCTCCATCACTAGAATTATATTATATCTATTACCTAATTTTAACAAATACTGACTTCTCAATCCATAACTACAATCCATATTTCCCCATCTAAAAAAATTTTTTTTCAATGTGACTTTCTGGAATTTCATACATTTTCCCATAAAGTTTTCGTATGTCTTAAGTGTCTTTAATGCTACTACAAACGATGCTTTTATTTCATTTTCTACTAGTTTAATATTGAGGTGTAGACATGCAATTGTGCTTTGGAGATTGAATTGATGCTTAGAAGCCCTGTAAACTCTCATATTAGTATTTTAAATTTATCCATACTTTTTTTTTTTTTTTGCTCTACAGGATACCTGGCCAATACTCCTTAAGACTATCCTTGTCATGAAAAAGACAGAAAAAATGAGAAAATGTCACAGACCAGAGGAGACTAAGTAGACATGGGAACAAAAGGGAAGGTGGTGCCCTAGACTGAATCCTGGAACAGAAATGGAAAAACTAGAGAAATCTGAATAAAGTCTGAAGTTTACTTAACAATAATATGCCAATGTAACTTGCCTAGTTTAGAAAATTTACCATGCTAATGGAACTGAGTGTGCAGAAATTCTCTGCACTGCCTTTGCAATTTTCTGTACAAAAGTACACAAATAAAAATAAAAAAGTTTATTTTTTTAATATGCTGTATTGGTGCAAAAATAAACAAACAGACCAATGAGAAGAATGAGATCCAGAAACAGACCCATGCATATGTGGTCAATAGATTTCTAACAAAGTGTCTAACGCAATTTCATGTAGACTGAAAACCTTTCCAACAAATGGCACAGAAGCAACAGGACAACTGCCTGAGAAAAAGAATTCATCTCTACTTTTTCCTCATACCAGGCACCAAAATTAACTTACAATGTATTATAGATCTAATTATAAAAGGTAGAACTATAAAATTTCTAGAAGAAAACATTTTCAACTTTGGAATACACAAAGATTTCTGAAGATGAGATACCAAAAGACAACCATCAACCAAAACACAACAACTATTTTTTTGAAAAAAAATAGATTTTATCAAAATTAAAAACTTTTGCTCTTGTAGACATTTTTGTAAAAATTAAAGGGCAAGCCGTGAACTGGGAGAAAATATCTGCAACACGTATATCTGACAAAGTATTTGTATCCAGAATACAGGAAGGATTCTTACAACTCAATAACAAGCAATAACCCAAATGTCCATCAACAGGAGAATGGATAAATCAAAGGTTATATACCTTCATATAATGGAATGTCAGGGAAACAATGCTCCATGGATATTTTCATGTTTCTGGACAGTCTGCCTTCTTAAGCAAAGGAAATTGGCACATCATAGAATATCTCCTCTTCCCTGACTTATCTGCCCCTCACATTGCAAGGAGGTTAGACCTGGAGCCTTTTGTTCTCATTCAAAAGATAATAAAACTTACCTCCCCTGGAGCCAAGTATTTGCAGCCCTGGGTAGGGACTTTCCCCTTTGCCTTCTTGAGAGCGTTCATTTACTTTCCAAAGTACTTGTTTGCATTAGAGAGACAGAGCTTCTCTCCCTCTCTCAGAAAGATAGAGCAACAGCTAAGCAGTGTGTAGCCTATCCAAACTTCTAGATTTATAATTTTGGGTTTCCTCTCCTGTGGTGCATGCACAGCTTTCACCTGGCTCTCATCACATCACCCCCAAAAGAGAGAAGGGAATGGAAGCCGGGGAACGGATCCAAATTATTGCTGTGGGTAATCCTAAGAATCTGATCTCTGCCCTGGAAACTTCATATTTGCTTTTGACATAAAAATGAACAGACATTAAAAATCTATCATGGAACACTCCTAGCAATAATTTTAAAAAAAGGTAAAAACTACTCATCCATGGAACAACATGAATGAATCTCAAAGATATTATTATGTCGAATAGAGGAAGCTAGACACAGAAGAATACCTACAGTATAGTTCCACCAATAGGAAAGTCAAGAAGGGTCAGAACTAATCAGATGGTAATGAAAGTCAAAACAGTGAGTTCCTATGTTCGAGGTATATAAGAAGAAGCATGAGGGAATCTTCTAGAGTGCTGGAAATATCCTATATTTTGACCTGAGGTTGGTTACCATGGTTGTGTTTATATGGAAAAAGTTAAGATTAGTGTGCTTTAGCACCTTGTTTTGTGTATGATTTAATTAAAAAAAAAAAGTTTTTTGAAAAAGTCAGCCAGTTCTTTTGTGGGAACTCACAAGTGATTCTAAAATATATATGGAAATACTAAAGACAAATTAGCCAAGGTACTCAAATAAAAACAAAGTAGAGGGACTTGGTCTACCGGCAAAAAGAAAGGAATTAAAATAGTGTGATAAAATTTGGCAAAATAATAGACAAAGAGACCAACGGAACAGAGCATAGTCTATAAACAGACCCATTAATGAATGACATTTAGTTTATGAAGAAGATGGAGCTTTAGGGAAAAGATGATTTTTTTCAGTAAACAGTGCTGAGTCAGACTTACATAAAAAATAAAATTTGAACTCCAACTTTAAATCACATAAAAATCAATTCAAGGCAGATCATAATTTTACATGTGAAAAATAAAGCAATAAAGTTTTCAGAAAAGAACTTAGAGGAATACCTTCATGAGCCGAGGGTGGGATAAGATTTTTTAAACAGGACACAAAAAAACAAAGACCGTAAGAGAAATAATTGGTAAATTACACTATATCACATTTAGGAACTTCTTTCATTACTCTATTAAGAGAGAGGAAAGACAAGCCACAATAAAGCGACAAATATTGGCAACATATACAACTGCCAGAGGCTTCATATTCAGCATATGTAACAAATTTCTTCAAACAAAAATAAAATAAAAAGATAATCTAACAGAAAAAATAGGCAAGAAATGGGAGCAGATCCTTGACACAAGGGTGTATCCAAATGGCTAATAAACTTATGAAAAAGTTCTCAATGTCTTGCAGCTGATAGGAATGTAAATTGTTATAACCACTTTGGAAAACAGGTTTGGCATTATTTACTTAAGCAGAAATATGTCTGTCCTATGACCCAGTAATTACACGTCTGAGTATGTACCTGGCAGAATTAGGTGCACCTAGGCAAGAGACATGAACTGGAATGTTCCAAGAAGCACTATTGCTAATAGCTCCAAACTGGAAACAAACTAAGTGTCATCAAAATAGAATGTATAAGTAAATTGTAGCATAGTCACATAATGGATAAAGTTATAATGTTGCACTAAATGTATATAGGCAGCAACACAGATGATTCCCAGCATAACCTTGAGTAAGAGAATCCAGATACAATGGTATACACACTGAATGATGCTGAGGAGAAGGGCAGGGAAAGAGGACAGCCTCTGTAGGGTTAGCATTGTTCTATATCTTGATTTAGGTGATGCTTGTCAACATATTCCCTTAGTGATAACTCACTGACCTGTAACATCTGTCTTGGTGCATTTTTCTGTACGTATATTATACTTAACAATTAAAAAAATTTTAAATGCAAGGACCACTTCTCAGAAAAATTTCTGGAACAGTTGGAAGAAGGTCTGATGAGATAGGGTTTCCATAAGATTTTAACTATTCGATATTATTTAGATTTGAGCAGACAGCATAATGTAAACACTGTTAGTGGTCCCAAATATCCACAATGAATGGCAGGGTAGACTAAAAGGATTTCAGAAATCTCCTAAAACTGGATGCTTATTATCTCCAGGACTCTTTCCTTTCTTCCTCTTTCCCCAACCATCATCTGCCTTCTAATCTTCAGGTTTACTTTCGGAAACTTAGTATATTCTGAACCTGCCCCTGAGTATACACGTGTGTCCCGGAATGGGCATCTGTTCCCATTCCCAATGTAGTTTACAATATGGAAATCACACCAATGTTGCATATTTCATTAACTGGCAATATACATCTTCATATGTGTGTTATTTTGCAGCTCATCCCATAAATGTATTTGCTTTATTTTTTCTTAAGTGCGGAGGCATATAAGGAAGTCATTATGAACACAGACTTTGGAATTAGATTAACCAGGCTTCAGATCCCAGCTCTGTCGCTTATTAAGTGAAAAACCTGACCTAGCATGTTTCCTCATTTTGTCATTTCAGAGAATGCGACTAACTCACAAAATTGTTGTAAGGGCCTAAGAAGGTGGTAAATGTAAAATTCTTGGCCTAATACCTAGCTCAAAGTAAGAATTCAGTAACCTCACGTGATGGTGATGATGGTGATGATCATGAAGACATATCATTCCTGGAAAGTATTCAGGAGTTCAACTGTAATAGGAAAAGCATGTATTTTTGTTTGTAATATTAGTGCTGGGGTTGAGGGTAGAAAATACATACTGGTTTACAGCATTGCTGATCAAAAAGCTCAAAAACCTACACATCAGATCTCACAAAATTAAGATCTCAGCAGGTGGTAAATCATGGCAAGAAGGATTGTCATCTAGACATTTCTCCAACAAAGACATACAGATGGCCAACAGACACTTGAAAAGATGTTCAGTATCATTTGTCATCAGGGAAATGCCTATCAAAACTACAACGAGATATCACCTCGTACCTGTCAGTATGGCTAAGATTAAAAGCACAAGAAACAGTAAGTGTTGATGAGGATGTGGAGAAAAAGGAACCCTCGTGCACTGTTGGTGGGAATGCAAACTGGTGCAGCCCCTGTGGAAAACAGTACGGAGGTTCCTCGAAAAGTTAAAAATAGAACTACCCTACAATTCAATAATCATGCTACTGGGTATTTGCCAAAAAATACAAAAATACTAAAGGGATCTAAGCACCTCTATGTTTGTAGCAGCATTATCTACAAGAGCCAAATCACAGAAGCAGCCCAAGTATCCATGGACAGATGAATAGGTAAAGAAGATGTGGTGTATATAAATACAATGGAATATTATTCAGCCATAAAAAGAATGAAATCTTGCCATTTGCAACGACATGGATGGATCTAGAGGGTATAATGCTAAGCGAAGTAAGTCAGTCAGAGACAAATACCACATGATTTCACTCACACATGGAACTTAAGAAATAAAACAAATGAGCAAAGGAAGAAGAGGGACAGCCTTGAAACAGACTCTTAACTATAGACAACAAACTAGTGGTTACCAGAGAGGAGGTGGGTGGGGGATGGGTGAGAGGTAAAGGGGATTAAGAGTACACTTACCTTGACGAGCACTGAGTAAGTAATGCATGGAATTGTTGACTCGCAGTATTGTACACCTGAAACTAATATAACACTGTATATTACCTACACTGGAATTAAAAACTTTTTAAAGAAGATTTTATTTATGTATTTGACAGAGAGAGAGAGCACAAGCAGGGGGAGCAGCAGAGGGAGAGGAAAAAGCAGGCTCCCTGCTGAGCAGGGAGTCAGAGGCAGGGCTCGATCCCAGGACCCTGGGATCATGACCTGAGCAGAAGGCAGACGCTTAAGTGACTGAGCCACCCAGGCACCCCAAAATTAAAAACTTAATAGAAAAATAAAGCACCAATTGGGAGGGAAAAAAAGAAAGAATGGTTGTAATCTTTATGACAGAAGAAAACATCAGTTTGAATGTGTTGAGTCATTTCAAAAATCTTCTGAAGGATAGACTAGGATTTATTTTGACTGGGAAAGTTTAGACTGGGAGGGAACTGGACTGCCTTTTCCTGAAGTTCAAGGGTGGGTAAGGTGATAGAATTTAAAGGTACAAAGGAAACTCCCTAAGGTGAGTTCCAGGTCACAGGTAAAAACAAAAGAAATCATGACTACACTCTTGAAATTAATGCCTGGGAAACATCAACTGAATAGTTTGCCATGTTTTAGGTCCCAGTCATCCTAGGAGAACCACATGAATCCGCTGAGGACAGAGAGGTGAATTTGTTACCAGGTATGAGAATGGTGAAATTCTGATGTGCTGACAAGTGCAAAAGGGAACTTGAGGAGGGAAGACGTGTGTACAAAAAGAACAGAACTGTTACTGCTCAGTTAAGAAGGGTAGGGGATAAGGGAGGGAGGAGGGCTATGGGCAGGCCTGCTTTAGCCCTTTTGGGGCCAGGAATGATTCCTATTTGAACAGAAATGCAAAAAAGTCCTAAAGTTTAGATACCAAAAATAATTGGCCCCAAATACTTTTATGGCAAATACACGTCACATTTAACCCACTAGATTTAAAATGATAAGGATGAAACCCTACGAATAAAATTGGCGGTTAATAAGAACAAGAGTAACTCACCACAATGCTGATGATGTAACAAAGTCCTTCCTAAAATGCTCAGTCCTTCCTACCGCTTACTGAGTCAGTAAGACCCCTGCCAGGAAAACAGAAACCATACCAGTTCGTTTAACAGAAAGGAGTTGCTAGGTAGACTTGATTAAACAGATGCTGGAGAACTAAAAACGTAAAAAAGGGATTTTCAGACTGAGGCGTGGAAGTATCTACCGGGAGCAACTCTCAGCCCCCAGGGCTGAAGGAGCAAAGGGCAGATGCAGGGGCCAAGGAACCCGGGAAGCTGGAACTCTGGCCTCTGAGAATGGGCCCGGCCGGCCCACTGCTGGAGTCTCTGAGGGGGCGCCAGGAAGCTGGTTCTGGGAGTGTGGAAGCAGCTACACCTGTCAGGGTGAGGAGACCCTGCGGGGCACCGCTGAGGAAAACAGCAAATAAGAAGCCTGGGCCCCTGGCTTCTCCTCCAGCTGCCGGCGTTCATCCAGCGCCCCCTATTGATGGAACCTAAAGGCCCCCGCGGACAGATGCTTGTGGAGCCCGAGCTTCGGCCTCCCAACACCGAGCCCAGCCAAAGGGACACGCCGAGCTGGGTTTGTTCTCTGTTTCCCAGTCTTTCTGGGAAGAAGGAAGTAGCAGATGTAGGGGACTCTTGAAAATCCTGCTCATCTTCTCACTCCCTCCCAGCGAAAAGACTTCTTTCTTTTAAATTACTTTAGATGCTTTTTTGTAAGATGAAGGTAGTTGATCTAAGTTGAGGGATCTCATTTTGTTAGACCTTGGGTTATCTGTGAGGAAAAGAGGGAACACACCCCAGGTGAATCGTTTCTTTCTCTATTTTAAGGCGGTGCCCAGCCTCTAGAACTCCCTCTCCAGGGCGCCTGGGTGGCTCAGTTGGTTAAGTGGCTGCCTTGGCTCAGGTCATGATCCTGGAGTCCCGGAATCGAGTCCCGCATCGGGCTCCCAGCTCCACGGGGAGTCTGCTTCTCCCTCTGACCGTCTCCTCTCTCATGCTTGCTCTCTCTCTCTCTCTCTCTCTCTCTCTCTCTCTCTCTCTCTCTCAAATAAATAAATAATCTTAAAAAAAAAAAAAGAACTCCCTCTGCAGGACTAGAGCTGAGACTGGCTCTCAGGTTTTCTTTATACCGCTTTAATGATTTCAACACATTTCTTCCCTTCCACCCGCGCCGTCCCGTTTTGAAGAGCCTGGGACCTAGAAGCGGGCCCGTGTGGAAATCCGCAGGCCCCCGCTCACGAACTCGGGGGACTTGATTCCAGCTGATGCCTCGACTTCATGGGTTTCCCTCTCTCTTCTGTACCGTGGGACAGTGCCGGGTTGCAGGGCGCGAGGACTGCGTGCAATCAAACACAATGCCTGGCACAGTGCCTGGCAGCGTGTTGAGAAAGAAATACCCATCTCATTCTTCCGGCACTGAACCTGACATTGCAGCGTCTTAGCGTCCGCAGGAGCGACTCTCAGGCCTGAATACCAGACCCACTCTTCTGTGCGCTCACCTCACTCCTCCTCCCCCGAGTGAGGTTTTTACCTGCACCGGTGACCTCGCAGGTCGGGGCGGGGGACACCCCCGTGCGTGGCTGGGAGCAGAACTCGCGGGGTCCCTCCTCTCGCGCCGCCGTCCAGCTGGGCCGTCGCGGGACGCGGGTG
>LNAC01000037.1:4793113-4872098 GCA_002007465.1 Ailurus styani | reverse complement strand
CGGGTTTCGCGTTCGCGCGCGCCGAGCGGGAGGCGCGGGGGTCGGCGCGGGGGGCCCCGGGGACAAACTCCCCGCCGCCCCCCGCGCGCCCGCTGCCGCGCCAGGTTTGCGGGGCTGGGAGCTTCCGTCGGCCGGTTGNAGTGAGGTGGAGGAGGTGCGGCGGGGGTCGCTCCGGGGGGAACCCGGCGCTCGGAACGTGCGGTGGGCGACGGTGACCGTGCGCAGCGCCCTTGGCCGCACCGACCCGCCGCCCTTGAACAGGGACCAACGCCGGGGCCCGCGGCGACGGTGGCGCTTGCTTGGAACTACCGACCCCCGGGAAGGCTCTGCTCGGAGAGAACAGGGTCTTCTAGAGAGAAGCGGCGTTTCTAAAATAAGATCGTCTCTGTTGAGCACGTCATTGTTTTTCCTTTGCAGTCAGGACCGTGTACAGATATGTGCTCTTTGATTTTTCGGAAATAACAAAACTTTAACTGATTTATGACGCCAGGTAACTGAAATTTGCTTTGCTGTGTGAAGTTTAAATTTTACCAACTGGAATCCAGTAAGCCAGGATAATTCATTAACCTGATATCTTTTTTTCTTCTGGTGTATGAGAGAAAGACTTCTTTTAAAGCAAGATGTCGGGGATTTTTTTTTAAAATCAAAACCAGCAAAGTTTCCCAGAATACTGTACTTTGTAGGAACACGGTTCAGGCTTTTATGACTTTTCACCCAGAGCTGAATAGTCAATGCAGAAGGAAAGTTGTCCTCGAAAGTGCAGTGTTCTTAGGAGTCAAAGGGAAAGAAAGGTTTTAAATTTGATACAGTTACTGTGAAAGTAACCCCAGCGTCCATGACAGATGAATGGATAAAGAAGATGGGATACACACACAAATACCATATGATTTCACTTATGTGTGGAATCTAAAAAACAAACAAACAAACAAAACGCAGAAGCAGGCTCGTAAACAGTGAGGCCAAACTGATGCTTACCAGAGGGAAGGTGGCCAGTGGGAAATGGGCAAAATGTGTGAAGGGGAGAGGCAGCTTCCAGCTATGGATTGAGTAAGTCCTGGGGATAAAAGTTACCGCACAGGGACTGTAGTCAGTGGTATTATAATAGTTGTATGGTCATAGTAGCTATACTTGTGGATCCCTATGTTGTACACCTGAAACTAATGCAATATTGTGTGTCAAGGATGCTTCGATAGAAAGAAATCAGGGAGGAGATAAACCATGAGAGACTCTGGGCTCCGGGAACCAAACTGAGGATTACAGAAGGGAGGGGGGTGGGGGATGGCGTAACCAGGTGGTGGGTATTAAGGAGAGCACCTGTGGTGATGAGCACTGGGTGTTATGTGCAACTAATAAATCATTGAGCACTACATCAAAAATTAATGATGTCCTATATGCTAGCTAATTGAACATAATAAAAAAATTTTAAATAAAAAAACAGTAATAATAAGTCCAATACAGTCACAAAAGTTAAGAAGTGTGCATATAGATATTGGAGAGATTTTAGAACAATAGATATTATACCCCCAAAAATGTTTCTCTTCTAAATCCTACATTTATCAAAAATTCTAGTTATTTTATTTTGTATTTATAAATATATTTATAATATATTATTATATGATTTTACAGTTATTTCCTACATATACTGAGTGGGAAAACACTACTCCTGACTTATGCAAATATTGAGCCTTCAACTAACACATGAATTTGTTTCTATATATAATCAAAGAGAGAAATAAAGCTTGCTCCATAATTGGGTTAGGAGGCTGACATTAGAAATCAGTAATATTCTTAGCATCAGAGCAAAATTTGGGGGATAAAAACAGAAGAAACTCTTCTGAACCACAGGACCCAGGTGCTTTCTTAGCTCTTCTTAAAGCATTGCTGTTTTCTTCTGGGTCTTCAGGCACCCTAAGGACTGGTGGAAAAACCGGGTTAGAAGCTACCTGGAATACCATACTTACCTCTTGATAGAGAGTGATTTCTATCCTGATGGGTCAGCCACAATATCTGCTAAACAATGTGGGCTTTCTAAGGGTTAGATGACATTACCACCCTTGAGTAGGAGGATATTTTAATTTTTTTAATGTTTTAACACAAATATTGAGTCCCCAACTCAGTATTTCGATCAGGCAATATAAACCAAACATTCAAAGAGAAAGAAAAAAAAAAACTCAGTGTAGCACCAACATTCTAGGAAAATATCGATACTTAATTTCAGGTAAGCTTTTAACAGAATTCAGAACATCTGTGATGTTCCCTCAAGACAGGCATGATACCCATTCACTTTCATTCTCTAAATTCTCCAGGGACAGAAGTTTTACCAGCGAGTTTATCCCTATTGCATATCAAACTCTGCTCTGTTGGCCCATTCCCATGTTTATTCTTCAGTGAAGATAAGGAACTGTGCTCAGCATTATATACACAAGCATCTGAAACCAGTAAGAGAAAGTGGGAGAAGATGACTTCCCAAGGTCATGTATCTCCTCTCCTCAAGCCTTTCCGAAGTATCCATTGCTATAGAATAATTCTGAACTTGCCTGCAAGGTTTTTTGTGGACCACTCCTCCCTGTTGCTCAGGCTTACCTCATACCACTTACTTCCTGCACTATCCTTTTTCCAGTTCCTAGAGCAAGCCTCACCACTTTCCATCTCAGAGACTTCATACTCATAGTTCCCTCCGCTAGAGGGTTCCTACCCAGTCTACCCCCAGCTAACTCTGACCCCTGCTCAGACTTGGCATCTCACCTCCCATATGCCTCCCTCAAGGAGATCTGCCCGAAATCCCCAAAGAAAGAAAAGAACATGGAGTTTATCATGTCTAGGAACAAATGAGCCTTACCTTAGTTTTTGGAGCTTTTAGAATACAGTCTAAATATTCCTACTATATCTGTGCTTATTAGAACTAATATACTATAACTAACATAGTGAAGGTATTTGTTCAAATATCTCTTCTTTGATATCAACACAGCAGCGTTTGGGTATTCTATTTCACTGAATAGTTATTTGTACACAGATGGTTCCAATGAACTAATTAAACTCCCTTCATATTTTTTTTAAAGATTTTATTTATTTATCTGACGGAGAGAGAGAGAGAGATCACGAGTAGGCAGAGAGGCAGGCAGAGGGAGAGGGGGAAGCAGGCTCCCCGCTGAGCAGAGAGCCCGACGAGGTGCTCGATCCCAGGACCCTGAGATCAGGACCTGAGCTGAAGGCAGAGGCTTAACCCACTGCGCCACCCAGGTGCCCCTCCCTTCATTATTTTTTAATTTTCAATTTTGAAATAATTTGAAGCTTACAGAAAAGTTTCAGGAACAGTAGACTTTCCATAAATCCCTTAGCTGGTTTCTCCCAAGTTTAACATCTTACATAACCACTGTACAATGTTCAGAACAATTAACATTGGTATAATATACTCACCAAACTCTAGACCTTGCCCAGGTTTCAGCCATTTTTCCACTAAGGCTCTTTTCCTCTTCCAGGATCCCACTTTACAGTTAGCTGTCATGTCTCCTTCATCTCCTCGAATCTCTGGCAGTTCCTCTCAATTTGGGTTCATTTGATGTTTATTCATGATGAGAGTAAGCTTAATCCTTTTGAGCAAATTATATTGTTTTTCTCAGTGCATCGTAGCAAAGGATTTATGATATCCATATGTCTTGTTCATGGTGATGTTAACCTTGATCACTTGGTTAAGGTCGTGTCTGCAGGGATTTTCATTGTGTAGTTACTGTTACTTTGGAGCAGACATAAGGTCATTTCTTGTACATTTGCCTGGCTTCCACGTTTATCAGCTAGAGGCACTTGCCCAGCCTGTCTAGAGGGCATCAAGATCCCAGATCCAAGTGTGTAGTATAGTATCAACAGCCTCTCTCTTCAGAGTGTACCTACTGCCTGTAACTATTTGTTGAGCTTCCTGTAGAACAAATCCAGGAAAGGCAGTATTCACTCTCCAGAGAACAACTAAATAGATTTGTTACTTCTGGGAGGTGGCGTGGCATAGGAACAATGTGGTAGGGTTGAGGCGGGACTGACACTTCTCTGAGTATATCTTCTTGTACAGCTCTGACTGTCAGAGCCATGGGTAGGACACATATTTTCCATTTAAACATAAACTTTGGACAAAGGAATAGGCATATGGAATTATTCATGTTATAAAATGAATATGTTAAGCATTTCAACATAAAACATTATTTTTATAATATTTTTTTTTAGATTTTAAAATTTATTTTGGAGAGAGAGCATGCGAGTGGGGGGCGGGGGGAGGAGCAGAGGGAGAGGGACAAGCTGACTCTGCGCTGAACCCAGTGCTCGACGTGGGGCCCGATTCCACGACCCTGAGATTATAACCTGAGCCGAAATCAAGAATCAGACGCTAAGCCGACTGAGTCACCCAGGTGTCCCTCTAATATTTTAAATAAATAAACTGCATATCTGTCTGTTGCCTTTGTTGGTGCTTGGCGTAATACTTTTCACAAAATATTACTCAGTAAATTTGCAGGGTTTTGCTTAAAAGCACCTTTCATTCCACACATATTTTTAAAATGATTTTCTATTTGCATCTCTTTCTTCTTTGTACAGTTTTACCAGGTATCATTGACACATTTATCTCCATGATGATTTAAAAAAGACATCTTAGAATCTGCTGCATCTTAATGTAGTGTATATTTTAATGAGTAAACTCATTTTATCCATCTTATTAACATTATACTTATGTTATGAGTGTATTCTGAAAACATTCTGATTTTCCTTAGTCCCAATTTATGATTATTTGACACAAAAGCTGATACCAGAAAAATGAATTCAATCATTATAATCACTTCTAAGAAATGTCAATTACTTATAAAATTCAGAACAAGAAAACTATAGGAAAAAAATTGCTGGCTGGAGACGTTAAAATTAAATACACCCTCTACTTTAGTTTTCAGAATTCCTTTGGTGTTGACAGGACATTATTAAAGTCCCATCCAAGTGCTTCTCATATGAATCAGCTCCAAAACATTACTTCCAGATCATTACCTGTCTGCTGTTCGGGCGCCTGTCATCACGGGACACTCACTGCCTACAAAGGCAGGATGTTCTATCATTGCTGACTTCCAATTATTACAATGTCTTTCCATGTAATGAGTCAAGGTCTTACTCTCTTGCATCTTCACCCAGAGTTGGTCCTCAGTCTCTGCTGCTGAAGCCACACAGAGCACACTAGGCAGATAACCCAATGCCCCATGTGTGTCTTCTCCCCTCTCAGCCAACCACCTTCCCAGTTATGTCACACAGCCTCTCCCGGTCTTTCTAGCATGTGTGTGTTCCAGTTTGTCTGCAAGCTCCCATGCTGCCTCCCTGTAGATCATGAGAAGTTGGCCAGTCTACTAATATTTCAAGCACGACGCCTGGCGTGTTTGTCCTTAAATGATTCAGCATCAGGTTCTTAGTGAACATAGGGTTCCTAATGCCTGAAAGCTGCCCTGATTTTCTTTGTTGTCCTCTCCTGAGAGACACAGACTTGGGACCCTCATTTCAACTCAGGCTTTAGAGTAAGACAATTTCACTTTGTGGAGGTACTTTTCTTTCTGTTTGCTTCTCGAAGAAGAGAGGATGGACGTATGGCATAATGTTTTATCTAGAACTTGGGTCTGTGATGCAATTAAGGATACTCTTTTCTGGAAAAAAAATTACAGATTATCTATTCAACTCTAGTTCTGTTTTTTGACCATGGTGGTCACTGTGTTGCACATTGAGCCACAAAATGGCTCCCACACAGCTGCCTCAATCCCTTCACATACTGCTTTCTCAGATGCCTGCTCTGACTCCAGCCACAGAGAACTGGCATACTTTTTCTTATACAGACTTGTCAGTAAGTTGTCCTCATACTTCTTGATTCTCAACACGTATGCTTTCATCCAGCCCCCTCAAGGTTCCATCCCATACAGTTGCATTTGTATTTTGGTAATAGGAGTTTTTTGGCAACTGCATGGTCCTAGTTAAAACATTTTTAAAAATTATTTCCCGCATTTGAATTTTCTCCTCAACTTTGCAGACATTTTGCCTTTTGCATCAATCCCCTCATCTTTACTTTCTGGAGATTTGGCAGCCCTTAAAGCATTCATTGTTCTCCTCAGTAAACACTGTGTTCATTTTTGAGGAAAGATACAAGCTAGCGAAAGACACTTCCTGTATTAGTTTTCTGAGGCTGCCATAACAAAGTACCACAAACTGGGTAGCTTAAAATAACATAAATTTATTATCTCACAGTTCTTGAAGCTAGAAGCCTGAAATTTGGATATTGTCAGGGTTGACTCCTTCTGAGGGCTGTGAGGGGGCCACTGTGCCATACCTCTCTCCTAGCTTCTGGTAATTGCTGGCAATCTTTGGCATCCCTTGGCTTGTTGATCATCATTCTAATTCTGTGCTTTCACATGGTGCTCTCCCCATCTCTTCCCATAATCTTTCCTCTGTGCACGTCTCTCTTTGTGTCCAAATTTCACCCTTTTATAAAGATACCAGTCATATTGGATTAGGGCCCACCTAATGACCTCTTTTTAATGGATTATGTCTCCAAGAAGCTATACCTCGTTAAGGTTACTTTATGAGGTACTGGGGGGTTAGGATTTCAACGTACTTCTTTCGGGAGGCATAGCTGAATTCATAACACCCCACAGGCTCATAGGGCAGGATCCAAGAGCTTGGCTTCTACAGTGAAAAAAAGCTACCTTCTCAGACCCGTGTGCTGGCTCTCCTCAGCATGTTTACAGTCTATGTCCACTGCCAAAGGACAACTTTCATAGAAGTGTCATGTCTGAAAGCGTCTCCTTGAGAATGCTGAGGGTAGAGATGTGGTCTTCACTTGTACTTTCCATAACACGAACATAAGAGAGAGCCACCATTTGGTAATATATTCAAAGATGGAATTACTATTCTGTAAACCTGAAACTGACACAATGTTATAGGTCAGTTCTAACTCAATTTTAAAAAGGGGGTGGAGAGCCATCAGTATTGTATAATAAAGACAGCACAGTTTAAATTTCTTCAGCAGAGGGGCTCACTGTCCTCAGACCTCCACCTCCTGCCTTGGCTTCTCTGAGGGGCGCTTTCACTACAAAATCCTCGCTCTTGCTCCAACAGGACCATTTTCATACTTAAGGCTATCCAACCATCTAATTCCAAGCCAGCCCTCCTCCTCCTCCATTTTAGATTAAAATATGTGTATTGCAAAAAGTCCACTAAATTGTCTACTAAATGCTCTACTTCGTTATTTTAAAAATTAGCTCATAACGTCTAAGTCTAAAATAGAATATCACATGCAGCTCAGGAGCAAATGACAGGGAAATAAGGTATTGGAGGTGATCATATTTAAAGGAGAAGAATTACCTCAACACACCAGGCATCCATTTTGAGTTTTCAGAAGTTAACATACACCTCGACACAATGTGATTTGAGCACTTTTCGTTCCTTCAATGTCATTCATTCATATCTATCAGGAAGAGTTGTAAGCATTGAGGTGAACAAGAAAGCAAGGTCTCTTTCTTCACAGAGCTTTTAGTCGCAGACAGGTAATTACATTAAAGTATAAGTGCCAGAATTGAGAAAACCACGCTTCTTTAGAAGCATAGAACAAGGTAACCAATCAAATCTAGAAGGCGGCAGGGTTTCCTATAAAAAGGGTCCTCTAAACTGAGACTCATAGGAGCTGCTGGTATATATATTATATATATATATATAATATATATATATATGATATGATACGCTACATCTATCTATAGATTATCTATATATAATTAGAGATATAAAATTTTTTTCAAAGATTTTATTTATTTATTCATGAGAGACAGAGAGAGAGAGGCAGAGGGAAAAGCAGGCTTCCAGGGAGCCGGATGCAGAACTCGATCCCAGGACCCTGGGATCACGACCTGAGCCAAAGGCAGATGCTTAACCATCTGAGCCACCCAGGCACCCCTAGATATATATAAAACTTTATATATATCACCACATTCTCCCTATTTGAGGAGAAAAGATGTATTATATACATTGCTTATTATATAAGCAATGAGGTGTGGAAGTAAATGTCTTGCTATGAATAAATACTTTCAGTGCTTTTAGGAGAAAACATAAATTTAATACATAGTTACAGGTAGGCTGTCATCCATATTACATAAAACAATTATAACTTAATATAAATTCAGCTCTTTTTCATTTCAAATATTAGCAGGAAAATACAGGCATACCTCATTTACTGCACTTCATCAATGTGACATTGTCCACAAATTGAAGATTTGTGGCAAGCCTGCATCAAGCAAGTGGGTCTGTCGGCGCCATTTTCCTCAACAGCACTTGCTCCCTTTGTGTCTCTGCATCACAGTTTGGTAATTCTCACAATATTTCAAACTTTTCATCAGTATTATATTTGTTATGATTTTCAGTGATCTGTGATCAGTAATTGTGAACTTGATGGAAAGCTCAGAGGATGCTTAATAGTTTTAGCAATAAAGTGTCTTTTAATTAAGTTATGCACATTGCTTTATTAGACATAATGCTACTGCACATTTGGTAGACAACAGTAGAGTATAAATATAACTTTTGTACTCACTGAGAAACCAAAAAATTCATTTGACTCACTTTATTGTGATACTCATTCAGTGCAGGGGCCAGAAATGAAACTGAAGTCTCCAAGGTATACCTGTGAAGCGAAATCCAGCTCTGAGTGTGTTCTTGCTATAAATTACCAGGTAGTTAACATTCCTTCTCACACCTACAGTTCTTCCTTATAAAACTACAGATCAGCAAACAAAATGGGGGCAGGAGTAAGGAGCTTAGTGGCCCTAGGACAGCCTGACTTCATGGTCATTGGCAGCCTCAAGTCACTGTGGTCCGCGGCTCTTTGCAATACGGAAACAAACCACACACGGTTATCAAAAGGCGCAATTGTTACAGCTGTGGTTTTGCAAGATAAGGCTCGTGTCCTAGGTGCTATTTCCTCACTTCCTTAATCAACACAACCCTTTGAAGGCTCTGTTGGTGTTAGTGAGCAAGAGCAAAGGGAATGTCTTAACTGATCTGTTCTCAGTTGTCCCTGGAGAAGTTCCAAGGCTGTCAGTGCAGCCCTTGACGCCTCTTGATGGGTGACTTCTTCATTGTTGCTTTTCTTTTCTCATCACCTGGGCTTTTTTACATCTTTGTGGCAGTTAAGGACCTTAAACAGCTGATCTTCAGTGTGGCCCAGGCAGCATGTGGGACTTCTGTTCATTTTACTGCATATAGTTACACAACTCCATCAAGGCATAGTTCAACCCCAAAGAGGTTTGATCGTAGTCCTGGTCACCCTCAAAAACATCAAAGCAACTACTTGTCACTATAGAGGAGAGTTAACCTATTAAAAAATTTTTTACCTTTCTGACAGTGTACACTTTCATCTTGGTCTTGTTCAATTGGGAAATCTGAGATTACAATAGCGATCACACCATCAACCTCATTTACCTCAAAATCCCAGTCAAAAATGAACAAGAAGCAAATACTATTAATTACTTCAAAATCGCCACTAAATTATTACTTTGAAGTTACTTTCCACTAAATAATTATTTTTAAAACTCTCTTACTTTTTCTATTATTTTCTCACATTTTTGTCTTACTGACTTTCCCTCTGAAAAAAATTTTTTATTAACATAAAATGTATTATTTGCCCCAGGGGTACAGGTCTGTGAATCATCAGGCTTACACATTTCACAGCACTCACCACAACACGTACCCTCCCCAATGTCCATAACCCAGCCACCCCATCCCTCCCCCCTCACCCCCCAGTAACCCTCAGTTTGTTTCATGAGATTAAGAGTCTCTTGTGGTTTGCCTCCCTCCCCGGTCCCATCTTGTTTCATTTTTTCCCTCCCTACCCCACAAAGACCCCCCGCCCTGCCTCTCAAATTCTTCCTATCAGAGATAGGAAGATCAGAGATCATATGATAATTGTCTTTCTCTGATTAACTTATTTCGTTTAGCATTGTACCCTCTAGTTTCATCCACGTCATTCCAAACAGCAAGATTTTGTTTCTTTTGATGGCTGCATAGTATTCCATTGTATATATACCACATCTTTTTTAGTGATAGTTACGAATAAAAGAATGGCTTTGCTTCTGTGAGGATAAAAAGAAGTACTAGTTGTGAAAGCGATTTGAAAAATAGATGGTATTTAATTAATACCTGTAGACTGAACTTGGAATTCCCAACAGCTATTCTTTTCAATACCTGAGTGGTCCCAAATAGGTTGCCCTCAACTCTCTTCTTACTTTCATCTTTTCCTTTCTAAGGCAAGTTATCAAATAATAGAGGCTCCAACCCACATTCAAATCTTCTTCACAGTTATTATTCTGTTCATTATTACAAATCAAGATAATTTAGAGATCACAAAATATAGAGAACATGAAGTTCCTGTCCTCAAAGGGCTAATTTCTAAAAGGGGAAGGAAGACATATATATAAGAGATGACATAAGGCAGTACAACTGGTTTTCTAACAGTGGGGCTGACATATACAAGTTAATAATGGCGTCTTCAAAATAGACCTTTTAGAAGGTGATGCGCAAAAATTCCACCACAGTGTAGTTCTTAAACTCCTTTTTTTTTCAGAGTTCTAAGTAGAGCCTGCACATGTGGGGCAGAATAGCCCATTAAGTGGCAAACCTTCATCTTGGAGGTATGATTTAATTTTCAAAAGCATTCCAAGCCATTTCCAACAACCTTGGGTAATCAAGCTAGGAAATCAGGCTACAACTGGGCAGAAACAAGGTGTGACTATTTAAAACAAAATGAAATGGAATTTCTTGCATGTTTATAAGGTACCTCTGAAAACAATTATAGCTGAAAGGAAGCATGACCCAAATGCCATGAGCTGAGCAGTACCATAGGAATAATTATAAACCCTTCTCTGGGAACTACATTGAAGAAGCACACTCTCTTTGATGGGTAAACTCCAATATATTTCTTCTAACAAAGTCTCCACTTTAAAGTTTTGCTTGCTGCTAGGTACTGACAGCAATAGTCAAAAACATGTTTAAGCGCATAAATTTATTTACTGAGGTGTGGCTCTAAAGAAATAGCACTGCTTTTTCTGTATGACTCATGCATCACTCATCCACATAAATGTTCACATTCTTGGCAGGGAAAGCATATATTGATGGATTGTGTCCCAGATTCAGACAATACCTGCTGGCTCCATGAGAGCAGGGCCTTCTGCGTGCTTCTGGCCTTGGCTGCCCCCTACTGCCTATCAGATTCTATTTCTAGCACACAGTAGGTGTTCACTAACGATGTATGGATGATGCGATTGTATACAGTTCCACAGGAAAAGCTTCAATGAAGAAGAAATACTTGGGTTTTCCTCATTGACTTTCTTCTATCTCTCCTTAGAAGTAATCATCTATCACACGCAAAATTGATAATGATCATACAATCCCTTCTTCCCACAACAGTATTCTTTTCTTTTTATTTAATTTATTTATTTATTTATTTATTTATTTATTTATTTATTTATTTATTTGACAGAGAGAGACACAGCGAGAGAGGGAACACAAGCAGGGGGAGTGGGAGAGGGAGAAGCAGGCTTCCTGCCAGGCAGGGAGCCCGATGCAGGGCTCGATCCCAGGACCCTGGGATCATGACCTGAGCCAAAGCCAGCTTAAGTACTGAGCCACCCAGGCACCCCCACAACAGTATTCTTAGGAGGATTTTCTAAAGGTGGTAGGTGAGTATCCTACTCTAGGAGCCATGTCATAGTCAGAACCCCTGGTTTCGGGCGCCTGGGTGGCTCAGTGGGTTAAAGCCTCTGCCTTCGGCTCAGGTCATGATCTCAGGGTCCTAGGATCGAGGCCTGCATCGGGATCCCTGCTCAGCAGGGAGCCTGCTTCCTCCTCTATCTCTGCCTGCCTCTCAGACTACTTGTGATCTCTCTCCCTCTGTGAAATAAATAAATAAATAAAATCTTTAAAAAAAAAAAAAAAAGAACCCCTGGTTTCAGTCAAGTAGCCTCCAAATGGCTGAGTCCAACCATTGTCAAGTCATACAGCTTCTCTGGGGCTCTGTCAGTTCAGCTGTAAGGTAAGAGTAGTAACTATGGAGGACAGCACTAAACGAATAATGATCACGCTCTTTCTTTGTGCCAGGCACTGTTCCAGGAGGTCTCTGTAAAGAATCTTATTTAACCATCCCATCAGTCCTATGAAGCACTTAGTATTGTTTTATTTTGCAAAGAGGAAATTGAGGTGCAGAACTGACTTGAGGGCACATGGCTGGTAAGTGGTAGAGCAGGGAGTGGGCTCCAGTATGGCTCTGGAACTCTTGTTCTTAGAGCTTCTCTCTGACCTACTCACATAAACAATTACTAGAAGCCAGTGAGAGAGGGCAGGTGGCAGCCCTGTGTGAGGTACAGTATTATTAGAGAGAACGTCGAGGCAGCACACACATACAGCACTGAGTGGGCCAAGAGAGATTAGAGAATTAACTGTGGAGATAGATGGTGGTTCAGGGAAGACCGTCAAGTGTACAGGAACTAATGTTAATGTCAACCCATGCTCTCTCCTTTATAGAGCACAACTGTGTATCTTCTTAGGTCAATATTTCCTGAATCGCATTTTAAGGGCTGTTTTTAGATGACTATTTTTTTAAGGGCCCTTGACATATAATTAGAGAGGAGAGGAGAAAGAGGAGTTAATATTTTTCAAGAGAACTAGTTTACAACTTGAGACAAAAAAATTTTTGCTTTTCCTTTCAGCATGATGAAGTTAGAACAAGATCGAAGATAATCCATCTAAAGGTAGCAATACAAACAAGGTGGGATGGGGAAGGAGACAAACCATGAGAGACTCCAAATCTCACAAAAGAAACTGAGGGTTACTGGGGGGTGGGAGGGGAGGGATGGGGTGGATGGGTTATGGACACTGGGGAGGGTTTGTGCTCTGGTGAGTGCTGTGAAAGATGTAAGCCTGATGATTCACAGACCTGTACCCCTGGGGCAAATAATAAAAATAAAATAAAGGTAGCAATACAGTTTGGCCCTCATTTGGTGGTTAGGGTGAGTTGTGTACAGCTCGTGCTTTCTGAAATTGGTGCATCACCCTCTGGTGCTTTTTGTTAACTCTTTTAACCTCATTCCCCACAATAAAGAACTGAAACAAGCATATTAAGTTATTTTCCTATTTCAAAAGACATTTGAAACTTATAGCAGCCACTTGCCATGCGTGGGCTACTGTTCCTTTATTAAAAAGCATCTGTTGAGTGTCTTTTGACTGGGTCAATCCCCTGTGTACAATGTGAGTTGACCAAGGTGGTTGCAAGTTACCAAGATTTGGCAGTTCGGGCTGTTCATACCCCCATTCAATCCTCAAGTGAATCTGGGTCCTTCCCTGCCTCCGTGATTTATGTGAGCCCCATCAGCCCCTGGTTAGTTCAGTTCAGAAGCATTTATTTGTCAGGTGCTGGAGATACAAAGACTATAAGATGTGGAGCCCAATGTCAAAATGGCTCAGAACCTGGTGATTCCTTAACTCTGCTCTAGCTTCAGAAGGACAGAAGGGGCTGGGGGCTGGAGACGTTCTCTGGGTAAGACTGGGCAGGGTTTCCTCTATGTCAAGGTTCCTTAGTTAGTCATGAGTTTGAGAAACTTGAATGGCCCCAAAGAGGAAGTCACCAGAGGTGGACACATTTGACTGTGGAGCCTCTTACAGCCTGGTTGTTTTCCTCACTGGTGGATGAACATACAGTCCATAGGAAAATCAAGTTGCCTCAGCCCCAAAGACAGAGGTTTGGGTAACCACAAGACTAATTACCCTGACCCTTCATGAGTTCACTCTGAAAACCTCACCACTTTTTATCAGTGTATATTAGACACTAATTTATAACATGAGCTTTCCCCACAGTATAATGAAATGAAAATATCTTTAAGGGTCAGGCATATAATTAAAACTGCAACATTCTTAGAGGATGTAGTATTAGCTTTGAGGCCACTAGGAAAATGTTGCATACCATTTCGCTACACCTAGAGATCTGTATTTATACAAGGTAACCCTTGGAACAAGTGTAGTAGCCACATTTTATAATATTCCACCAAATTGTCATAGATTTACCGATTTCAAATGTCATTTATCTATTCTCTTCCTAATAGAAGGACCCAAGAACAGAGACAGGACTGTCTCAGAGACAGGACTTTCTCCTTATGGTGTATAACCTAAATGAGGCTGGGCTAGAAAACTTCCGCAAAGGCCAAGATATTACAAAAGGAAAATAAACGCTGAGAGAGGACACCAAACTGCATGATGTGGCTTACCGACAGAGCTAACCAATCATTAGTTGACAGGTCATTAAGTAGACCCCTCCTTGCTGACCTTTCACAGCTTTGATAAGGCAGAGGCCATCTTTTTTTTTTTAAGATTTTATTTATTTTTATGACACAGAGAGAGATTACAAGTAGGCAGAGAGGCAGGCAGAGAGAGAGGAGGAAGCAGGCTCCTCACCAAGCAGGGAGCCCGATGCGGGCCTCGATCCCAGGACCCTGAGATCATGACCTGAGCTGAAGGCAGAGGCTTTAACCCACTGAGCCACCCAGGCGCCCCGGCAGAGGCCATCTTAAATAATCACAACTCAAGGGGCACCATTAAGTATCCCTCCATTGCTCAAAGCCCGTACCTGGTCAGGGAAGCTCAAAAGGAGTGCAGAGGTCTCACCCCTTTTTGAGGTCTGCTGAGTGCCATTTTTTCTTCAAAGACCAGCCTCTTATCCAGAGGACTGTCATCAAAAATGCTCCTGCCCCTGCCCTTTAGTGCAGACCATGCATACCTTACAAACATCACAGCAACATCACATCATTAAAGTAGTCTAAGCCAATATTCATTAAATGGATACACACAAGGAGGAATGAAGGGTCTTTTAGTTCCAAAAGATGCTCTAGGAGGAGGGAGCCAAAATCGTAAAGGCACAGAACAGTGGAGAATGTAGGGTATCACAGGTGATTTGATGTGGCTGGTGAACATGGTGCATTTGGCAGAACTGCAAAAGGAAAGGGCAGACCAGACTATGAAGAATCTTGTGTTCCAAACTAAAATCGTGATCCTACGGCACTCCCAGAAATAAAACTCTGTGTGCCAGTCCAACAGCTCTATGATTTAGGATGTGAAATGGATGGACTGTCAGATTCAGAGCTGTACTTACAGGCCATAAATCTGTATGAACAAAAGTGCTTTTGTTGCTCACAAGTTGGCACGTGACTTCTGACATCGACGTGGGTGTGACATATTTTCACTTCAGTGTTGAATAAATGATCTTATCAGAACTGGCAGGTTAGAAGAAATGACTTATCTCAATTTCAGTGTTTACTCAGAAGTGTCTTCCTTTATGTTTTCCAAACTTGAAACAAACATAGTGCCTAAAAACTTCACAAAGATTTAAAAACCACAAGAAAATACTAGTTATCAACAACTGTCTTTAAGTGTGCTATTTCTTCTCCTTAAAAAAAAAAAGTGCTAATTGTATTTTTTATTGTACCTTTGCATCATCAAAACAGATTAGAGGGCAAGTACTCCTTGATAAATCCTCATCTGTTAGCTTTCATGACATAGGAATTCTGTTGCGGAGACTCTTGGAGGTCTGCCTCATCAGGAGGCCCTGTCGTTTCTACTTTGAAAACAGAGCTGCAAGCTGCCCATCTCCTTATCCAAAGCAAGCCCAGGCTTCCTCACCAGGACAGCTGTAATTACGGTCTTGCTGGTCTCTCTGGTTCTATTTCTGCCCCCGTCCAATCTTCCTCCCCTCGGTAATGAATTAATCTATTTGAAATATAGATAGGCCTATATAAAGGGCTTCAGTTCTCTCCCACTGAAGTTCAAATGAATCCAGATGCCTTCCCAGGGCTGTAGAGAGATGGGGACTCCAGTTCCACGTACTTCTTCAAATTCTTCTTGGCCACTCTCCTCTTCCTCACTTTTTTTCCCCCCCAAACACACTGGGCTTTGACAGTTCCAAGGAACTATCTTTTTGAATGAGATTTTTTTCTATCTCAGGGGCCTTTGCCTGGAACCCTGCCCTCCCACCCCAAGCTGACTCCCAAGACCCTATCTGAGTAAGTTCTGTGACCCACTCTTCCAACCTTATTCCCTTTCATAGCCTAATCACCAAATGTCTAAGTGCCTGTTTGTCTATTTATTTATTTTTACTTGTTAACTGTGTTCCTCTTCCTGCTAGTCTGGGAACTGCAGAAGGGCAGGAACCCAGCTGTATTCGGCATTAGATATCTACATAGTAGCACCTGCATTCATTTCCTGCGGCTGCCTTCACCATGTACCACAGGCTGAGTGGTATAAAACAACAGAAATTTATTTTCTTATGCTTCTGGAGGTTAGAAGTATAAGATCGAGGTGTAGGCAGGACTGTGATCCCTCTGAAGGTCCTAGAGGAGGCTCCTTCCTTGCTTCTTCCAATTTCTGGGAGTCCCAGGCATTCCTTGGCTTGTAGGGAATCCAGTCCCTCATTTTCAAAGAGCATTTTTTCTGTGTCACGGTGTCTTCCTCTGGTCATCTTCTTAAAAGGACACCAATCATATTGGATCAAGAAGTCCTCTTTACTCCAGTATGATCTCATCTTAACTACTTATGTTTGCAACAACCCTATTTTCCAAATAAGGAAACATTTTGAGATACTAGGGATTAGAACTTCAATATATCTTTTTGGGGAGGGCACAATTCAGCTCATAATAGCACCTAACAAATATTGGCTGGATGCATAACGATGATGACTCTTGAACTGATGTTTTTCATCAATACAAATGGGATTGACTGTAGCGTATTCTACATAAGAGACAGAGCTAAAGCCCAAGGTCAAGGCAAAATATGTTATTTCCGCATCTTTAAGTTTTGCTATGGTTTCAGATTGACAGAAGCATGTACTCAGCAACTAAAAAGACACCAGAATAGCCTCAAACACACCCTTCTAAAAATTCCTGTTTTTCTAGTCACCGTACCTTGTCTGAGGATTGTGTCAAAGCAGAAATAGAGTTCCTACTAGCATTCTCCAGGATTAGATATGGGCCAAAATAAAAGAAAATATTCTGAAAGGAAAAGGAAAATTGTCTCTTACTACAGGGTGCAGTGGGATCTAAAGAAACATACCAGTGATGTCAATATCTAATATTTATTAGTACTTAAATGATTTTATATATGAATAGCCAGGATAGTATGTGTTTTTTCTTCATCAGTCTTGTCTTTGTTTAAATTCTGATAAGGATTAGTTTGCAAGGGTAGCAAGTGAGTGAGGAGGTTAAGAGTGTGGGTTCTGAACCCAACTCCTCCACTTAACAGGTATATGAACTTGTGCAACTTCTCTGTGCTTCATTTTCTTCATCAGTATAATGGAGATAATAATGGAGATAATAATATTCCCATAACATAGGGCTGTTATGGGAATTGTAGGATTTGGTTGTATAAAGCACATACAATTGTGTCAGCTACATGGTAAGGATTCAATAAATGTTAGCTTCAATATATGCTAACCATTTGTCTCACTTTAAATAAATATAACGTAAAGATTTTCAAAATATTTATATTTTTAAGTCTTATGCAAATTGACTTTTATTCACATACTGTATCTATTATTAAAACAAAGTCTCAGCCTGTCATGAATGGATCTCACAATCAACACAATTTTTAATCAGGCTGAAAGACCTCCCATATCCTACTGAAACCAGAACTAACCCAAGGGAGCAGGCAGTCCATATAACTCTTCTCTGCAGAAAGGTCAAACCACACTGTACCAAAAAACATCTATTTCCATTGATCAAAGATAAATTATTAAAATTCCATCATTAACAAATACTATAAATGATACAGGTAAATAAATTACTATGAACCCCCCCAAATGATGAATATCCATTTCTAGAAATAACAAGCAGAGAGACAAGATGTGAAGAAAGAAGATTACATGGCTTAATTTGCTCTGATGAGAAATGGTTCAGAAAATCATCCATAAAAGGGCTATTTTTGTGCTGGGGTGACAGAGATGGGATGATACCAGTATGTGACCTCCTTTTTCATGGTAGGGCAGCTCCTTGATAATACTTTGATTTATTGACAAGGGAATGATCCCAAATTGATATCTTTTCTGCCTATGTATTCAAATAAACAATGTCAACCCAAATGACGCTGCAGGACTAAAAGCTGAAATAGTCTTTCCTCAGAAATAGTGTACCAAACCATAATATCCATTTTTAAATGTATTTCTATTTAAGGTGTTTACTACTCTGAATCCTTGTCAGTGAATTTACAATAAGTTTAACTAAGCATTTATCTTTTTTAAAAATATATGTCCAAAAAATTGTCACTGCAATCCTCACTTGCTATTAAAAGGCTAATAAGTTCCCAGTCTTCTCACTGGGTTTTTAATTTTTTTTATAAAGTCAAACTATTAAAACATGGAGACCAATCCAGATACGTTGTGTGAGGAGATATGCTGGTTGTGAATGCCAGGAGGAGCAGATTATTGAAGGCCATCTTGGAGGCTGGCTACACAAATTGTGGTGATACATAGGATTTACCCATAATGTAGACTTTCAGACGAGGCGCCTATGCATTTCACAACATTTCCAGTGAAATATATCTTCTTTTCAAAAAATAGAATAACATGAGAAAAAGTTGTTTAATGTTTTAGTGTTATTGTCACACTATCGATTTTCTTTAACTTATCTTGATAATTGACATAGCATTTCTTTTTTTAATCAGACAAAATAGACTTTATTTTTTTAGCAATAATAATTTACTGAGGTAAAATTAACCACTTTAAAGTGAATGATACAGTGGCATTTGGTGCATTCACAATACTGTGACATAACATTTCTAGAGAATCATTTAAACAATTATAAAACATGAATCAAGATGTCTGTTGAGGCAATGAACAATAATGATTGACAGCACATTCCAGAGCATGGTTCATTTCACAATAGCAAAATTGCTTTATTTCCTCTTACCAAGGACCAGGAAAATTAAATTACATTAACTTGAAATGAGCAATCCATTTTTTTAAAAATTCCAGGGTATTTCTTAAAACTGTTTTGGGTGTGTTTTAGGTATCTTGAGAATTCTGTCAACACTTTACTTACATTAAAAAAAATAAGCAGAAGGGGAACTTGGGGTAGCTCAGCTTGTTAAGCAACCTACTCTTGGTTTCAGCTCAGGTCATGATCTCAGGCTCTTGAGACTAAGCCCCCACCCCCATCAGGCTCCGCCCTCAGTGCAGAGTCAGCTTGAAATTCTTTCCCCTCCTTCCTCTTCCTCCCCTCCATTCCCCCCCCGAGCACTAACTATGATGCTCTCTTTCTGTCTCGCAAATAAATAAATAAATAAAAAAAATTTTTTTTAAAAAATGAACAGAAATTAGAGTGGTTGAAGATACAGATTTATATAGATTAAACACTGGAATATATGTCTGGACTCTAATATATAACATAACTTGTGTTTTGTATCTCCAAACTTAAGTTGCCACACATTGGAATATTCTAGTTTCTTATCAGTTCTATGGAGCTAATGTCTTTTGGTGATATCTTCCATCTGTGATGTTACAATACACAGTCTATTTTAATTTTCATTCTTACAAGACGCTAACAGTCTTCACATGCACATGTCATTTGAACATGTAGAATCACAGGTTTTAGATCTGAAAGACCCTTGGAACTTTTTATGTTAAAAGTATTTCTCACTTTTAAAGGGGTGGAAAACACAGTGCTTCATGGTTCTGACTCCCCCATGTTCTCAATTTCATCCTCGAAACTCTCATGAAAAATTAGAACTTATTGATAGCACAGAGCAGTGTTAAATCACTGATAATTATTCATGACATATGATCTCCAGAAAAAAGACCAATACCAGTTGATACATGATGATTCCAGAGAGTTAGAAGGGATAAAAATCAGAGAGAGACATTGGGCAGGCTGTGTCTTTTTGAGATCTCTCTGCCCCTACCAGACACATACCCACACAGTGATCAGCTGATAGTGCTTCTCCTTGAGTATTTAACTTTCTTCTTAAAAATAAAACTGAGGGCGCCTGGGTGGCTCAGCGGTTTAAAGCCTCTGCCTTCGGCTCAGGTCATGATCTCAGGGTCCTGGGATCGAGGCCCACATCGGGCTCTCTGCTCGGCAGGGAGCCTGCTTCCTCCTCTCTCTCTGCCTGCCTCTCTGCCTACTTGTGATCTCTCTCTCTCTCTCTGTCAAATAAATAAATAAAATCTTTAAAAAAAAAATTTAAAAAAAAAAAATAAAAAATAAAAAAAAAAATAAAACTGAGATATTAAAAAAAATGATCAAGGTTGAAAGTAGGAGCCATTATAAATATAGCATATGCACACACACCCAAACACGCACTCAGCATCCTATATTTTGGTTACTCGGTTGCATGTTAAAGAGTTTATTTTTACTTAGAATTAGGGTTGCAATACAAACTTTAATTCTAAAGCAATTCTCTTTTCATTTGGTTTGTGGAATTACAATACATTGTATAGAGCTAATCTTAGCCCGGGATTACCCCAAGGATAAAACTAATTTCTTTCTCCAACATTAGCCCCAGCCAATTTACACAAAAATTATGGGACTGTAGCTAAAATTAGACCAGTCTTTGGTGACTTAGCTAAATTTCATTTCCTAAGGTTGGTTTGCAGTATCAAAGTTTGTTATTTTTCAAGTTCATTGGCTAAAATATGTATATTTATGATGAGACGTGTCCTTCATAAAATCTGATTGTTTATAACCCAGGACTTTGTGGTATCTCCAATATTTTAAGTTAATATTTTGATTCTTACGTGTTACCAATGATTTTTAAAATTTATTTCAATTCAAGGATCATCCTTGTTTTCTTTTATAAGAAACTGTCCTCTGCTTTTCTTTTGTCTTTTTCTCATTTGTTGGTAGTATCTCAATCCTTTATCATTTTTCAACAGAGGATTTCTACAAATTAATGCTCTAGGATACAGTTTTCTTAGAGCACAGTTACCAGAACATATCATCATTTAATTAAATACATTGTCTTCTTTCACTGGTTTCTTTTCTAATTATTGTTTATTATCACTTTAGTACAGCTAACCCTAACGCCAGTCTCCAAAACTTGACCATTTCAGGGCCATTTATCCTAAATTTTATTTCTGTATCTAGTAAGGGGATTGTTTCAGTTATCTGCTGGTGCATTAACAAACTACCCCAAGGTGGTTTAAAGCAATCACTTTATTATCGCTCACAAATCTGAGGGGTCACTGGGGCTCAGCTGGATGTTCTTCCTCTGGTCTCATTTGGAGTTTCTCATGCAGTTTCAGTGTATGGCAGATGGGCCTGCAGTGTCCACAGTGCCTTCATCTTGGCCTCCTGGTTGGAAGGCTGGACTTACTGAGGACAACTGAACATCTCCCTCTTTGTGTGGCCTCCAGCAGAGTGGCCCAGCTTTTTACACAGCAGCTCAGGACTTTCAAAAGGGCAAAAGTAGAAACTGCCAGACCTTCTAAAGACTAAGTCCCAGAGTTACTTCTGCCACACTCCTTTGGTTGAAGTGAGTCACCAGGCCAGCTCAGGTTTAGGAGGAAACAGGACATAAGTACTGGAAGATGCGGCTAGTTGGGGCCATGTCTGAAGACCATCTACCACAGGGGTTATGTTTTACTTTTTCTCCATTAAGACCTTGATTCTTCTCTACTCCTTTTTCAGTTCTCTGCATCTCTGGTGGTTTACCCAAGCCTACAAATATCACCTTCTTATCCATAAACATGAGGAATATCCTACAGTGGAGTCCACCAGAGGGCCTACAAGGAGTTGAAGTTACTTACACTGTGCAGTATTTCATGTAAGTTGGTTCTTTTCCTTTTGGCTAATTTATAAACACAAGACTCAGACACCTAGTAACTGTGCAAAAAAAACCCATCTATTGTACTAAGTGGAAAAAAGAAAAGTTTTTGATATTCCCTTTTAAATTTTCTTGGACTGTTCTGTCAGATTAAATTAGAAAACCATTTCTTGGTGAAGACAGAAGCATTGGGGGCTCAGGTGAGGGAAAGTTATTTAAGTGGGGGAGAAGAAGTTGGTCAAAATGTTATTCTGTGGCTGAGAAAACAAAGAAATCCATCATCTCTGAAATGTCTAAACTTAGTAGGAATTACATTTTCAAGTGAAACTGAGTGCAGACTTCTGTGCCACTAGCTCTTCCTATTAAAGATAATAGTGAATGGACATTTCACATTTCACCTCTCCCTCAAAACTTACTGCCATCAAGAAAGAATGCAAAAGATATATAGATGATGCCCATATTCAAAGAAACAGAGGAACTGGCCAAAGCTCAAGCCACAAGCCATGGAGCGTACAAGCCAAATACTGTGAAGTCTGAAGGAAAACAACTGCAGAAACTGAAAGTGAACCTATACCTTCTTACACTCCAACAGTAGAAAATAATTCTATAGGAATAAATGTCACAGTATTAAGAGATGTACCTAACAACCTAAGAATGTGGAATCTAAGGACTTCTGCCACCAAAAATCGAGGAAATGTCCTCAAGAGCTCCAGTCTGGTGCCACAAAATGTTGGAGAAGGAAGAGCTGAGAGAGAGATCATGTTCAAGTGACACATTCACTGTAGAGGCTCAGTTGCCCCGGTGAGGTGGGTGCAGGCGGGAGGGAAGGTGATGATGTCTGGGAGGCAGCCGAGAGGGACTGCGACTTCACTGATGGGGCTTATGGAACATCAGCCTCCTGCAGTTCCCAAATGTGAGGGTGGGCAGGCTCTTCAGCAAAGGGAATAATATGATTTGGAGAGCAAGAGTGTGACATACGCTCACTCCTATACCCATTCGCCCAAAGAATCTAGCACAGCACCTCTCTATTATTACTGGAAGGGAGAAAGACAAACATACACACACACAAGTGAAAAGTTCCTGAAAATTTTTCTCATGGAACTAGAAGAAAAATTAAGACAAACAGTTGTCCATAGTTTGAGTCCATACACAACATGATCTTTAATGGTAAATTGGAAGGAAGGAAGGAAGGAAGGATGGATGGAAGGAAGGAAGGAAGGCAGGCAGGCAAGGGAGAGAAAAAAAAAAAGCAAGCAAGCAGTTAAAGAAAAGATTCTAAGACGAGGGGAAGAATTTTTAAGCAAGGGGCCAGAGCTTAAGGAAGAGATAGAAATAAAAATTTTAAAAATCTCTAAAAATATAGAGATGAAAACTCTGTGGCCAACTGATAGTAATTGAACAAGTGAGAATGACTGTCTGGAGTGTGCATCATGAGTGCATGCTCAATCCAGGAAAATGTAACAAAAGCAATAGGAAGACTTATCCTGGTGAGGTTATTGAGCTTTAAGAAGATGAAGTACTTTGTGACTGTCAAAGAAAGAGCAGGGCTCAAGGGGCACAGGGGGAGGGGGATGATTTCTGTCTGCCAGCACTCAACAGAAGACAACGATACATCCTCTGAGGGAAAAATAGGTGTGATCTAGGATTCTCACCAAGTTCAACAGATATATTTTCAAGCAAGTGAGATGTCAGGAGAGCACTCTCCTAAGACCTTTTTGAGGGGGAGAAAACTACTAACTAAATATCATATCTGGCTGACAGAGGTAAAGATGACCCTGAAGGAAGAACTTAGTACTGACAAGATTATTTGTCATTGTGAAAAGACTGGTACATGCAGTGAGACTATCTAAGTGAAGAACTGAGACTAAGTAGTGATGGGAACTATGGTTATCGAAATTTCTTATAAATGTTTGAAACCTAAACAATAATATAACAAATTAGAAGGTGGGGAATATCTATAAGTGTACTGAGTTTCATACCAGGAAGTCATTAAATGTGATCTAAAATGAAAATATTTCATCATCTTGATAACCAAATGTTCAATGTTTTTCATGAACCATTTTCTTACTTTAAAAGACCTCTTAGGAACTAATATCTCTTGTGGTGATGAAGCACTTGAACTACAGCTATTCCTTTAATTTCACTTCAATTTCATTTCCTATTAAAGTTCAAATCAGAGGGCGGCTAGGTGGTTGAGTCGGTTAGGCATCCTACTCTTGATTTTGGCCCAGGTCATGATCTCAGGGTCCTGGGATTGAGCCTGGGGTTGGGTTCTGAGCTCAGTGTGGAGTCTGCTTGGGATTCTCTGCCTCCCCAATCGCACGCAATAAATAAATAAATAAATAAATAAATAAATAAATAAATAAATAAATATCTTAGATAAAGTTCAAATCAGCTAAATTTGCAACTTTGATTAAAACCGTATGTATGGGGCTCAGCGGGTTAAAGCCTCTGCCTTCGGCTCAGGTCATGATCTCAGAGTCCTGGGATCGAGGCCCGCGTTGGGCTCCCTGCTCGGTGGGGAGCCTGCTTCCTCCTCTTCTCTCTCTGTCTGCCTCTCTGCCTACTTGTGATCTGATCTCTCTCTGTGTGTCAAATAAATAAATAAAATCTTTGTAAAAAAAATGTATGTATGGTATAATCTAGTTATTGTCTGTATATGCAGCCATCTAGTCATTCCTGTATGAATAGAGAAGCATAATGAGATGTCCAGAATCAGGTACGCCAAATGTTTCAGGCTAACAGGTTTTAGAGTGATTTATTTCTCTGTTGATTACACATTTCTGATTTTCTGAGTTTAAAAAAAAGTACCGTATTAACAACAACAACAAAAAGAACAAAGTCATTTTTCTCCATGTAGAAAATATTCTGATCACTAAAGGCAATGAAATACTTCAGTGGCTATTCACAATGACTTCATTTATCTAGAACCTCATTTTCATTTTCGAGGAGTTTCTCTGGAAGCTGGTGTTTTAGGAAAGAAGACATCATTCCGCAAAGAGGAAGTGGCTCTTTAGCGTGCCCTGGCCTCCTTTTTCATTAAGTGAAGCAAAGAGCTTGCAATGACCTTTACATGTTTATTTGATTCTGGAAAGGAAAACAGAAAAATAGAGTAATCACTGTTCTCTGAGAGCAAATAATCTAGATGGTACAAATTTCCAAAATGAATAAAGAAACTCGCCACATCAGAGGTCTTGCTTGTGGACATCCAAGAGGACATGCTTGTGCACGTCCGAGATGGACAGAAATACAGAAATACTGACAGGGCTCCAAGCTCAGCTCCAGGGCCAAACAGTTCTTGGTTTGCAGCCAGGCTGTCATCCTAGCCAGGTAACCTTGGGCAACTTCTGTATTATGCTTTTACGCTTTGGAGTGAAGTTTGTTTCCAAGTAAAAGATGAAATTTTAACAACAGTTTAAAGTCTACCTGCCAAGAGAACTTAGTGCAGAAAATATATAGCGCAGTACTGAAAACACAAGCTTTGGCACAAGCTCTGAAAAGCTCTAAAGCGTATTTTCTCCTCCATCTACCTCTGTCATGGGAAGCTGTCCTGTTGTCCTTGGCAGGACTGAGGAAGGTGGAGGAGACGGGATCAAACGGGTGAAGGCAGTATTTTCCAAACCCTAAGTCAGGACCTGTTGTTGGACCATGAAATCAGTTTTGAGGGACATAGTTAGCATTATTTTTAATGGAAAGGACTGGAATGGTGTGAAGTGGATTGGAATGGAAAATAACTGAACTGATGGCATGCACTAAAGTTTAAGTCGTATCTTATGAAACCTTTGTTTTAATATGTTAAGTATATGTATGTTTCTGTGAGCAGGGTCACATTGTAAAATGGATTACTTCTTATGGCTCACAGATTAAAAAAAAAGGAATGAAAGCTCGTAGGCAATGGTGACTGCTTCATGGAGAAGTTAGTCAACAAGATCTTAACTGTATTTTTAATGTCTTCTGGCAGGTATGGTACTTATGAAGCAGGAGACATTAGCTTTCAGAAATCTGTTGCCATATTCTGACAAGAGAAGATACGGTTAAGCTTGGACAACACTTGTTAAAGTCCACATTTCCTCATTCTCAAGACATGCTCTTGATACACCTGGGTGGCTCAGTGGATTAAGCCTCTGCCTTCAGCTCAGGTCATGATCTCAGGGTCCTGGAATCGAGCCCCGCATCAGGCTCTTTCCTCAGCAGGGAACCTGCTTCCTTCTCTCTCTCTCTGCCTGCCTCTCTGCCTACTTGTGATCTTTCTCTCTCTGCCAAATAAATAAATAAAATCTTAAAAAAAAAGACATGCTCTTGCCTTGACTTATATGATGCCTGTTTCTCCTACTCCCACTATAGCTGCTCTTTCTTTTCTTTTCTTTTCTATTTTTTAGGTAGGTTCCATTCCTAGTGAGGAGCCAGTGCAGGGCTTGAACTCACAACTCTGAGATCAAGACCTGAGCTACACCAAGAGTCAGAAGCTCAACTGACTGAGACCTCCAGGTGCCCCTTTAGTTGCTATTTCTAACTGTACTTTGTATCCAAACTTTAAATCTTGATGATCCTAGAATTTTATCCTAAGCTTTGCTTTGGCTCCATGATCATTTCATTCACGCCTATGCCTTCAATGAACAGTCTAGTGCCCTTGATTTCAAAATCATTGCCTCCCACTCACCCCTCTCTCCTGAGCCCCAGTGCCTAGTGGGCATCCACAGCTGGATATCTTTCACATACCTGAGGATCAACATGTGAAAAACTGAACTTGCTATTCCTCCCACCCCTCCTACCCATTTCCCAAACCTATTCCTCAGTATTCCTTCTCTTGGGAAACATTACCAGCATTCCAGACAGAAAAAGACATCATCCTGAACACTTTCATCTCCCTCACCTCTTACCTCCACTCGGTCACCAAGTCCTGTCTCCCCTAATATTTCCTCCTTTCGTCTTGTCATTTGTTCCACTGCCACCATCCTTGTCCAAGCCACCAACGTCTTCCAGCTGGACCACTGCAGTAGCTCTCCGAGTGCTCCCCAGGCTGCCACTCCTGCCCCACTGCATTCTCCGTGCTACACCTGTTAGCTTTCTAACACCCCAACACACCTGCTTTCATGCCTTCCCGGCCTCCCATGCAAACCTGTCTCTCTCACTGGCTCAGCCTGTGCACTTCAACTCTCTATACCTCAGTCTCTCCCACCTGAAAAGTGTTGAAAATATTTTCCCCTCTCTATCTGCTATGGGTGCTGTGTCTTTAATAAAGGAAAGGAGAAATGAATATCAACAACCTAGTCACTATCATCACCATCACTATAATTACCGGGGCATGCACTCCACCCTATTCAGTTTTCTCTAGACCCTTCGTAGCAAGTAGATATTAAATTTATGAGAATGTCAAGGTACTTTTTCTTCCAAGAAAAAAATGGCTATTTCTTAAAATAGCCCATCAAATTGACCTTCATAGGCATGTGCACTAAAATCTTACATAGATAATTACTAGAAGAATTGACCACAAAATTTTTTACTGTAGACCAAGAATAAAAAAAATACAGGCTTTCAAAATGTACTATCCACTTTGTAATTCACAAAGAGAGGTGATTTCAGAAACTCTGACTCATGCTCCTGAGAGGTAACAAAAAAATTACCAGCAGCAAAGGTGGATTCTTTTTTATCCCAGTGACAGGTACTTTTGTTCTGAAGTGAAGGTCTGAACTTCCATTGGGTTTTGTATAATAACTGTTTTTTCCTATTGGAAAGCACAGAGGACAGCTCATTATTAATTCAGTTTCTTTCTCAGCAGATATGGGCAAAAGAAGTGGCTGAATAAATCCGAATGCAGAAATATCAATAGGACCTGCTGTGATCTCTCCGTGGAAACTTCTGATTACGAACATCAATATTATGCCAAAGTTAAGGCCATTTGGGAAACGAATTGTTCCAAATGGGCAGAAACTGGACGATTCTATCCATTCTTAGAAAGTAAGTAACACAATTGTCTGTAAACTCTGATAATGATAAGTTCTTCTGTCCATCGAGCAGATCGTCTCAACCTCATAGACCGCTCTCCTGGGAGGCCAGGGCTCTCGGGTTCTGGTCCGCACTCTGTCCCTCGGCTGCTGGGTGACAAGTCCACAGCGCTCCATCTCACTGGATTTCAGAGTTTCATCTTTACAAAGAGCAGTTTTGCTCATTGCCAAACTGTCTTCTTGTTTTGAACATGGTAGTGTGATGATGTATTTCTAGGTGTAACTCAGAATTCAGACAACAACTTCCTGATGTTTTGGGTTGTGTTGTTTTTTTTTTTTTTAATTTTTCCATCCCTTGTTCTGTGGCCGATTCAGCCATAGAGGACCCACTCAGAGCTGCCATAATGAAGTTTACAAGTGCTTCTCTGGTCCTGGAGCCGGAACCTGTCCAATGGAGTGCTTCTAGATCAGCCTTCAGTAAACTATGTCCTCAGACCAAGTGAAGCTCAGTTCCCTTTCCATTTCCCATTCTAAGAGCGAAGAATGCCTTTTACATTTATATAAACAAGAGTTGCAATAGAGGCTCGTAAAACCTAAAATACTTCCTGTCTGGACCTTTATAGGAGAAGCTTGTGAACCTCTGTTCTAGATCATTCTAATCACCTCTTCAAAAGGTATTTAACAGTGCTTCATTTTTCCATGGCTGATTTCCACCACATATCAAATCATATTAATGCTATTTGTCAGCAACTTTTCAAGTCACAAGAGTGTTGTAAATGCTTTTAGTTGTATTTACCATATGTTTAACCATGGGATTAGGCACTAAGTAAATACAAAACTTGAATTTTCTGTTTTCATATTGTGTCAGGGAGTGTGAAATAATTGTCTCAAGATGTGGCATAACTTGGGCTGACCTGAGAGTCGTCTCACCTAAGGGGGGGCGGGGCTTTAGGACTCTGATTTCCAATAGGATTCTATTGTAGTTTTATCCATGGTGATTGCTGCATCTGAATATGATAACTCCATCTCCCCTCCCCTTTAAGCACAAATTGGCCCACCGGGGATTGCTTTGACGACAGATGAGAAATCCATTTCCATTGTTCTGACGGCTCCAGAGAAGTGGAAGAGAAATCCAGAAGACAGTTCTCTTTCCATGCAACAGATATACTCTAATCTGAAGTATAATGTGTCCGTATATAATACTAAATCTAATAGAACGGTAAGCCTGGGACGGAAGAGAGGCCTATCATCTGTGTCACTTTCTGCAGTTAATGCTGGAACAAGCAGCCCAGAGGCAGGGGAATCTGGGAAGATGCGATATTCAAAGACACGCTGGACAAGATATAGTGGAAGCTGATACGCAGACATCCCAACAACGTCCTTCAGATTTCCCTTACAGACACTCTCTGTCAGTGGGGTCGGATGTTGCTTTTGGGTGTAGAATGACTGTTCACCTCACTCTGATGGAGAGCTTCAGCTTACATAACATCTGTCCATCACTCTCCAAGAGAGACAAAATGCCAGCAAGGACACAGGGCAAGATTGAGCAAGAAATCCATCCTTATTTTGTTATTTAGAATTGTTCCCAGAATGGTTCCGTTTCCTGACCATGCTCTGCTGAGCTAAAAGGAAAGGGAATTTTAAAGCTTGCTGAAAGAAGCTTGCAGTGATAATGAAGGATTTAGTGGTATCTCAGTGTTTTATCTCCTTCTAGAACTATCTGTCAGGGGTGGTGCTGGAATTCCTTGGCTCTAACCGCTGTTTGCCATCCCCTGCCCTAGTGGTCCCAGTGTGTGACCAACCACACGCTGGTGCTGGGCTGGCTGGAACCAGACACTCTGTACTGCGTCCACGTGGAGTCCTTCGTCCCAGGGCCTCCTCGCCTTGCTCGGCCTTCTGAGAAGCAGTGTGTCCGCACTTTGAAAGGTAAGCTTAAAAAGTCTCACTTGGTCCGAGGACGAACTCTGATGAAACTAGGAGAACTGTGGCCATTAAAAACAAGGTTTGGATAAATCCACATCTACCAGAAACAGGTTGAGACAAAGGCAGAAACAATCATCACCATCAATGCATTGAGCAGCCTGGGACTCTGCCATTGAACTTGGCCAGCATTAGTGTTTGCATCTGCCCAGGGAACTCTCAGCCTGTCCTGGTATCTGCTGCCAAAAAGCTTCTTCCGTGAGAAAAAAACAATTAAGAATATTTACACACCACTTTTTATTTTTTAATTGTAGTCCCTCTCGTCAAGAGAAGCTCTATGGTCTTCAAGAACATCAAATGTTAGTGCTAGAAACATTATGCTAAAAACACTTGAAGACCACAGCCTTTGCTCACCCTTGGGAGTACAAATCACAGGCTCTGCAAGTTGCACTCTGATCTTACTCACGGGCTGCACGAACGTCTGGGATCAGCAAATCCACGGTTACTCTCTCACTTGCATTGCTTCTGTCTCCTTCCCTTTGTGTTCTTCTTAGGTTTTCTGAACTTGGCAGAAGAGTCTCATTCCTGTCAGGAAACATAGAATTAGGAGCTTGGCGTTTGTTTATTTGTGCTTCCCCAAGGGCCAGAGGACCTTGAACTCGAAACCTGAACATTGAAAATTAAACCTAATGTTGACCTTCCTTGAATGGCCCTTTACCCATTATTCTTCCATCTCCCTCTCCCAAACCCACTGGCCTAGGACAAATGTCACCCGCTTTCCCCCAACCTGGATCCATCGCCAACTATGGGATGGCCATGGTGACAGGAGCCCTGCTTTCCTCTTCCCTCTCGCCGCACAGAGCACAAGATGAAACCGTCCTAAGGAATCAAAGGGGGATTTTGTGATTTTCAAAAATGAAAAGCTATATTTTTGAATCTCTGTCCTTTCATATTTTCCCCTAAAATGAAGGGTTCTCTGCCATATGTCAAATAAAACTGAAACGCAGAGCAAGCAAAAGGCAAAACAAAGCAGACTGAAGAAATCGTTTCTGTATTTGGAAAAAGTGCTCTGTTTCCTAACAGCTTGATCAGTGGCCAAGTGGTAGGAATGAATTTCCAGTGGAGAACATTTAAGCAGTTTGCAGATTGAAAGCAACTCAAATACGGATTCTGTTAAATACTTCCCAGTAAGAGACGAAGCCAACTTTCTCACTAGTTTAAGGAAGGTGATAAAATAAGGACGCATCTTATCGAGTTCTGACCATTTCCGTGATATCCCAGCTGGACTACCTTGTTTGGGACTCTCTTTGAAAACTACTTCTGCTCTCCATGGTGCCCCATTCCTAAAATATAGTGACACTTTATTAAGTTTATTGTGGCAAATACGTCCTGCTGTATACTGAGTGCTATTGGTCAATTGTTTTCATGAGGGCAAGTTCAGTCCAGAGACCAGAGATTGCATTCAGAGGACTAAGTTGAATTGTGGCCTCACATGGGGAAGGTGACGTTTGGCGGCCACCTGCACCATCTGCATTGTGCTGTTGCCAACTTTCTCTGTGGAGCCTGAGGACAGATATGCTCCTCGGGAGCAGTTCAGGGCAGAAGAGGTTGCACTTGGACCCCTGTACCTAGACCTCTCCCACTGGCTCTTATTGACCTCCTTCATTGTCCATGACCCTTCTGTTTCCACTCTTTCTTTCACTAGATAGCTATCTGGAGAGTGACATTATTGCTTTGTCTCAGGCCTACGCATCAAGAGTATCCAAACAACTATACAGATGAGGGGTCCATGACACTCTCGCTGAATTCATCAGTATGTAAAGAATATGCTAGAACTTTTGCCACGTGTGCTAAAGCTCTTCCTTCTCCTCCTGCTGTATTAGTCAGCATTCTCCAGAGAACAGAACCAACATATCATATATGGAGAGAGACAAGGAGATTTATTTGAAGGAGATGGCTCGCATGACTCTGGAGGCTGGTGAGCTCAAAATCTGTCGGGCAGTCCAGCTGGCTGGATATGCAAGGAAGAGTTGATGTTACACTTTTTTTCTGGAAGTAATCTGCTGGCAGAATTCTCTCTTTCTTAAGGTAGTCACCATTTTTTCTATAAAGCCACCAACTGATTGGATGAGGCCACCCATATTATAAAGAATGATCAGCGTTACTCAAGTGCATTCATTTAATTGCTAATCTCATCTAAAAATGCCTTCTCGGAAACATCTAGAATGATGTTTCACCCAATATCTGGGGACCATGGCCTAGTCAAATTGGCACAGACAATTAACTATCACAACTTCCATATCCTAGAGGAGCCCAACAAATACAAATCAGTCACAGTGAGTCCTAGTCACAACTGTATAGTCTCATCAATGGAGGGCCAGCACTGCTTTCTTAAATGCTGTTCACGAGGTCTTTTCATTCCTCATGGACTTTTATTTGTCATGAGATGATAGCACAGCAGAACCTGGAAGGGAGTCCCTGCCATTCTCAGCAACATGACCTCAGTCACTTCCCTACACACATCCCAAGCTCCAGACCTACCCAGAAAGCCTAGGCGGCCCACTCAGGGAGGGTTGTGTTAGCACATAGACGGTGGCACCACACATTCCCGACTTCTACTGAATATTTGGAAACGGTTGAGTCAAATGAGAGAAAAGTGAGGGTAGCTTAATAGGATCTTATCAAGAGGGTTTTGTTGCTTGGTTTAAAGTATATAAGTTCCTGGAATATTAGACACACTTAACTTCAAATATAAGAAGCTGCATGAATCTCACAGCAAGACATAAAATGTTGAAATATCTGCCGATTGGGTTGTTGATGCATCCACACTGTAAGGTTTGTGACAAGTCCAGATGAGTCCCAAAGACCAATTCTTGTCAGCGAGTAAGAATTGTGAGACCCCTTACCACTTTTCCTTCAAGCTTCTCAATTTATAAATGAAATACTGAGCTCCTAATTGTAAGTGATCAGCCCAAAGCTGCCTGACATTGCCAATGTTTTCCCACCGCACCAAATCACAACTCTATCTCTGCCCTTTTATTTTTTTTTTCAGACCAAACATCAGCATTGAAGGTTAAAATCATCTTCTGGTATGTTTTGCCCATATCTGTTACTGTGTTTCTTTTTTCTGTGATGGGCTACTCCGTGTACAGATATGTCCGTGTTGGCAAAGAGAAACACCCAGCAAATTTGGTGAGTGCTCTGTGTGGCAGGAATGATTATAAACCCTACCTTCCAGGCCAGTACAAAAGGAAGCTCTAGAACAGACACAGCTTCCTTTTACAGGCAGTGTGGGTTTAAAGAGTGGATGAATTAGATAACACCTTTGCTACTAGAGTCTCGAAGTAACATAACCAGAGAGAAAGATTCCTCTGCTTTGACAAAGACTTCACATGTCATGAGCAGATTAGACTAGGTCATGAGGTACCCAAATAAATTTAAGTCCGATCCATGCCCTTCCAGAGGTTCAAGTTAAGTTGGGGGTGAGAATTTCAAAATGATACATGAAGGTTACGATGAAGACAGACAGCGAGGGCTGTGGAGGTACAAAGTTACAGGGAGGGCACGGAAATCCTGCGTGGGGGATCAGGAGAGGTTCTACCTCTCGCCATGGTTAGGAAAGGGGAGAAAGAGTTAGAGCAAGTTCTTCTGGCAGAAAACCGGGAAGGGACCAAGGTGCATAGATGTTTGGAAAACCACATGATTTTGCTGGACCATAGGTTGCTGATGAGGAGTTAGCAAAGTAAGACAGGAGAGCCGGTGTGAGGGCCAAGCAACAGGAGAATCAGGTGTTATTCTAAGGAGTTTGGGCTGTATATTGTCTTGACAAAGAGAAACCTCTGTAAGGTTTTGAGTAGGCAACATCAAGGTCAATATCGTGTTTTAGATCCAGTCGGATAGTGGGTCTAAGACAGTGTTGGAGGGAGTAAGACTAGAAGCAATAAAAGGAGCTAGGAGACTGGCAGTTGTCCAGGGAAAGAAGGGGAGCACCTAAAAGAGGAGGGAGGGATGTAGGGCTTGAGACGGGCATGGAATGGGAGCACAGTTAGGAGAAAAATGCCAAGACAAGCATTCACAGCAAGGAGAGCAGGAAAGTATTAAGAAGGAATAAATATGCTTCCGGAGGGTTTAGAAAGGCTGGGCATATTTTAACAATAAGAATGATTTATTTGTGAATTATTTTATTTATTTATTTTTTTTTTGGCAAAGAAAGACACAGTGAGAGAAGGAACACAGCAGGGGGAGTGGGAGAGGGAGAAGCAGGCTCCCTGCTGAGCAGGGAGCCCGATGCGGGGCTTGGCCCCAGGACCCTGGGATCTGACCTGAGCCAAAGGCAGACACTTAACCACTGAGCCATCCAGGCACCCCTATTTGCAAATTATTAAAATATAGGTCTACATATATATGATGCACACATGTATTCCTGTTAGTTCGGTTATAAATGTTTCTCTTCTGCCTCCTTTTAGACTTTAGAGGTAGCTTCCTAATGGCAGAGGGAGACGTTCCTGGAAGAAACATTCACTGGAGAATTAAGCACATGTGACTTTCTGAAACCAAAACGTTATAAAAGAAGGAGGCTAAAGAATGAAGCCTATTTTGTAAATGTTAATTAAACTCACCTCACGGGGTGGACGATGAGGATTCAAACATAAGTCAGGACTGGCTGTCTCAACAGACACCTTCCACATATCCCCAGCACCATTTTAATCTCAAACCAGTCTTCCTGACATGATTTAGAGTTTCTCTATCAGCCATAAACAGGCAGGTGGATTTCCCCTTTTGGCCTCATTACAGTGGGACTAGAAATGTATATGGGGGAAGTGAGGGAAACCATCCCTACTCCTGGGCCTCTTCCCCTCTTTGCATCCAGTTTTCGTGCCCATCCACATTTCATGTCCAGACTATATCCCAACCACACCCGGGAGCCCAGGAAACCACTGCCAGTTGACAAATACGTGGTCAACAATAATTAACAAACCAGTTTCCAAACTGTCTCACTCAGCCCTTGCCACTTCTTAGGTGGCAGAAATTCTGATTTTACCCAATTAAAAACTGAGGCTCAAGAAATTAAATAACTGCCCTGAATTTCCTGGGCCAGTTAGGGGAGGGGGCAGCCTACCCTGATCTTTGGACGAGATGCACCGCCCCCTCCCCCCCGCCCCAGGGACCACTCTTCACTTCCGTATGCCTTTGTGTGTGGGGGGGTCTCTTGCCTCCATGTGAGTGAGGCTTTCTGTTTATTCCAAGAATAACTGTCACTTCCATGAGTTGGTAAGAATAGGTCTTTAGAACCATGTGATGACAGTATAAGTTCTATTTAACAGCTGTTTTTCATGTCTCTCTCCAGTGAAAAGGTGAAAACCATTCTCTTCTCTCTTTATAGATTTTGATTTATGGAAATGAATTTGACAAAAGATTCTTTGTACCTGCTGAAAAAATTGTGCTTAATTTTATCACCCTCAATATTTTGGAGGACTCTAACACTTCTCATAAGGATGTAAGTGTCAGGGGAAAAAGCAACGATGTATGGGACCTGAATGAGCCCCTCGAGGACCAGGAGCCACATCAGGAGGAAATGGAGGTGAAGCAATTAGGGTACGCTTTACACTTGGTGGACATTTGTTGTGACTCTGAGGAAAGCTCCGAGGGTATGTCCCTAACCCAGCAAGGGTCACCAGGCAGAACAACAGCCACAGATAAAGCTGTCATTGAATACGAAGATGCTGTAAGAACTGCTGACATCCGTGTGGGGCCTGGAGATCCAGAGTTCAATCTCCAGGAGGAAGCATCCCTCCCGGGACAATTCTTGGAGCACCAGGCGGCTTGGGCAGACCTGGGGCCCCCCGCACGACTGTATTCCTATGCCCCTCAGCTGCGAGACTTGGCCCCGCTGCTGCAGGAGCGCGTGGATGTGGAAGAGGAGCCAGATGAAGAGTCATCCACCACTCTGGTGGACTGGGACCCTAGGACGGGCAGGCTGTGCATACCGTCCTTCTCTAGCTTTGAACATGACTCCGAGGCACGTGAGCAACCTGAGGACAAGGAGCTCACGGAGGAAGGGCTCTTGTCTAGACTCTATGAGGATCAGGCTCCAGACGAGTCATCGGAAGAAAAGGAAGCCTATCTCGTGAAATTTATGGAGGAATGGGGATTATCTGTGCAAATGGAGGACTAACACCTGAACTTCCCTTTGCCACACCCCTGCTGTTACAAGGCACCTGAGTGCAAACTTAGGAGTGACCAAACAATAAAGGACGTGGGATGAAAGATGTTGACTCAGATCTTCTGTGTCTGTGAGAATTACTTATTTCTTCTCTATCCTCAAAGCGCTTGTTTCACTCTGCCTCACACGGGGGTTGGTTCATGCGTGTGGGGCTCTCGTGATGTTGGCGGGCACCCGGAAGGCAGGGGCTGACCCACTGTGTCGTATGCACTCAAGAAGGTTTGCCAAATTCGATGAAGAATTTACTCAGGTGAGCGTGTCTGGTCTCTTGGTTGATTATTTTCAAACAAGCCGACTTCTGCTTTTATATGGGAGGCACTTAGCAAGTGTAAGCATGGTAAAAAAGTATTTCATGGAGACCACTCATTTTTTAAATAATCCTTTTTTGGATTTGGTTTATTTTCAGAATGATGAGATACCTAAAACCTACAAATACCACTAATTTAGTGGTAAGTTGGTCATATTTAAACCCAACCCACTATTCAATCATAATAATCCAAGTTCAAGATGAATGAATCAGACACAGATCTTGATATTACACACTTTTGGCTAAAGTGGCCATATTAATATTTTANTACAATGGAACATTATGCAGCTATCAAAAGAAACGAGACCACTCATTTTTTAAATAATCCTTTTTTGGATTTGGTTTATTTTCAGAATGATGAGATACCTAAAACCTACAAATACCACTAATTTAGTGGTAAGTTGGTCATATTTAAACCCAACCCACTATTCAATCATAATAATCCAAGTTCAAGATGAATGAATCAGACACAGATCTTGATATTACACACTTTTGGCTAAAGTGGCCATATTAATATTTTATGAGAACTTCTGGAGTGTTTAACATAAATGTTATTACTATTTCATAGTCAGAAAATGTCCTCTCAATAACTTTGTAAGCACTTTTATTAGGGGACTAACGTGATAGAAAATGCCACCTTTATGATACATAGTACATTTATTTCTGGAAATGTGTCTTTATTTTTTTTTTTTTTTACATTTTAATTATTTGAGAGAAAGAGAGTCCCTGCAAGAGAGCACAAGCGGGGGGAGCAGCAGGGGGAGAGGGATAAGCAGGCTCCCTGCCGAGCAGGAACCCCCCCCACACACACACACACCCCTTCTTCACCATGTACTGAAGCCCAGGACCCTGGAATCATGACCTGAGCTGAAGGCAGATGCTTAACTGACTGAGCCACCCAGGTGCCCCTGGAAATGTGTCTTTAGAAAGATATTTACATCATCTATAAACTGAAATGTGTTTAGCAGGTGAAGTGCTATGTTACTATTGTAATATCAAATATTCTGTTTGAATGAGCAATGCCTCAAAGACCGCTTGGGGTATGTATGAATAAGTATCCCCTATCCACATAACCTTTTTTTGTTTGTTTTTAAAGATTTTATTTATTTATTGGACAGAGAGAGACACAGTGAGAGAGGGAACACAAGCAGGGGGAGTGGGAGAGGGAGAAGCAAGCTTCCGCCGAGCAGAGAGCCCGATGCAGCCTCAATCCCAGGACCCCGGGATCATGACCTGAGCTGAAGGCAGACACTTAACGACTGAGCCACCCAGGCACCCCCTCCCCACCTACATAATCTTAAAGTCAATAAACAAACGATGATATACAAATAAGGATATACAAAATGGGCAGACAAGGATACACAAACAAGGATGTACAAAATATACAAACTATACACAAAATATGCAAACAATATCCAAACAAGGATATTACCCCCCCCAAAAAAAGTTAAACAAATATGTAAGGGAGAACGTATTAAAATTTGCCACAACTTACTGTGGGAACTAAAGTGTACCATAAACAACACCATCCTAGTCAGTTTCCAGGAACTAGCCTCAACTCCTTCACCATTCACCTAGAGAGTTCGACTCTGTAGTGACTGCATTAAAATATGGCTTAATCTATAAAGTTGAACCATGTTAAATTACTGATATTTGACAGTTTTTGATTTGCAGAAGCAGCAATATCATATTATTTGGCCTCAATATATGTTTGTTTTATTTTTATTTTTTTAAAGATTTTATTTATTTACTTGACAGAGAGAGAGAGAGATCACAAGTAGGCTGAGAGGCAGGCAGAGAGAGAAAGGAGGAAGCAGGCTCCTTGCTGAGCAGGGAGCCCGATGCGGGCCTCGATCCCAGGATCCTGAGATCATGACCTGAGCCGAAGACAGAGGCTTTAACCCACTGAGCTACCCAGGCGCCCTATATGTTTGTTTTAATCACGAATTCATGACCCTTCAATCCTCTTGCAGGAAAACAGATAACAACCATATTTTGTCATTTATATTTTGGCATAGGCAGACAACCCTGGTAAGAGATGGATTCTGGGGTCGTGTTCTTTAGAGAGTGTCCACAAGTCCAAACTGTTTCTGATCTAACGATTTAATTTAGACCATAACTACATTAACCAGAGTGTTCTGTTCCTCTCAATCTTGGTAGACATGGCTCTGCTGGTATTGAAGAACAAATTTATAAACCTAACTGTGAAAGAAGTTGAGGAGAGGGAAAGAACGAGTCGTTATTAAGAGCAGAGAGAAAACAAAGTGGTGATAGTTTGGCTTATTTGTTTTAGTCACAAAATATTTACTTGAGCACCTGCTGTGCCCTAGTGTCCTCACTATGAAATAGGGGAGACAGGTCCCTCCGGGCTGTTTCAACATGAACAGAGCTGGAATACAGAAGGCACTTAGAGAGGTGCCTGGCACATAGTAAGCGCTGCGTGTTTATTGTTATTAATGGCCAGAGCATTGCTTAGCACCAGAAAGACAAGCCGTTCGGACATGACTATTTCAACTCAAAACCTGCGTGTGTCTCAGCTGGTTTTTCTTACCCAAAGGTACCATCATACTCTGCTTCTTACTTTATGCCTTCAGGTTGAAATCATCAGTGGTTTTGTAAAAGGGAATCTGAGTTGCTTTTACATGTCTTGTCATTCTAAGTATGTCAGGAGGATTGAGCATTTCAAAAATTGTGTTGCTTCTACTTCTTCTACATTAGGTAAGTTTTCCTCGGGAAAACATCAACTCGTCAGCCTATTTCCGGCCCCCATGAATTCTTTGTTGGGTGAATGAAAACACACCCACTGCAAAGTGAGTGAAGCCTAGTGTCACATCATGTGCATGGGAAGGAGGAACGTGAAAGGGACACTGACCCCTCGGCCTACAACATGGGAAAGATCTGGTGTCCCCAGGAAATCGATGCGGAGAAAAACTATTTGTACAGCCCAGAGTGCAAGTCTGTTCAGCATGGTAAATCTAATGAGAACATTAAATAGAGGCTTCCATCAGCATGGATCAGTGCACCTGGATCATAAATCACATCCTTTCTGGCCCACACATTACCACCCTCACATCTTGATGGGAATTTTTGCTAACCTATCTTTGAAGAACTGGTTTTCTCTATTTTCTTTGTGGTTCCTTTCATGATATCTTCCATCAGTCTTCTATCTACTGGGTTTTTTTTTTTTCAAAGACTGTGCAAAAAGCACATGCCTATTGTTTTTTTACCTAAGAGTGCTATGATTGTAGGTATTTCAATTGTTCTTGTTTTTCAGTATAGGAGATAAAAGTAGGCATATTCATTGTAGAGTAACTAGAAGTGAAAGAGGGGGGATAAAAATTACCTGTCAGACCCCCTCCCAGGTTTAACCACAGTAAACATATTAGGGAGACAAGTGATTCTCAACTGGGAGTGATTTCCACCCCCAGGGGACATTTGGCAATGGCTCGAGATATTTTTGATTGTCATGACTCAGGGGAAAGGTGCTGCTAGTGTGGGGACTGGCAGGAGAGGCAAGGAATACTGCTCGACACCCTAGCATGCACAGGGCAGCCCCTCATAACACAGAGTTCTCTTGTCCAAAATGTCAGTAGTGCCTAGGTTGATTACCTTGGTGTAGAATTTTCCAGACACTTTCAATGTATATATGTGTATATTTTTCCCAAAAAGGGATCATACGGAACTCTTTCATAACTTGCTCTTTTCACTCAAAAAAATGTAACAATCTTATTTTAACTATACTTCATGAAACCTCCGTCTTAATCAAACTAGAACTATTGAAATGGCAGATTATGAATTATTTTTTCTAATTTTAATGATTTAAAGTTTTTTAGTTGAACAGCAACCAAAAGTTGGAGTTATTAAGAGGAAAGAGCTATCAGTCCTTTACGGATAACTGAACCTCTCCAAAATGTTATTTTATTAGGTGGCCATTTATCTGTCCTTTGGGGTATTGACCTCCCCTCTGCTTAGTTCCCATGACTCTCCTGCAGTCTTTAGGATCCTCAGTGACAGGTGCTTGCAGGCAAACTTAGCTTTCCTATAAATCCTCGATAAACATTCCTGTTTACCACTGATATTCCTCCAGACTCATTTACCTGCAGTAGCTGCAAGATTTCTTTCTTACTTTGTTAATTTTAGTCTTTAACGGATTTTCCAGGTGGTGTTCATTTCTGAATGCCAGAGAGGATGCCAGGTTAATGTTCCTATTGCTACATCCAAGGCTCTGTCCCGAAAGAGGTGAGTGCTGGTATGTTGTGTTTGTGCAGATAGAGGGAGGCTCCCTCTGTCCTCAGGAATGGCTATCTGTCCATGTTTTTCCCTAAAACCTGTCTCTGGTGCTTTGCTAAATTTGGAAGCAGAGGAGGCATTTTCTCCCTTACCTCTTCAACGGATTTCTTTTGATTTCTCCATCTCTCATTCTCTGGATTGGGTAGTACTTGGAGGTTTCCCACCAACTCAGAAAATGAACACATGTCTCATGTTTATGCTTTCATATATAGGCCACTGAGACAATGAACACTGGTGGGGATAAATACTATCCACCATTTGTCTGTCCCTGGAACGGACGTCCCTGGGACATACGAATTAGCCAGTACTCTTAAAAGGCTCATATGGTTAGGATAGTTTATATAATATTCTTTCTTCTCGTGAATTGCATTCCTCCCCATTCTGAAATTGATTCAAAATGCAGATACTTCAGAATATTTGCTATAAGGGGGGGCAGAAATCACAGGAATTTTAACCCCGATCCCCAAAAAGAAGGCATGGGATATTGGATCTTTATTAGATTTATTGGCTTTGTGCTTCTAAAAGAATTTACTAACAAAATTAACTAACAATTGGCTAATTTACTCACAATTTGACTAACAAAGGTGTATACTGACAAATGAATAAAAAGGGCTAGAACTTTTCAAATTGACTGAGTGACTAACAGATGAATCAGGATGGTTTACTGACTGAAAGTACAAACTAAAGCTAAGAAGCTTGGCTCAAAGTCCAGCTCTGTCTCTTCTTAGGTTTGTTACCTTAGGCAATTTACTTAACCTCTTTGGGCCAAATTCCCTCATCTGTGAAATGGGGATAATAATTATACCTACTTTATAGGGTTGTAGGAGGTTTAAATGAATCAATGTATTTAAAGTGATTAGTACCTAGCACAAAATGAGTACGTGATAAAAGTCAACAATGGAAAAAGCACCAGGAGACATATATAAGAATTTCCATAGAAGTATTATTCATTGAAAAAAAGAAACTTTGAAAAAGCACTAATGTTTACCGTCAGGAGAAAGCTGTGAAAATGAATCAAGCATACACCTATGCCTGAAACATGAATGAATCTCACAAACATGTTGACCAAAAAGAGTGATTCCTTGAAGAATATAGAGGATAATTCTACTTACATAAAGGCCCAAAACTTACAAAATTAAACACTATTCATATATATATGGTAAAAACTATAACAATTTGAAAAGCAAGGAAGGGGCAACCTGGCTGACTCAGGTGATAGAGCATGGGACTCTTGATCTCAGGGCTACAAGTTTAAGCCCCAGGTTGAGCAAAGAGCTTACTGTAAAAAAAACAAACAAACAAAACAAAACAAAACAAACAACAACAAAAAAAATCTGAGCCCCAGAGCCGCTGAATTCAGTGTCATTCTCATGGGTTCCATAATCAGTGTCAGCTTCCTATCTTTGGTCAAGGCATTTGGAATCTGAGAGCTATTAGACATTAACCCTTGGAAGTCATAAACTGGTACACTTATGGTCAGATTCTGTTTACAAAGCTTCTTATTTTCCAATACTTTGATTAAATCCAAAACCCAAAACTGTAAAGAACCATTGACAAATTTTTAATTGGTTTTGCACAGTGAAAGGCATGCGCTGAAAACCTCAGCTTTGCTGAGAACTGCCATTATTCAAAGACGAATACCTGAGACCTGACAGAACGTGAGGAGGACATGTGATTCACACAAACTTTAGAAATGCTAGCACCTTCTCCTACTCATGGGGAAATCATGAATTAATAAGTAATAAGGTCTCAGGCAGGCAGGCAGTCCCAATAACCAAAATTACATAGTGTAAACAAATCCCTTCCTTATGTAACAGCTAATAGTTGATCTGTGCTGACTTTAGCATGCAAGAAGAATGTTCTAAATGCTCTGCCTTTACCCTTGAGCTAACTGTTCCTTCTGTAATAAGCTTACCTTGGTTACAAATGCTTAGTGATCATTAGCAAATAGAACGTGTTTGCTTTACCTAAGTCCCATATTTCCTGCCAGCTCGCTGCTGCCAGCTTCCAAAATGAAAGATTAATGAAATTACAGATTTAAACAACACTTTCAAGTGGAAACACCTTTAATTCAGGCATAATGATGAAATTTAAACATTTAACTCTACTCCCCCAAAAAGTACAAACAGAAGCACAATGAAGACATTTGTTGATCTTTCTTCCTAGCAACCTACCTCATTTGAACCCTCAAAAATCTGGAACACTTTTCATTCTGAGCATCATGTTTTAACAAAGGCTTTAATCAACAGAAAACACCTCAAAGAGGGTCTGGTAGGCAAGATGTAAGGGGAAGCCTGAGGGAAATCCAGGCTTCAGTGAAGCCCAGACAGCTACCATATGCAGAGGACTTCCTATGAATGAGGACATTAGACAGGTATTTGTTGCTTCAGAGAATGGAATTAAAACACCTATCTAGGGTTAGCTAGAAGACAGAGCTCAGCTCAGTGCTTTCTATAATTAACAGGCAGCTCCTGACTCTTGACCCTATGAAGCACTTAGTTCCCTGTTTCAGGAAGGATTCAAACACAAGCTGATTTCTGCTGAGGCTTCTGCAGAGGGGATTCCTCCATGGGCGCTAAGGGATTGGAATAGATGGTCTCTAAGTTCCCTTCCAGCCCCAAATGTCTACTATAAGAATACAATATTTAGAATTGTCTTTATTTGTCCCCCTTTTTCCTCATTCTGTTTTTCAAAAGTCACCATACACCTACCTTTTCTGTGGAGCTAAGGGGAGCCAAATCTTTGCTTCAATGGGATACAAGGAGGTTAGAAATTCTCACCTAGACAGACAGTTCTGAGCCCTCACCCTTCCCCCAAATTAGGTTGAGCCTAGAAATGTCATCTTTTTTTGTATTTCCCATTTTAACTGCTATCCTGCTTAGCACGTCTCTTTTATTATTATTATTTTTTTTAAGTTTTTGGGTTGTCAGAAGAGGGAATATTGCGCACAAATAAGGCTCAGAAGATAACTTGTTTCTGCAAATCTCTTTCTGACTCGTGGACCAGGACCGGATATTACTATGACAAATATGTATCTGTGAAATACAAATAAGTGATAGAGAAAGAGCAATTCACATTTTGGAAACATCATCTAGGGTACCTGGGTGACTCAGCCGGTTAAGCATCTGCCTGCAGCTCAGGTCATGATGGATCGTGGGATCCTGGGATGGAGTCCCAGTCATTGAGCTCTCTGCAGGGAGCCTGCCTCTCCCTCTGCCCTCCACCCCTGTTCGTGCTCTCTGTCTCTCAAATAAATAAATAAAATCTTTAAAAAAAAAAAAGAAAGAAAAGAAAACACTGTCTATATCATCCTTCAATCTGAATAAATATTGTCTGTTCTCCTCCCAGTTATCCAGAAAACCCCAAAGCCATTAACATTGGAATGGAGTTTATGTGCTGGAAGTATCAGCATGAGCTGCGAATTATAACTTAGCCTGTATCTCATTTCTTACTGCACTCAATATCTCAGATATGCCTCAATCAAAAAATTATATTACAGTTGATCCTTGAACAACACAGGCTTGAATTGTAGGGGTCCATTCATATGAACATTTTTTCAATAAAAACAGTACAGTTGTGTAAAAGTATTTCCCTTATGATATTAATAACATTTTCTTTCCTCTAGCTTACTTTATTGTAAGAATACACCACATATAATGGACAAAATAGAATATAGTACACAATATACATAATGGACAGAACATGTGTTCATCAACTGTTTATGTTATTGGCAAGGCCTCTGGTCCCCAAGTGTTAGGGAGTCAAAAGTTATATTTGGACTTTCGACTGTGCAGGGGGCTGGTGCCCATAACCCTTGCATTGTATTGTGCTTTTCCAATGAATAGAAAAAGTGAACACAGAATTAAAGGTGGGAGGGAAGGGAACATCTTCAAATTCCCAGCACTTTGCACAGTGGACTAGCACTCAACTCAAATGTGTGATGAACAAATGCTTTGAAAAACATGAGCAAAGACACGGGAATTCAAGTGCAATCCTTTACTTAGTTGGGAAAGAAATGTGAAGAACTCTAAAAACATTCTCATATGTTATGTATTACTTCACTTCTAGAATATAAACTCCATGAAAGCAGGGATGGGCTTTTAGTTAAAACACCGATGGCACAATCCAGAAAGGAGGTCTGGGCTGAGGCAAGGGCAAGGGCTAAGATTTTGAGATGTACATGACCTTGCACTTGAAGGGAAGGTCAGAAAGAAGGCAGCCAAGGTGTATTGAACCAGAAGCCTGGAAGGAGAGGAGGGCGGGGACAGGGTAAAGACCAGGCCTCATGGTGACTATAAGGTGTTTGGGCTACACCTTAATGCCAGTGGGAAGCCACTAGTGAGTTTTAAGCAGGAGACTGATATGATTTGATGCCATTGATAAATGTCAACTGACTGAGTCTGGACAACTGTGTGATAGTGAATAAGAGACACCTTTACTTTAAAAGAGAGAGCATACAAGCAGAAAGTGAGTTATTTGGGTTTGGGGGAGGGTTTTTATTTATTTATTTATTTATTTATTTATTTATTTATTTATTTAGTATTTGTTTTTGTTTTGCTGGGAGTTTGTAGCAAATCATGAGTGTAGTCTGGGGAATACTAACTTAGAGACACCTGCACATGCAGAGATGCCAAGGTGGGGTTTGGGAGTATATGTTGAATAGTTGGGGGAAAGGATAGAACCCAAGAATTAACCATTCTTATAAATTCAAATCAGAGGGAGAACTGGATGGGGGTGGGGGGCGGTGCATGGACTACAAAGGGAAGCCAAGGACAGAATCTTGGGAAATGCAGGCACTTAAAGAGAGAGCAGAGGAACAATGTTGAGAGATAGGAAGAAACAAAGAAATTTTAAATATAACTCTCACCAAGCTCCATAGAATCTCTTGAAAAAGAAGAATAAACCCCAAATGAGAAATTTCTGGAGATAAAGCAACTAAAACAAAGATTTAAGGTCAAGGAACTAATAGGAAGAATCTAGTAGAGGCAATATTATCTTCTGTGTTGGCAAAACCAGGTCCCATGGAAGGGGGGCAATGAGCAGAACTATGGTCAAGAAGAAAGTTGGGATCCAGAAAATTTATCTTACAAAAATATTTGAGCAAATGCACAAGAATATAAGGTGTTAATTTACCACAGAAAATATTTTTAAATAATGTGAATCTCCAACAATAAAAGTTTAATTAAATTAATTGTGTTGTAGCCATACAAGGCAAAATCAGGTAGCCATTAGAATAAAGAAATACGTTCATGCTATAGTAAACCAAGAAAATATTAAAGTGATGAAATGTATCACATTTTTACAAAGATACATGTACATTCTCATAAATATATCTTTATAAATACATAGAAATGCATAGTTTTTCTTTCTACTTACATATTTTCTCATTTTCATCATTCACATGGATTGCTTGTGACATTCTAAAAAGAAAAGTGTGGAAATTTTATTATGAGCACATTTACTCTCTCTGTTATCAGCACCACTCTCAGGAACAGAGAGGCCTGTAGGCTATTGAATTTTTAAAGACAACGTGTCATAGAAAAAGTAATTCGGATGGAATTGGTAAGAATTAAATGAATGATATCTTTCCAGTGATGTTATATGGACAAGCACAGTATATAAGCTCAAAAGGAACATCCAAAAATGTATTTGTATCTGAAATAAGGAAGTCAAATCAGGTGAATATTGCCAAAGATGAATAGTTCCCTGAGATGTCTATCAGCTGAAATTAGGAAGTAGTAGAGTCTATAACTATAGAATCATGATAGCTCTTCAATCCAGTCACACACACACAAAAGTATACAACCTTGTGAATCTTTATATTTTAAACGTTTAAAAGAACCAAAGTAAACTCTAATTGTACATGGGATGAATTTTCTGAATATTTTAATACTGCTAGGTGTAAAACAATGCTTACTTACAAAAACCATGTTTGGTTTGCACAGAATCTGCAATAAGAATTACAATTGTGTAAGCAAGTGTCCTAACCTTCAATAAGTCTGCCTTTTAAATGCATTTGAGGTGAGGTGGTAGATATGATAGACAAGAATTATGAAAGTTTCTGGGGCACCTGGGTGGCTCAGCGGGTTACACGTCTGCCTTCGGCTCAGGTCATGATCCCAGGGACCTGGGATCGAGCCCCATGTCTGGCTCCCTACTCAGCGGGGAGTCTGCTTCTCTCTCTCCCTCTGCCCCAACCCCCCATACTTTCTCTCTCCTACATACACATTCTCACTCTCTAATAAATAAAATCTTAAAAAAAAAACGAATTATTAAAGTTTCAAAGTTTATAAGGATTTAGTAAAGACCCCACATAATCTGATGGGGGTAGTTGGTAAACATAAATACCTCCGTATTTCCAAAGAAAGCATGGAAGGCAGTGCCTGAGGATTAAATTTTGAGACCCATTCCCTTTCCCCAGCCACATGCAAGAAGCCCAGGATTTATCTCAGAATGCATGAACTCAGTGCGTCTTTGACAGAGGAGGCTCCTGGCCTTAGCTGATACATTGCCCTCGATTCCTGACCTGCCTGAGAAGTCCTCACATCCGTGGCAGATGGTCTGCCCTCTGCCTGCTTGAGTTCCACTCTGCTCTCCTGGTCAGAATGCCACAAAGTCAGAGACACCCGCTGAGAGGGTGGGAAAGAACCAGCAGGTACAGCCTCAGCCTCCTTTCCCTCCGCTCAAGTCTGTGATCAGCTTTGAGCAAGGTGGGTGGCTCAGTGCAGGAAGAGGGTGGAGGAAAGGAGCACGCAGCAATTATGTCTTCCGTGAGCTGCTGCAGGAGAAGCCACTGACATTTATATCCAAACATGGCTTGTTTTGATCCCACGGGCTTCCCAGAGGAAAGTCTGTCATGTCTTCACCCCCCTCCTTGAAGGGCAAGGATTGTTCCTAACAGGAGAGTACATTATCAGTGACCCCTATCTTGCATTCAGAAATGCAATAAGGCTCATCGCTGGGCCCAGGACTGCCACCCATATCCGGCTGTCCCCCACACATCTCCTTTGCCTGCCTCTTTCCAGGAGACACCTGCTCCCAGGGTTGGCTTTGGGTTGACCATGACTTCTCACGGTGGCCTGGCTCCTGGTTGTGGGGCAGCGAATCTAGGGAGAGGCAATAAGTGCCCCATCCCTCTACGGGGTCCCTCTGCCCCCAGGAGCTAGGCTGTGCACCGTCTCCTTGATGGCCCCCCTCCCAGCTAAATGTGTTCAGAATGATCTCCCAACGAAGAAGTAGCTGGGGTGGGAAAGGCTCACCTTGGAGTGTGCTCTCTAGGCAAATAGCCAATAACACTTACTGAACAACTTTCAGGTTTGCAGAAAATCCTCACTGCTTTAGGAGGATTCAAAAGAAATTCTTAAAAATACGCCTTCTCTGATTACTTCCTCTGATTGACTTATTTCACTCAGCATAATAGCCACCAGTTCCATGCATGTTGCTGTCAATGACAAGTATTCATCCTTTCTGATGGCTGAGTAATATTCCACTGTGATCAGAGAAAAACCATGAGAGACTCTTAACTAGAGGAAACAAATTGAGGGTTGCTGGAGGGGAGGCAGGTGGGGGGATTGGGTAATTGGATGATGGGCATTAAGAGGGCACGAGATGTGATGAGCACTGGGTGTTATATGCAACTGATGAGTCATTGAACTCTACATCTGAAACTAATGATGTATCATATATTGGCTAATTGAATTTAAATTTAAACAAATAATTTAGGGCGCCTGGGTGGCTCAGTCATTAAGCATCTGCCTTTGGCTCAAGTCACTGTCCCAGGGTCCTGGATCGAGCCCCACATTGGGCTCCCTGCTCAGCAGGAAACCTGCTTCTCCCTCTCCCACTCCCCCTGCTTGTGTTCCCTCTCTCGCTGTGTCTCTCTGTCAAATAAATAAATAAAATCCTTAAATAATAATAATTTTTAAAAGATGCTTCCTACACAGAAAAAGTAAACAAAAAACAAAAATAAAAAATAAAAACATGCCTTCTGCAACCAAGAGACATAAAACTGGACCAAGAACACCAACGGCCCAGTGTAGTTTTAGTTTAAATACAAACACTCTTGCAACAGGACGCTCATCCAACCAGAGATTTTGTAATGACAAAATCTGCTATTTAAATGCACACATTTGGCAATCTGATATAATGTTATATTCCATATGCAAGGATGAGCATTCTTGGGAGTGTTTTTGGAAGCTGGTTTTCCTTTTGCAATTTGGTTCTTGTTTTATTTTGTTTTTGTTCCTGCTTCACAGCCAACTGAGATTTTATAGCTGATTTTTTCAGATATATCAACCATGACTCACAGCTATTTGATAAAGGATAAAAGTGCTTCTCTTTCTCAAGCTTAGCTTTCAAAATTAAACATTCAAATGAAAAAACATCATTGCTCCCGTAGATGTCAGTGATTAAAACCATGAAAACCGTTCTTTTCCAGAGAAGCTCCATAACGCATCTGGACTATTTCTTCCCTTCATCCAAACCTGACCTAATTCTGAGCTTTTCATTTAAGTGCATCTTGACTTCGTTGTTTACAAAGTTGCCCCTCAGAGATGAGCTTCTTTTCTGAATAGAAACCCCAGAGGAAGCTTCTAAGGGGTCAGGAAATTTCCAGGGGATATTTTGTCTCTGAGGTCAGTGGAATGAGGTCTCCTTTCATTTAGGGAATAACAGGCTTCTCCTGCACACCCATCCCTGGGTCTGGAAGCATGCAGTGCCTGTGGGTACACAGGGTCATTCCCCGTGCCCTGAGTTGCCACAGTCTGCCTCCCACCATACCCCACAGTGTCAGCATCAGGGAGCCAACTAGCGTCCATGACTTTTGTAAAAGCTCGGAAACCTGAGGAGATGGGAAGGCTGCTTGTCAGGCTCTTCAGAAGATCTGATCCAGTCAGACAACACAGACCTTTTGATTCCCGTAAGGAAAATTCTGTTTGAAAGAGAAATATGTCTGGAGCCAATAGCTATCTGCTCAAGGACAAAAGACATCTATAAATTTCCTCAGACTTAATCTTACTCCCTAAAGGGAGCTGGTTAGAAAAGGTCAAAGTGATTTTAATTGGTTTCTATAAGTCAAATAAATAAATTACTCTTCAGCATCCACCATATTTGGGCACTGGGGACACAAAAAGAAATGGCATGGGCCCTGCCCTCAAGGAACTTACAAGGACGACTCCATATTACCATTCATTTAGAATGGGCTGTTTTATTCCCCAACAGAGGAAATCGCTACTAAATGCGTTCCACGTTTCTCTGACCTTTTGTCAGTGATTCCCAAGTCTTCTTTAAAATGTCAGCTCCGATAAGAAGATGCCCTCTGGAGAAATGGGAGCCTCTGTTTCTTCACACCAACCAGGAATCTGAGAGACATCCTTGACTTTTCCTTCTCCCTCACCCCTCACATCCAATCAGTCATCCTGAACTAGAAATTCTACCTTCCACATCTTACTCATTTCTGCATTTCTATTGCCGCTATCTTTAATTAGGACTTCATCACATCTTGCCTGGAATATTTTAAATGCATTCTGGCTCCTCACCCCAGCTTCAGTTTTATTTAGCACTTAACCATTCTCCATGCTATGTTATAACTGCCTTTTTCTTTGCCCACCTTTCTGCTTAGATCATAAACCCTTGAGGGCAGGGGCTGACTTTTCAGTCTTTGTCTCCCGGGTGCCTAGCACAGCAACAGGCTAACAGCAGGCCTTCAGCCTGTGCTTATTAAATGATGTATGTGAGAAGGGTAGATGGAATATGTGTGCATTGAATGTCTCCAAACTAGCGGGATTTTACGGTTTCTCCTGTTTCTTCTCTGATGTCAATAATCACGCTGTATGTTTTCACAGAATATCTGCTTTTCATTCACTTATTTCCTCTACCCTAAAAATTGTTGGTTTTAATCTGTTGTGGCTAGCAAACCAGATCAACAAAGTTATCTAGAAAGTGTATAAAGTAAGGTGAATAGGCTCTGACTGGATCCCTCTCCCATAATTAAAGCAAATGAGCTTCAGTGCACTGATTTTGTGGAGCTGCTTCAGCACCTCAGGGAACCTTATTCCATTGCTGTGTTCCAGATTGTAGAAGCTGTGAATAAGCCTGAATTCCAGGTAACTAAGGTGTTGCTGCATAATTTTTTTTTCTTTGTAATCAGTGATTTTAATTTGTTTTCTTATTTCAACAGGAATCTTTCAAGTTTGCTTCTGAAAATGTATGGCAACTCTTGATGTTATTGTATTTTTCAATGACAAATATTAATCTTACAAAAAAGTTAATGAAATTTATCTCACTGGAAAATGCTTTTGTTGCTGCTTTTACTTATATATTTTCTGTTTAACCCTTCCAAACACAATTTAATGTTAAATGAGATAGCAAAACCCATGTTAAAATGAATTTGAGTATCCTCAACTGACAATGTGTGGGCATTGCATTATCCTGTTGAAAATCCCCACCCAGTCCTATTCTTAATGTGTTCTTTGTCGTGGAGAGCTGAGCCACACAGCCCTGAAATACTTCTCAGCACAGAGCACTGGCTTCTGCTTTTCCTTTTTAAACTGTGGTTGGTTTTATTTAGGAGCGGAGATGCTGAACACCCTTGGAAAAAGAAGTTGAGCTCGGAATTGAAGCCACATTACCTTCCATGTAAGCATTTTTATTGCCTCCATTGAGGACACAAGACCAGCCCACAGCACCTCCTTGGAAATCACTTGCTACCTAAGACCCTGCAAATGTAGGTCTGGCCAGGCAGGTACACATGCGTGTCTCCGGCCATTTGGGGCCAATGACATCCAATACAGCCCAACAAATAGGCTGGGCTGAGCCCATTACATTCTTTCCCCCAAAAGTGGAAAATCAGGGCTCTGAGGCAGAATGAATGGTTCGATTCTCAACACTTGAAAAAAGGTCACGTAGTCAGGATGAAAATGGCCTTGTTGGGTTATATGCAACCAGGAAAAGCTGATATATAGGGAGAAGAAACAGAGAGAAGACCCATTTGAAACCCTAGGAGAGGCACAGAGTGTGACCTCAACTCAGAGAAAAGCTAGCTACATAATTCGGGGCCTAGTGCAAAATGAAAATGTGCTTTGTTCAGAAGCAAGGGGGAAATGCCATTAAAGGTATTAAAATATGAGGACTCTTCTTTTAAAAATGTTTTACTATTTATAAAGTCTATAGGGGTGTATTAGCTCAGGCTTCCATAACAGGATACTGCAGATGGGGTGCTTGTCTCTTGTCCTGGGATGTCTTTAAGGTGGTCCGTTTTATTTTTGCAAAAACAACAAACAAAAATCCTCTATTGGATTATCTATTGGATAGACACTGCTGGATGCCCAGTCATTGCCCATTCTCTCTTTTTACTGAAAGAAAAATTGTTCTTTTCAAGGGAACCATGTGTCACCTTCCCAGAATTCCTTACATCGAGAGGTAATCATGTAAATCAGAGCCAGTGAAAAATAATCAGGATTCTGATTGCTGGGAACTGGGAACTGATACACATGGGGTTTTCTTCTTTCCATCCCTCTTCTTCTTCCTGCCAGGAATGCAGGCATGAGGCTGGACATGGAAGAGCCATCTGACAATCATGCAGCAACAAGAAGACACAGTAGGAACACTCATCACTACACCAATCCTAGGTTGCCAATCTGTCAAGTTCTTATTAGAAACATAAACTTCTTTGCTTAGGTACTGAGTCAGGCTTCTAATACATGCAGCCAAATGCAATTTTTTTTTAAGATTTTATTTATTTGACAGACAGAGAGAGAGATTACAAGCAGGTAGAGAGGCAGGCAGAGAGAGAGGAGGAAGCAGGCTCCCTGCTGAGCGGAGAGCCCGATGCGGGCCTCGATCCCAGGACCCTGAGGTCATGACCTGAGCCGAAAGCAGAGGCTTTAACCCACTGAGCCACCCAGGTGCCCCCCAAATGCAATCTTAATTGAAATATCTTTTTACTGAAGTTACTTTGAGTTGGTTTTCGTTTCTTGCAATTTGCTCTTTGTGCTCCACCCATATTCTGTGGGATCCCTTTCCTGTATAAGGGCCTTCTCTTGAGTGGCTTTCATGCCTACCAACCAGTACCTGCAGCTCTTTGTTACAGGGCTGCCCTCAGATTTCCCAGCCTTTTGGTCTTTTTGTTGTTGTTGCTATTTGAATTCCATTACCCAACATATAGTACAACATTAGTTTCAGATGTAGAGTTCAGTGATTCATCAGTTGTGTCTAACACCCAGTGCTCATCACCTCACCTGCCCTCCTTAATGCCCATCACCCAGTTACCCCATGCCCACCCACCTCCCTTCCACCAACCCTCAGTTTGTTTCCAATAGTTAAAAGTCTCTCATGGTTTGTCTCCCTCTCTGATTTCTTCCCAGTTTTCCCTTCTTTCCCCCATGATCCTCTGTGCTATTTCTTATTTTCCACATATGACCAGTCTATTGGTCTTAAGATCCCAAATGACATAGGAATGTACATCCCCTGCATGCTATTTGTAACCCTTGCCCAATTCAGAATGATTTTACTGCAGGATTGAGTAAGGGTTACGCCCTGTGGGTCTTAGATATGATTCTCTTACCTATCCTCATTCCCCCACCAGTTTCTCCTAAGAACATTTCCTAATAAACTTTCACATGACTCCTCATCTCAGGGTCCACTTCTGGGAAACCCAAACTAAGATGCAATCCAAAGATCCCTGAATAGACTAGGTATTACCAGGTATGGACTGAATGCCTGTGTCCTTCCAAATTCCTTTGTTGAAACCCTACCCCCATTTGATGGTATGTGGAGTTAGGGCCTTTGAGGGGTAGTTAAGTCATAAAGATGGAGTTCCAAGATGGACTCAGTGTCCTCATTTTTAAAAAGGAAGGGAAATGTGGTCTCTCTCTCTTTCACTCTCTGTCTTCTCTCTCTTCCTCTCTCTCTTTTTGTGCATGTGCCAAGGAAAGGCCATGTGAGGACATAACTGGGAAGAGGGACCCTCACCAAGAACCTGGGCTTGATGGCACCCTGCTCTCAGATTTCCAGTCTCCAGAAGCATGACAAATAAATGTTCATCGTTTAAGTCATTCAGACTATAATAAGTTGGTAAAGCAGCCCAAATTGACTAAGATATTAGGGATCTAAAAGTAATTTAAAAGTCAACCAGTTCTGACATTTGTGGTACAGATAGTTCAAATATAATGTGATACTTCCAATAAACATACATTTCTTAGTTTAAGTGTAACCCAAATATAATCACCAAAAGAAGAGAGTACCACTATCTTGATACCAAAGAGATGAACAAAACATAAAATATATGCCAGCCAAAATGTTGCTTTAGGGCTTTCTTTCGTATGTCCCATTAGTAGGAGGACCACCCCGGTATGGCACTGGCTCCAGGGAGACCACAGTTTATCACCCTCCAGCCCCTCATCACCTCCCAACACTGAACTTCCCTAAACTTCAGGTCCTAATCGGCTTGCTGCTCTTTTCTTTTGGCTCTTTCAGACATGCATTTCAGAGTTTTGTTTTGTGTGTGAAAGAAAATTTAACAGATTTATTCACAGCATGATTATCTTTTATCTTGATGCTATGCATCATCTCCTTGATGTCAGCAGGGGTTGGGAATTATTTTTAAAGGCCTAAATCAATACTTTCATTGTGAAAATTGGACCACGCTGGCTTGTAAGCTCAAGATGAAAAGCTGGAACTCTTTCCAATAGCTCACTTCTGAGGACTGAAATTAGGGCAGATGGCTCAGTGTCCGTTGATATGATTTGATTACGTGTCACTGCCAGATGCCCAGTCTGAGGTACGTGAGGAGAAGCACAGACAGACAGCTATAGTTACACGGTTTAGGAAGCAGAGGTACCTTTCCAATTCAATGACTGACAAGCAAAATGCTCCTTCAGGTTTTAAGGAAACACAATGTTTTAAAAAGGGGAAATGTCTTCCTGTCTTAAGCAGTCTTCTCAACATATTCCCTCTCGACCATTGACTGGTCTTAACTGAATCTTCGTCATTCTAGAGTTCTACCAAGACAGATTTAGAAAATGTCCCAATAAAAAGTACCATTAATTTCACAGATAAGTAGAACTACAGGGCTGGAAGGAAACTTCTGGATCATTTAGTGCTGAGTTCAACCCTTTTGTTTTTTAAGAGGCCAGTGACCTCCTGGCATTCTGGTACTACAAAGACATGAACTTCAACCCAGCAAGATGATGTGTGCATGTTAGCTTTTGGTTGCATAAATCAAAAACCTCCAACTACCTTAAATAAAGGAGAAGATACATGATTGAAAGAACTCTGGACATTCTCACAGAATCCAGGGGCAGAGAGTATATCTAAGATCCATTGGAAATTTGAGAAACTCAAGAGCCCTTGGGAATCTACCCTATGCCTTCTACCTCTCAGAAACCACAAGGTTTCCTGAATACCTGCTTGTTCACCCAGCACATGACTCAAGGTACCTTCAGCTCACGTACCCACCACTTGACTCAATCTCTCAAGTCCCCCCAACAGGAAAATCTCATTGGCCCTATTCACAGTCATACCAGCCTGGTCATTTGGAAGTATACTGAGGGAACTCTGACCAAGTGTCCAAGTCTAGTGCAATCATATCATGCTTGGAATTGGGAAGGCAGGGTCACCTGTTCAGCTGTGGAAGAAACCCCAAGCAGAAAACAATTTGTATCTCTAATAACATGACATGACTTTTTTCTTCTGAAAAGTACTGCCAAATTCAAAGAAATTGTATCATGTCTAAGGAGACTTTACGAAATACAAGGATAGTCCAATGTATGGTTTATCTTTATTGCTGCAATGTATCACAGCTATAGATTTTAAGATAAGGAAAATTATCAATAGCTATCCATCATTTTTACATTTAAAAAATTGTTAAAGCATCATTAAAAAGGCAAATGATAAGCTAATTATAATATGCAGTAGAAGAGGGGTTAGTATTTTTAGAATAGGAAGAATTCTTATAAGAAATTTTTTAAATTAGCTCCTCAATAAAAAGAAATGAACAAAGAATGTGAAAAGGCAATTCATACCCACAAAATACTCAGCTTCATAAGAGATTAAAATACAAAGTAAAATAGTACTAGAGTATCATTTTCACTTATCAAGTAAGCAAGGATTGAAACAGTGATTATACTTAAGGTTGTTCAGGGGTCGGTAACAAATAGTCTCACGCAATGTTTTTGGAAGCATATATTGGTGAAACTTTCTGGACTGTGAAAACTGATGAAACTTCTGGCATTATTCATCAAAAACCTTAAAACTGGTTATGCGATTTTAGTAGGAATTTATCAGATGTATTCTCATACTTACGTAAGTAGATGCTTATCATGGCACCCCTTAAAATATAGGATAACTATAAACATTTAAAATGTTTAACAATTAGGATTTTAATAACACATGATACTATGAAAATAGAGATAACCCGAGAAGACAGAGAAGAATATACAGAGCAGAGATGTCAATGCAGGGGCTTACAGCAGTGTTTACACAGAAAATCCACTCGGAGTGTATGTGCTGTAATTGCCTTGCAGATGTCACACATACAACATCCAAGGTCATTTCCAGCCCCTCCCCCACCAGAATGGGGGAGCGAATGGTGTTCTTTTGTAGAGGCAGCAGAGATCAGGGGGGCTAGAAGACATAACAGGGTAGAGATAAGAGTGTCTACATAGAAAGGGTGTCCAAGAGGGTAGGGTGGGGCCCTGTCCTCAGGGCAAAGGCTGAAGGGCCATCCCTCATTTAGGCGCTGAAAGATGAGTTGGACAGTGTGTAAGAGCCACCCCTTGCCACCCTCCACATCCCCACCCACCCTAATATACTCCTTGGCTTCTGAATTGGTTGGAAGACAAAAAAACCTGAAGTCAAGAACTGTTTTGTGCCTGAACTAACACACATACCAAATAAAAAGCAATTCTGAAACACAGAATCATTAACAAATTAACCAAACAGTATCTGAGTACGTATTCCCAAATGTATTTTACTTATCTAATACTCTCTCCTGCTTCTCCATCAACATCTGAAAACTTATTTTCCTTTATACCTCCTTAGATGTATGTACTAAAAACCAAACTACTAGGTCCAAACCCCAGCCCCACCCCTAACTGTGTGATTTCCAAGACTGCTTAACTTCGTGACTCATTTTCTTCATCTGAAAAATAAGAAGTAAAACATTTATTTATAGAGTTGTCAGAAAAGTTAGTAAGATCGGTCAAGGAGATCGCCTGGAGAGTGCTCACGCAACACATAATGATTGCATCATAAATGGGGTGTATGCATGTTTCTTTTAAGTGAAATAATGTTTTGTTTTTAACATTACGCTTTGTAAGTTCCGTAACATCACTAACGGTTATAACATAAATGGAATGAGATAGAGAAACTTTTACTCACTGAGATTAGCTCTGTGGAAGTGCTCTATTTTTATTTGAAAGAAATATTTTGATAAACTGATGAGGATTGAGGGTAGGACCTCAAGAGCATGGAAATGGAGGTTCAAGAGGCAAGTTGAGCAGTGTGTTTAGCTTCTGAGAAGGAAGGAAGAGAAAAGAAGAAAAACAAAATGAGCTGCAAAGAGGGAATAAAAAGAGAGAGAAAGAAACACCAGAATTCCATGCCCAGGTTAATTAACCAGGTAGACATAAGGAGAGGATCTCCATGATTGGGTTGTCCAGCCTGGGAGAAACTCATCCACTCAGGGGATTTTTAGGAAGGATCTTAACATAGTTTTGTTCAGGTCACTCATCTACCAGAAGGACAAATGCCAGAGACGAATGCACAATTTCTTCTTGTCTGGAAGCTGGCCAATCAACACAGTCATGTACCCAAAAAAACTGATAAGGCCAAGTGAGCTATGAAGAGCTGGAATGGGAGGAGGTCCTGGCTGAGGAGACCCACTTCCAGATAGACATGGCCTGTTTAGTTTGACTCGGCACTTGCCTGACTTTTTTGTTTTCAGCCTCCCAGAGAGACCTGTCTCTTTAGAGAAATTGAGGCAATTTAGCAGGTATGTGGACTCATACCCCATCAGTCCAGGGTACACCTAGGTTGCTCCTGAGCCCCACTGTGTCAGCTTCTCCACCCCAGAATACTGACTGGATTTCAGAACACAGGCTTAGCTTCAGTCATTCCACTTCTCTTGCCAAAACAGCAGGGCCAGTTGGGAAAAATGAGCCCCTGTTTATCAATTTGTATTTAACAATTTATAGGTGGTCAACTAGTCTAGTGATGCCATTTGACTATATTAATTATATTCTATCAAGGCAAGAACTATGAAACTCAAGGGACAAATATTAAGTAGACCATTTGCAAGTAAAATTAAGATCTGCCCCAAAGAGTCACAAATCAGAGACTGCAAACTGAAGGCACAGGAAGCCCAGAGTGTATTTTATTGTGTGTGTAGAAAGCATGGGGATCGAGTTACTCCAAACTTGCTGCTCTGTAAAATACAGGCATAATTCACTACCTTGGGTCACTTCCCAAGGGTAGGCACTATGATTCCAAGTGACAAGGTTCCAAGAATTACTTAACTATTGGTTTTGTTTTGGGTATTTTTTGTTGTTAATTTTTTGTTTTGTTTTGTTTAAGAGGAAGGAAAGGAATGACAGAGGGGGAGGGAGAAAGAGAACCTTAAGTGGGCTCCACGCCCTACATGGGGCTCAATCCCTCAACCCTGAGATCGTGACCTGAGCGGAAATCAAGAGTCAGGTGCTTAACCGACTCAGCCACCCAGGCACACTTTATGTTTTTTGAGGAGTAAAATTAGTACAACAGCAATGAGGGTTACCAGAAATTTTTTTCACTTCAAAAAGAAGAAAAACTTCCCACCCCGTATACAATGAACACACACATGGCTTCTCACAGACAAATTCCTTAGCACTCACTTAAGATACTATCAGTGATCCACACCAGTGATTAGGTGACTAGCTGCTTTGCTTTTTAGACTCCAGCCAGAGGCGCTGGCTGGTAAGGCAAGAACTGGAATTTGAAGAAAGAAAGAAAGAAATGCACCATGAAGTATAGGAAAGGAACCCAAGTTGGGGGATGTTACCTAGAGGCCTAGTTCAGAATTCTGCCTAGTATCTCCATCTACATATTTTTGACCCTCAATTCCATAATCTGAGATTCTCAAAGGGAATCTCTCCTTGGGGAGCTGAGCCGCTTAAAGATCCCATTTCGGGCATCAAAACTAATGCTGGGGCGCCTGGGTGGCTCAGTGGGTTAAAGCCGCTGCCTTCGGCTCAGGTCATGATCCCAGGGTCCTGGGATCGAGGCCCACATCGGGCTCTCTGCTCGGCAGGGAGCCTGCTTCCTCCTCTCTCCTCTCTCTCTGCCTGCCTCTCTGCCTACTTGTAATTTCTCTGTGTCAAATGAATAAATAAAATCTTTAAAAAAAAAAAAAACTAATGCTGGTGTGTACTATTTGTTGTGAACATTGAGATATGCAATAGAACAAAAAAAGATATTATACACATATATCTCCCACATAGAAACAGTCTCTTGAGCTCCCTTGTGCATTTTTGGACTTGTGTTACACCCATTTAGAAAGCTAATTTAGCATACCAGAGACAGAAGTCTACCTGAAGCAAATTCAGTTTTAACCGTTTATAGCTGCAAAAAAATTGAAATGAGTAGGGATTTTTTTTAAGATTTATTTATTTATTTTAGAGAGAGAGAGCACTTGCGTTGCAGGGGAGGAACAGAGGGAAAGGGACAAGCAGACCCTGTGCAAAGCCTGACTTGGGGCTCAGTCCCACGACCCTGAGATCACAACCTGAGCCGAAGGCACCCTAGTGATCACCCTTCTGTACAACTTTTCCTCCCATCTCACTCAAATGTCCCCTTGTGATAGATTATTAGACATGTGTCCAAAGGATACATAACTATTCATGTTCTTAAAACATAATTTTCAAATTATTTTCCAAGTTAAAATGATGCCAATCAGTGATGCCTCCTGGCAACCCCTATCAGCACTCATGTTTAGCAATTTTCTAAACTTACATTTTGCCAATTTCACATGTGAAAATATCTTGTTCTTGTTATTCCTTCCAGTTAATATTTATCAAATACACCAAGGACAGTTGTTGGCCCTGGACATACCATAGTGGACAAAGTACCTTCCTTATGGATCTTTCATTCAAGGTGGGGGTAATAATTGAGTTAACATAATCTCAAGAAAGAAGAGCTCTGAAGAAAAATGCAGCAAGGTAAGGGAGAACAGTGAAGGGATAGAGGTAAGGATGATATTTTAAATAAGGGATCAGGAAGAGCCTCTCTGGTAAAATCACATCTGAGCAGAAACCCCACTAAATGGAGGAGAAAAAATGGGGAGAGAGTATCCCAAACATAGAGGATAGAGGCCCAGAGGAGAGAAGCAGTCTGTTCTGCTCAAAGAGCATCAAGAGGGCCAACGTGGTAGTATGACGTCGGCGAGGAAAAGAGATGGGGAGGCCCGGGGCCAAGGCATGAAGGGCCTTGAAGACCATGTGGATTTTGTTCCAGACGTAATGGGAAATCATTAGGGAGTTTTAAGCATTAGAGTAACTGATCTGATTTAGATTCTTAGTAGAACATTCTTAAAAAAAAAAAAAAAGCAAGATGTATATAGTATTGTATGTAGTATTCTGCCATCTGTGGAAAGAAATGGATATAATTTCAGGATAATGCTGGAAGGAAATGCAACAAACAGGTTGCTTCTGGAGAAAAGAACTGAACGAGGGGAAACAAAGAGGGTAAGACTCCGTTTTCACATTATTTATTCTCTTTGGATAATTTTTAAATTGAAATTTTTTAGGGGCACCTGGGTAGCTCAGTGGGTTAAAGCCTCTGCCTTCGGCTCAGGTCATGATCTCAGGGTCCTGGGATCGAGGCCTGCATCGGGCTCCCTGCTCAGTGGGGAGCCTGCTTCCTCCTCTCTCTACCTGCCTCTCTGCCTCCTTGTGATTTCTCTCTCTCTCTGTCAGATAAATAAATAAAATCTTTTAAAAAAGAAAGAAATTTTTTAATTTAATTTTTTTTAATTTTCAATTAAAAAAATTGTACCTGTGTTTATATTTCCGGTTGCAGAGAAACCAACTTCCAGCTGCTCTGTGAAGACTTACCTGGGGGAAACAAGACGAAGAAGGGAAACAGGATAGGAGGCTGTTACAGCAGGCCATGAGAGAAGACGGAAGCCTGACCTGGGGTAATGGTGGCACAGGGGTGAAGAAATGATCGGATTCAGGATATATTTTGAAGGCGGACATCTTGCCAACAGACCAGATGTCCTGGTGCAGAAAGTAGAGAAGTCAGCAATGAGCCCTAGGTTCTGGGCCAGAGCAAACCATGTAGAAGATGGCACTGTGTAAAGAGATAGGATGAGGGATGGTGGGTGGCCGGGGTACAGACCAAAAGGGTACGGAGATCCAGAATCCAAGTGAAGAGAATATTTCAGAGAAGAGCATGGGATCAACATCAGATGTTGTAGCTAGGTCAAGGGAGGTGAGACCTGAGAACTGATTTAGCCCTGATGAAGGGTACTGGTCATTTTGACAAGAGAAGTTTCAATGGAGAGCTGGAAACACAAGTCTGATTGGAATACATTAACGGCTCATAATTTCATCCTCTTTTTTTCTATTGATGCTTTAGTGTATTTTTCTTATTGAGGTGAAGAATTCTGGATATATTTGTCATATTTATGGGAAATATTTCCCTGGTTTATCATTTATTTTGACTTTTTAACTTTTAACCTTTCAACATTTTTTGACAGGTTTAGATGTTGACAAACATTTATGATTGCTTTTAGAGTTAAGAATCTTTGACTCTATGATGCAGTAAATATTCACCTATATTTTTCTTCTGTTTTTCTCTTACTTGTTCATATTTCATGTTTAACTTAAATCCATATTAAGTTTATCTGGGACTAAAGTATAAAGTACCCATCTAATTTTATTTTCTTCCCCCAAGAGTTAACAAATTATCATTTACTGAGCAAGTATTTCCTTCCCTATTCTTTTATGACACCATATATTATGGGTTGAAATATGTCCCCCAGAAAGCTATGTTGAAGTCCTAACCCCAGTACCTCAGAATGAACTTATTTGGAAATAGGATTACTGCAGATGTAATTAGTTAAGATGAGATTACACTGGAGTAAGGTGGGCCCTTCTCCAATATGACTTGTGTACTTAGAAGAAGAAAAGAAACAGATGAGGGAGACTTCCATCTGAAGACCGAGAAGCAAAGGGAGAAGGTGGCCATGTACAGCTAGAGGTGGAGATGGGAGTCATGCCACCATAGACCACAGAACACCAAGGCTTGCTGGCAAGGCCGGATTCTTCCCCAGAATCCCCCCAGAGGGGGACTGCCCTGTCGACATCTTGATTTCAGACTTATGGGCTCCAGAATTGTGAGAGAATCAGTTTCTGTTGTTTTAAGCCAACCAGGTGATGGTACTTGGGTCCACAAGCTTAGAAAATTAATATACCCTCTTTATCAAGTATTAAATCCTTGTCTCAACAAATATCTGCTTCTTGGTTCCACTGATTTACGTCTGTTATTATACCAGTGTCATGTATTCGTTAAGCTTTCTACATTGATTTTAATACTTTCCCTCATTACCTACCTTTTCTGAATTGTCTTAGTAATTCCCCAAATGATTCTTCACAGTGTTTTATGTTTAGAATGAATGTGTCAAGTCCCATTTCCTCCAAAACACAAACCTAGTAATTTTTACATATACAGTGATTTATTACTTAGCAACAACAAATATTCACAACACGGTTACATTAAATAAAATCTCCAGTTCATTTAAAATACCATTTAGATATTTAAAATTGATTTGCTTCTAACAAAGTACATTTATTCCAGAAAACTGGACTAATATTGTCAATCTTAAAGAATAGTAAAAATTTCATATTCTGTATAATTGAAGGAAACTGTATTTTTAAATAATAATAATAATGTTATTATCATTGATAAAAATGCATGTGTCTTTGATTTCCACATTTAAAATGTTTAAAAATTTTTTCCTATCATTTACTTCAAGTAAATGATATAACTGACATTCTGCCTCAAGAATGTTTCCACGTTCACCACCACCAGCCCAGTGCCCCAGCTCCAACCATAAATGTTTTCCCAAAATCCTTACCCAACTCACCCAAAGTCTTCCCCCTCCCTCTTTCAGGAATGGTTGGACCCCACCAATCCTTCAAGGCCCCCTTGAGTGGTACTGACACCTTGGAGCCTTGAAGCCACTCTAGTCAGAAATAATTTCTTTCCCCCACTGAACTTGCCACTTTTCATCTATAGTTCATCTTGCACTTACCATGTATTGTGTAATAATGTTATCTGCTATCTATGTTCAAGATTTGAATTGTGATTTGTTAAATCACATTTGTTTGAGCAATATATGTTATTACATTGTGTCTTTAAAAAAATTTTTTAATCAGATGGGCTAATTCCATCTACTCCTCCTAAATTTGTACTTCCAAATTACCTGTTCTTTATGCAGTAAACAAATGATGAAAACTGGCCTCACCTAAGACATTTTTGTAAAGGGAAACACCCAGCATTTAAAATGCATCTTTATGTAGGCTTTATGTACAGCATCAGAATTACAATGGTGTTTTCCACTCAAGTGGGAAGAAGGGCCATACTAGATAAAAGGGAGCTGCCATGGAGGGAGCTGGAAGAATGGGCTGGAAGCCGGCCTCCCGACCTTCCTGACCCTCACAGCAGCCCCCTGAAGCTCTTCTGCAGCTTGGACCCCAGAATAGTTCCTGAGGACACACTTTGAAACGATTCAACTAGGTCAGGGTTTCTTAAGCATCAGGCATACTCATAGCAATTTAGGATTTTTTTTATCAGCGTCAGCATCTACTACGTGCTATTTATTCATTCATTCATTCATCCATTCAACAAAGACTTACTGAGGCCCTACTCTGTGCTGGGGTTCTGCAAAAACGAAGCTCCTCTGTCAGGGTAGGGGTAGGAATAACATTCTATAGAGCCCTGTCTCAGGGGAATCCAGACTCTAAATTCACACATATCTGGGTTTGTTGGGATCCAGACAGATCTGCCCCTTTCAACTGTTTGAATCTGGGCAAGTTATGTAAATTTTCTTTGCTTTACTTTGATTTCATGTAAAATGGAATTCATCTCCTACAGTAGCTGTGAAGAGTAAACCAGGAACTACCTGGGAAACGCTTAGTATGAGCCTGGGCACATGGCACTTCCCAACAGCTGTTATTCTTCTAATCCACTTCCCTTTCAACTTATGTGATTTCTGTCACCTCGTCCTAAGCAAACAAATTTGATACACTAATGAGACACTTCTAACACACTTAAGGATGTATACATAACTCCTTAGGCAATGTTCTTCTTTGAACCAAAAGTCATTTTGGTTCCCCTAGGGAACGTGTGATGCATTGGGGAAGCATAGTTGCCCGATTCCTTCTGGTATCACCAGCTCATTCTCAGGGTGAACGCAGTGGAAGGACCTCATTCTCCTCTGTATACCTGCTGCCACTCCCAACCATCTTAGGAGAGCAGTCATCAGGTGCTTAATTATTGTGTGTTTTGTATCTAGGGAATGGGCTGCCCCCATTTCTTCGTCCTCCAGATGATAATCCAAGTCACACCACGTGTGATGAAACCACATTCCCAAGCCATGCAGGCAACTTGACGAAGACAAGAAACCAACGTGGGGAGAGGTGATCAAAATGTGTCCAGCCTATGTTGCCTATGAAGGATTTTTCAGGGGTAGAAACAAGAATGGAGTTTGGAAGTGGGCAAGAGAAGGTCCATGTTCAGATCACAAGTAACCCACTCCCTCCCCAAGGGCCCAGGTGCTGCCTAGAGAAGTCTGCAGTGCCCTTTTCTTTCTCACTTCCCCTGAGCCAGAGCCTAGGGACTCTGCAAGGGCAGAGACAATAAGGAATCCCAGACCAGAGACACTGCTAGCCTCTAGTTGTGCCACCACATACAAGCAGTCTTTCTAGAACCCAGACCTCTCCTAGAGCCCGCCTCTCCAGCCTCCACCTAGTCCAACCACACACAAACTTTCTGTTACCACAAATTGCCTGCCAGTTATTGAGAATTCTATGGCAACCACACAGAAGCAGAGAATCTTAGAGGTAAACCCGGAAGTCTTCTAGTGACAGGGCTGTGGCCAGCTCCCTGGGTGATTCGGAACACTCTCCATGGATATCCAGTTTCTGCCTCAACACTAGATGGAGGCCTCCACCCTCCCCTCCCCCCATAACTGGTAGGGCTTACAACCTGACTGGTGACCATATTTGGGTATAGTCAAGGATCTGTGTTGTAGTCCTTTGTCTGTTACCAGCCACTTGTGTGACACTGAGCAAGTGTCACCTTCTCAACCCTATTTTCCGCTTTTGGAAATTGAGGAGTATGTTTGATGGGATTTCTAAGGTCCCTTCCATAGCTAGGATTTAACCAATCTATTGCAACCACCTCTCTTTTCCATGACAGCTCTTCAAATATGCGACTGCTGAGTTCACATCATCTCTTCCTTAGCAAATGTGTCCCTTCCCTTCCACACGTCCCTACCGTGCCTGGTTTCCAGATCCCTCTCTGCGTTGGTCACCCTCTGCTGGAAGGGGGCCAGCTCGTCAGCTCGGTTCAGATAAGGGGCACAGCAGAGCCTGCCTGGGACTTCTTCCAGAGCACCTGCTCACTGCCAGAACCGAGACTGTCTGCCCAATTAGAATATCTGGTCACCTTCCCCTGTCCCCTAATCCTGTTGCAAAACCACTGACTTCACAGACACCAGGAGTTTTAGATTTAAAATCTTGACTGTTAGGAAAAGACAGAAAAGGTACCCACTAATGCATAACCGCATCTTTTCCCAGACATTAATTTAAGAAAGGAGACACATTAAGAAAACTGCTATAATAAGTATTGTGAAGCTCGTACACTTGTCAGAGAGCAACTTGTCTCTGAAATACAAGCGGGGAGACAACCATCTCCTCCACCCCTGAAGAAAATGCACCCACTAGGCCAGTGAGCACAGCCAAGGAGATGCTGCTGCCACCTTGTGGCTGAAGCTATTTATATCACACCTCGGTCTCTGAACAGGGCTTACCTGGTGAATCGCTGAGTAAAATATACACTGGTGGGTTTTCCTAGTAGGAGTCCTGACCCAGAGAAAATTAATGGAGCTAGCACACTTGACCCACTTCACCCAGATTCTGCATTCTTCTCACCTCTCAGACCTCTCACCTTCCTCCATCAGGAAGCCAACGCGTGCAGACAAGCCCCCCAAAGCACGGTGTGCACCCCTCCCATAGAGGGCGGCAGCATCTGTGACGGCCCTCCTCGGACTCCCAGAGTGTGGGGCGACTTCTGGACCACAGTGGCTTGTCGGCTCTCACCTCCTTGCCCCGACCTGAGGGAGGGGTAAGCAGTAGCAGTTTTTCCCATTCGTCTCCCCACTCCTCACACTGGTCCCGTGCCTCAAATAACGCTCCTGTAGAACAAATGTCTTTGTTCCCAGTCTGAAGTGCAGTAAGGAAGCCTCTGAGGTCTGACTTCCACCTCTGCAGGGAAGAGGAGCTGCCCCCCACCTTAGCATGATGGCCACGGATCCATGTCACGTAGGGTCTGCCTCCAGAGCTCTACCTAAAAACCTCCATCCTGGATGGGGACTCTGGGACACGCAGCCACAAATTCCTAGGTTGGGCACTTCAGATTCCAAGCCCCACGTGCCTGCCTCCAGGAGGCTCAGCAATCCCAGCTTCTCCCCTTACAAATATGTCCCTTTTCCTCCCACGTGCAGGACCACGGAGGGGCTGGGGAATCAGCACATAGGGAGCAGAGGGGAGAGTGTATAGCTAGTCTAGTGACTTCAGGAAGTTTGGCAACCTCAAAATAACCTATTTTCCCCCATCATTAGCACACAAGGTCTATTAACGAAGAAAAAGTTGCAGGAAAGGAGATATAAATTAACCAGTAGTAGAAAAGTGCTATATTAAGCTTAATTTACACCACAAAGCAATATTGACCGAAGTACCTTCTACAAAGAGAACAGCTGCTAACTCAAAGAGAGAAAGGGACCACGTGTTCTGGTTAAAAGGTGATGAGGAGAAATCATGTAAAGAAGAGGAGGGAGGGAAACACAGACCAAATGGAACATACTGAATATTCGCATCCTGGTCTGGAGCAAAGGATCGAACCCCCTGTACATTAGAAACCTGTAGTTTATGAGAAGAAAGATTTGCACACCAGTCACTGAGCAGAGCTGCTCGGCCACGAGCCAAGGTGCTGGTGTGTGGCACAGGAGGGCATCCGTGCGGTGGAGCCCATGCCTGAGGGCACTCTGTTGATCCCTCCAGCACAGTGGGGCACAACAGCCATATGGAATACCTAGAATAAGATCTGGAACCATCCATGCCAAACTGTGACTCTGGTTACCTTTGGGGGATGGGGGCAAGGAGAACAGGAATGGAGAAGGGAGGCTAATGGGAATATCAACTTGTAATATATTTTTTATTTTTTGCAAAGAGAATGTATTCATTTGTCACATGTACTATTTTTAAATGCATTAAAATATATTACAAAAAACCAGTAGAAGGAGCTCCACCAGGTGTAGGGCTCAGCTCTGTTTCTGCCCACTAGTGTCTAGCTTTGGGGAAGTCACTAAAACCCTTGAGCCTCCGTTTTCCTGTCTGTGAAATGGAAGCCTTAATACCTAACTCCTGGGGCTGTTGTGTGGATTGAGACTGTAACAGGAAGTCCTTGTAATTCAGTTGGTCCTAAATAAATAATTAAGAAAATCGATGATTTCCCAGACCAGAGGTAATGCAGGCTTAGGAGGATGGTGACAAAGACAATGAGAAGAGAAAGATGGGGAGACATTTCAGAGACATGGCAACAAATAAGATGATTTGCCAACAAAACTGAGGCTCGGGACTTGAAGCCTCCTTGTCTACTACACCTGCTCACCTCCCCAGCTGTCTGCTTTCTCCTCTCAGGCTTCCAGAAGCTGCTGCCACAGGAGAATCTGAAGGAAAAAGAGAGAAACAAATGGAATGGATTGAATTTAAAGCCATATACAGTTCATGGTGATTCTTTTAAATATTTCTGTGTTACAGTGGCTGTTTTGGAAAGAATTTGCAAAGCCCCTGCTTTCTGTAAACAAGTAGGTGTTCCTTCCTGGAGACATTTCACTCACATCTCATTGTGATAGCCTCCTTCCATCTCTCCCTCTAAATCATTCTCCATGGAGGCATATCACCCCCAAGGAGGCAATAATTGCTCCTTGAGGAACAAAATACATATAGTATACACACAGATATAGAGTATGTCTGTGGTATTAAATTTTCATGGAACAGCATTATAAAAATGTATCTGAAAAGGATCCTTAGAGGGGATGATAATGAAAAAAAAATGCTGGAAAGCCTGCTGTACCCGGTATGCCCTAAGGGGACAAGGATTCTAAACTTCACTGTGATATCCTCCATCCTGAGAAGAATGCCTGTGCATAATAAGGATTAATGACAATGTACTGGATATTAATGACAATATATGCACCTGCATTTGCATCCATCTTGAGCTACAAACAAGGGACAGCATTCAATGGGCTTAAACAATAAACACCATTGGCCCACTTTACTGTTAGTTCATTGGTAGGCAGTGAGATGCTTCAGAAATCTCGGCCCTGACAAAATAATCTCAAAAGAGAGGGCATCTTCTAGAAACTCCTCCGGAGCCTTCAACAACATTCCCCTCTTGGCCAAGTTGCCTGACTGAGTCACATGACTTTTCCAGAACCATCTCAGGCAAGGTCGTAGACTCCTCCTTAGCCCTGGAACTGGTCCCTCACTCTCCCCTCTCTTTCTTGCTCCCTCCAGCTTACTATTAATCCAAAGGTGCAGAGGAGTGGCAAGAGCCCAAATAAAATCACGATTCTGGGAGGAAGAAGGAGGAATGGACATCAGTTAGACAAATAACGGAGTCCGCTTAATCACTGGCTCAAATATTTCTGAGCAGTTTTATTAAGAGAAATGCCTTCCACAGTGTTCCTTCCATATTTTAATCAATCTTAACAAAGCAAACCATTTTCTAAATAAATTATTTTGATCATACTTATTGTGGCTAGCTATTTAATTTAGACACATGAAATATAGTTGTACCTTTTCATGGTGTATGGACATTTTACATTATATTGTGGTCTCTTCTTTAAGCAACCTTTTAAAAAAGATTTTATTTATTTGAGAGAGAGAGTGAGCAAACATGAGTGGAGGAGGGGCAGAGGGAGAGGGAGAAGCAGACTCCCTGCCAAGCAGAGAGGCTGATGATGATGCTGGGCTCAATTCCAGGACACGTGCTCCGGCTGGGATCATGACCTGGGCGGAAGGAAGATGCTTAACTGACTGAGTCACCCAGGTGCCCCTTATTTAAGCAACCTTAAATAAATCTTGGGGTTTTTCTAAGAGAAGGTGTATGTTACCAGAAAAGGAACACGGATCTGAGAACCGAGGGACCAGGGTTGTAGTCTTAGCTTTTCTGAGTTAAGTGGGTGACACCAGGTAAGTCCTTTCCTCTCTTTGAGCGTTGGTTTTCTTAGAAATAAAGATTATCCAAGCCTCTTCCATCTCTAAGATTCAATATCTTAGAATATACTTCTACTATAGTATCGATTACCAAGGTTTGTGAGGTTTTACTTACATCAGTGCTTTTGCTAAATATTTTGAATCCTGTTTATAATTTTTGACATTGTGAACAGAAGCAAGCTCTCCATTGTAATGGTGTTGTAATAGGAAAATATAATCCATTTAACCATAAAACATGTCACATCATGGCTTCCAAAAGGGAATATTTGTAGCAACGGAAGAAGCCTGCTGGATACAGTTTTAAATTATCCCACTCAATTGTTTGGATGGATGGATGGATGGATGGATGGATGGAGACGGACGAATGGACGGACGGACAGATAAGTGAATGAAAAAATGTTCTTGCTATTTAATATTAGGTATAATTCACTGGTGACACTAAGAAGATTAAGTGGCAGGTATATATCTTTCAGCAATTAAAGGCACTGGATATTGACCTTATTCTAATAATAGACCAATGGAGGGCTCTACAGCCCGTGTCCACATTCATAGCACACTTTTTTGACAGCTTCCCAAAGGGCCTACTGGCATTTTCATTAGACTCTGCTTTCTCTCTATTAACACATCTCAACAATATGTTGCCCTTACTGAGGGAAGCCAGTGTCCACACTGAGGTCTATAATGGCCAGGAAAATCTCTGGTGGTAGTCACATTTCTCTGGTCACTTTCCCCTTATGGGGGATGAGATTTGGGGCTTTGGATAACTCAGTCGGTTAAGCCTCCAACTCTTGATCTCAGCTCAAGTCTTGATCTCAGGGACATAAATTCAAGCCTCACGTTGAACTCCATGCTAGGTGTAGAGCGTAGTTTAAAAAAAAAAAAAAGGATTATGAGGTGTATAAGTTGCTACTAATGAGTCTGTGTTTTCTTCTTATGCACTTTCCACATAAGGATAATAAATAAATACACAAGCACAAATACCACATACACCTTGAGCCACTTACAAAGTCAGTAAAAATGTTAGATTATTAAGAGTAGTGACAAATTATCAATATTTCTAACATGAAATTGCCATCTAGAAGGATTATTTTGAAAGCAGTTTTCCATTTTAGCCTAATAAATTAACATAATCGATTAGCTATTGTCTTATTGTCTAAATAGTCCCAACTAATACATAAAGCCTAACTGACAAAAGCTAATTCTAACAGCCCAGGCTCAGAAACTCCAGGACATATGCTTCCTCGAGTCCCCGGTCAACCCTGCCCTGTGATTGCTGCTTCCGTGGCCACTTCCTGCAGCTGCCATCTGGCTGATTAGAAGGGGTAAAGGACGATGGTGACAAGCCCTCAGGGCACTACTCCAACCCTCTGGGAAACAGAAGGAAATGCTTGGGACTCTAATTAGAGACCCAGGAACCACTAATAAATAGTTCAAGCAGTCTGAAAGAGAAGAGGGTCCGGGTCTGGAAGAAGAGATCCCTTCATGTGCCATATTCCACATTCTCCATTAGTGTCCTCCTTTCATTTTAGAAGAGTCCCTAGCTTTTTTGTGTGTTTAATTACAAATCTGAATGTCCAACCACGTCCCTATTATTAAGAACCTAAGAATATCTGTTCTGTGTTAGGTCTATGAGCTATTCAGGCATTCATTCATATGTGCCTGTTATGCACCAGGTGTGGAGTAAAATTCTGGGAATTTAAGACAAATTAAGATAAAATTTTGCCCTGAAAGTGCTTGATACAGCTGATTTGATACTCCCTCCCCAAGGCCCCATGTTTATCTGTCTCTCTTTTTTCCCCATTTGTTTATTTTTGAATTCTTGATCACTATAGCCTACGGAGTACAGGTTCTGAGCTCAGACCGGATTTGAATTCCAGCTCTACTTTTTATTTGTATGTGACTTGGACAAGTTACTTAATATTTCTGGGCCTTGGTTTCCTTATGTGTAAAGTGGGGGGAAATGAGAGCTCCTATTTTTAGAGGTGCTTAGAAGATGTTAAATGAATGGGACACGTTAGCTATTCTTAATACACCATATTCTCTTGTGCAGTCAACAACGGCATTATCTTTTATTTCATCTCCATTAAAAATGTATAAGTGAGATCAAAAAGGCATCATTGGAATTGTAGTACAATATCAGAAGGTGGCTGAAACATGTTAATTGGAATTCTCATTACTACTTCAATCAATAGAGAAGCTGAATGTTTCTTTACACATTTATTATCCCTCATATCAGGGAAGATTTTCTGAGTCCTCCAATGTGGGTGTTTCTTAACCTACTTTTGCAGATATCCAGGCAACCTCATTTTGTCTTTTTTAGAAAAGAGGAAGCTTGTGCCTTCTTAAAAAATGGGATTACCTTCATTGTTCCCTCTGATTATAAGAGCAAGTCATGTTCATTACAAATTTTTGGAAAATACAGCAAAGTGTACATAGCAAAGAAAAAAAATCGCTCAAATGCCAACTGAAGTAACAACTGGGAACGTTTTCATATATATCTCTATGCATTTTTATGCACATATAATTAATAAGATAGTAAAATATAAGTTAACAATGGTTGAGAACTTATCACATGCCAGACACTACTCTAAGCACTATACATGTACTAACTTAATTTTCACAATACCCCTGTGACATAGGCTGCCAAAAGTAGCTCATTTTACAACTGAGGAAACCAAGCCATAGAGATATTAAGTAATTAGTCAGAGTCACACAGCTTTTTAGGGGCAGAGCCAGGAAAGAGTCGAGCCACAATTCAAAGCCACTCAGTCTGGCTTCTGAATTCACACACTAAACCACTATGTTATACTGCTTTTCCAAACTACACATGCTATTTTCACCTAAAAATATAATGAAAAATTCCTTCCAGATTCTTAATATATATCTCTAATTTAATAATTTAATAATCCTAGTAATATTTCATCGTATATGTGTGCTCATATTTTATTATAGAATAGTATTAATTATTTATACCTTTATAAATATATATTTATATACTTAATGGCCTCCCATTGTTGAACATTTAGGCCATTTACCATCATAAACAGTGACAATCATCCTTATACACACAGATATAGCCACGTCGAATTATTTCCTTAGGATAAACACCTACAGGTAAAATACCAGATCAAAGAGTATTCACTTTTTAATACTTCAAAGGTTGGTGCCCCTTTGCTCTCCAGGAGACCTCTAGCCAGCAGAGTATGTTTCCCTCACAGTTTTGCCAACACTGACAAAATTTTCCTCAGGCTAAATTAAAATATCATTGCTTTTCAAATTTCTATTTCTTTGATTAATAATTGACGGTTTCCTTATTAATTAGCATGTATAATTCTTTGAAAATTGTTTTATCCTGCTTTTTTCTAACATAGTTTGTGAATTTTTCTTACTGATTATAATTTGTATTTGCGTATCAATATTAACATTATGTCTGCTATTAGACATTGAAATATTTACCTCAGTTTTAAAGAACTTACATTTTCCCTTTTTTTTTTTTGGTCTTTACAGGAAGTGGCTTTTTAAAAATTAAGATTTTCATACAACCACTTAGGTGTGGCTAAGAAGAGCTGATAACAATGAAGGAAAGAAGGTATACTTTACCCAAATCAGATATAAATACTACTAGGATTTTTTTCTTAAAGATTTATTTATTTATTTGAGAGAGAGAGCACCCACAGGGGTAGGGACAGAGGGGCTGGGGCTCCATCCCAGGACTCTGCCATCATGACCTGAGCAGAAATCCAGAGGCAGTTGCTCAGCGGACTGAGCCACCCAGGCGCTCCAAAAGACCCATGTTTTATAACAATTGTAAAGGCAGGGAGAAAGCAAAATATCAGCTTGATAGAGGAGCAATTTCCCGGACGAGGAACTGGAGTATCAGAGTACCTGAGGGACTTGGCTAGAGTAACAGTATAATTAATTGATGAAACCAAATGGAAGCGGGACCCCCTGGCTTTAGAGTCTGAGCTCTACATCGCACAAGTTCTCGGAAAAACCAAGGCCACGTCCTCCGCCCCCGCCCCTCCAGGGGGCCTGTCCTGTTGGTCGCTTTGGCTTAACGTCGAGACGTTTCCTCCCTGGGGCCAGGGAAACTGCACTCACCTGCGGACGCCAGCCTCCCGGCAGAGGGTTTTGGTTGCGGGTGGGGTTATTCGCTTGGGCCTTGGGAGGAGCAGTCGGCTCCGGTGGTGTCTCGGGGCCCTGCCCCAGGGCCCGCCGCCTAAGTTTCGGGGCCCAACGCAACGTGGAAATGCGGGCCCCTTACTGAAGAAGGGGGGTGAAAACTACAGAAAAGAAAAGAAAAGTCTTTTCTCTTTTCCTCACATGTTCTCGGTTGCCCTTTCGTGGTGTTTGTTTGTTTGTTTCTATTGAACGCCTCCCACCCAGAACAGAACACAGGGCTACTGGCCGGGCGCCTGCAGACCCTCCGTAGGGCCGGGGAGCCCGCGGTGGACTCCAGGCACGCACGGAGCATGCGCGCGCCCCCGCCTGAGCGGCTCCCAGACCCCGCGCGGGGGGTGGGTGCGGGGCAGGGGGCCCCCGAGGTGGGGGCGCCGGGCCCAGGCAGCTGGCGGGCGGCAGCTGCCGGCTCGCGGAGGAGGCTAGAGGCTCCCCGGGCTCCCAGGTTATGATCCACTGTCCCATTGGAGTTCCCTTAAAAGACGCAAATTCAAAGATCAAGCCGAAGAGCAGCCTGCCCTGGCTCGTGGTTCTGTGGGAGCACCTCCTTCCTCCCCGAGCACGGGTCAGCGTGCACTGTGCCACATTTATCTTTTTTCCTCCTCCCCTCACCACCCCAGCCCATCACCACCAAGCTGCCTGAGATAAGCACAGGCAGCCACAAGGAAAGACAGGCCTTTTGTGTGAGGTCGGCGAGAGCAGCGCAAGTGCATTCCCCTTAATTACCAGGAGAAATTCTCTGCAACTGCTTTTCATACTATTCCTAGAACCGATTAGCCGGAACCTTTCATTTAGGTGCGACTTAAAGACGCAAAAAAACAAATAACTACGGTACTGTATATCAGCAGCTTAAAGGGCTCCATTTGTTAAGCTTAAACGGATGAATAGCTTTCCAGAAATATACAGAACAGCACTTGGGCCTGGTGAATGCATAACAATGACAGCTGCAAAGTCACAAAGGAAGTACCATTTAGGTGGCATTTGCTAATGAGTTGTATTTGGGGAGAGAAAGTAAAAAGTTGTTAAAGTAATGACAGTCAAAGCCAAAATAGAAACCTTCTCCCCATCTACTTTATTTCACGGATTAACAGCTGGATTATCAGCTTGGAATATGATGTAGGTGGCATCAGTAAGGAGCAGATTATAACATTTCCTAAGGGAAGGCTCTGTCTCCGGATTCTTTTCACTTCTCATTTAAGTAAAAATCATATACACAGGATGCTTTTTTAATTGTGGGACCGTAACATTTGCTTTATCTTTCGTAAGGTCGTGTTAACGAGATAAATACATACACCTAAGAGAGAAAAGAATTGGGTGCCTGGGTGGTTCAGTGGATTAAAGCCTCCGCCTTCAGCTCAGGTCATGATCTCAGGGTCCTGGGATGGAGACCCACATCGGGCTCCCTGCTTGGCGGGGAGCCTGCTTCCTCCTCTCTCTCTGCCTGCCTCTCTGCCTACTTGTGATCTCTGTCAAAACAACAACAACAACAACAAAAACATTTAAAAAAGAGAGAAAAAACAGAATTTCTGTAGACAGAAGAGTTTCACAATTCCAGTGACCATGGTTTAAAGCAGTGCTAAAAAATATGATACTAATTTTAAATATTTTCTTCAGTTTTAAAGTTACGTATCAGAATATGTTAACGAAAGAGTTTCATGAACTTTGAACTCAAGCAAAGATTTTTGAAATTCATTTTGTTATGTCTTCCTTTTCATCTGTTCATTCAAAGATGGTTTTTAAAAATTAGCTTCATTAGGGGTGCCTGGATGGCTCAGCATCTGACTCTTAATCTCAGCTCGGGTCTTGATCTCAGTGTCCAGAGTTCAAGCCTGGGGTTGAGCCTGTTTATAAACAAACAAACAAACAAAATTAGCTTAATTGCTTTTCCACCTAAAGAGCCTAATCTTAACACAGGTGATTTTGAATTGTGTGGATAATAACGTAAGCTCCATAGCAAACATGATTCACACAGATCTGTCAATTTGCCAATGAATAGACTGATCGACAAATGGCCTGTTGCTGAATGACACTTGATATATTTGTGTGTTATACACAAAATAAAAACACTTAGCAGTTTTGAAAGTGTCGAGAGATTGTATACTCTGGTTGAAAGATAACTGAACTGCATTATTCTAGCTCTAAGGACATTTTAATTTAATTTGAGACAAGAAAGCAACATCTGCTGCGAAAACAGTGCAAACAGAAACCAGGGACAGAGAAGCAACCCGCCCAGTCTTTATCTTCAGTCCTTTTTCCTTCTTCCAAGTGGTACCCTTTCTATCTTCTAATCTTGACCTACTTTGTAAACATCTCATTCTAGTCTTAATCTTCATTCCTTTCTTGATTGAAACCCTGAATAAATCAACCTGCCAACACAACAAGACAAAAACACGAGGGTCTAAATGTTGTGTGTGTGAGGGTGAGTCAGTGCCCAATGTATAATACAGTGGGGCCAGCCACTCTCAAAATGTGAATTCATTCTTTGGTGCCCTGTCAGTTCTCCCCTATTTTCCTACTTGACGGGTGCTGCCTTCCTCCCTCCACCCCCGCTATCCTCCCTGTATCCTGCTTGAACATCCTACACCCACCCTTGTTCATGTCATCCTTCCAGAGCCTTCTTCTGTTCATCATGCCCTATCCCAGTAGTTCTCAAAATGAGCACAGGTAGCATTGTGGGAATCAGTTCCCAGTTCCTCAGCATCCATATGGACTTTTCATTAAAAACTTTCTAGCAGAAAAAGAGCCTGTGGTCCAAGTGTCCTTCTGGTTCTCTGTTCCCATCTCCCCTTTTATAGGCACCCTTCTCTCACCTAGAAGAAGGAAGGCCCACCTCTCCCCTATCAGGACTCAATATAGTTGTGGGCTTAACACTCAATGAAGCAAGAAAGACAAAATCAATTTGAAATAGTAGCACTGGTGCTGAGACTCCAATGGCCAGCTAAGAAAGCCTTTTTGCAAGTCAAGTGACTTCTGATTCTTTTGAAAAAAAAAAAGCTGATAAATCGTTAAAAATCATTTTTTTAAAGATTTTATTTATTTATTTCACAGAGGGAGAGAGATCACAAGGAGGCAGAGAGGCAAGCAGAGAGAGAGAGAGGGGGAAGCAGGCTCCCCGCTGAGCAGGGAGCCCAATGCGGGCCTCCATCCAAGGACCCTGAGATCATGACCTGAGCCGAAAGCAGAGGCTTTAACCCACTGAGCCACCCAGGCGCCCTAAAAATCATTTTTTTGACAGATCACTCTATGATTTTGTTAGAATGCATATTGGACAAACTAGTGACTTACCTGCAACAAAACTCTTCAATGACCAAAATTTCTCAACACATCTATAAAAATAATAAATATAATGAGAATTGGAGCTGAACCCTATCTTTCTCTACCATAAGTAATATTCATCTATGAACATGTGAAATAACTTTACAAGCACCCTACTATCTCATTGAGATACAGCTCTAATAGCACCTTATGTTTACATTTAATAACTACTAATGTAATTTGTAATATAATGATGTTGAGGACCCATTGAGTACTAATAATACTTGTAATAACTCCATTGCAGAAGAAAATCTTTACACTTAGCATCCTGTGGTCAAAAAATTAATTTTAATTAACATACATATTTTTGTTTCAAAAATATATTTAAAATTTTAAAGCATAGAAAACACTAGGATAAAATTTCTATCAGGAAATAGAATAGAAATGTGATTTCATAAGGAATAAGAAAAAAAGAAGGATGATATAAAATTTCCCCTCACATATGCCCATGTCTTTCTTATCACCATGGAATTTGGGCTCAGTTAAGTACACTGAAAATTACATATCCAGTTTATTTTCGATAAAATCAAGGTGAAAATTACATTCTTTGCAACGATGTAAGCTTAAGTCAAAAGTTTTTAGATATCGACTTAAACAGGTGCAAAGAACACATAGACTGAAAATTCTCTTTGGGGATATAGAAGCAAAAAGTCCAAAGACCATTGGACTACCCTATTCCAATCTACACCTCTTCCATCCCCAGCCTTACCATCCAGAATGTTCTGCTCTCAGCTATGGTGCAGTGGTCCAGAGCACAGGTTCTGCAGTCAGGAAAACCTAAGCCTAATTCCTGGGACACCCAGGGTGCAAAACTTAAGATGCTCACTCCCAGGTTCAAGTGTGTGGACCTGCACATGCACAAACCTGAGAGTCTGCCTCCTTAAAGCCTCCTCCCTGTGTGCCTCATTGCTTCACCCTAGTCCTTTCCACTTATTACTGAGTAATCACAATAAGTTATTTTGTTTCTCTGGGCCCCAGTGTTCCCAGTAACAAAGAGTGAACATAATGCTGTTTTACAGAGGTACTCAGGTAGTAAAGTAGAAAAGAATATGCAGAATACTTGGCAAAGTGGTCGCCAATCAGATCACCGCTGCTATTTTCTGACACTAAGGTGGGTGTCTGAGAAACCAATCCGTAATGAGGCAGTAGTCACCGAAAGACTTTAAGGATTATGAGTCCCAGAGGTTTGATGTTTGAAGGCCCTTGGAGAGGCAGTACATGACTTCTAGCACACGTGCACACACATGAACACACATACACAGGTGCACACAGTTGGGGTACAGGCTTCACCCCTTTCCTCCCATCTGTCCTCTCCCTCTGCCCTCTTGCCTCTGCTTACACTGAGCTGCGCCCTTTCTGTGCTCAGGAATGTCCCGATTTTTCCAAACCAATCCGTATAGGGCAGGGAACTTACCTTCCTGTTGCAAAAGCATAGATATAATCACTTAGTCCACATAATACTTCAAACATAGTACAATACAACCTAGCAGCATGTTCTCTATAAAGGCATCATTCATGAAAACACTAAAAAGTACAGGAAGGTTGGCTTCCCCGAGAGTGCGATGGATAATTCTGTGAGAAATGCAGTGAGGGTTTGGTAAATCTCCTTTTGCTCCCGTGCCTGTCTTAGTCCACTGGGACTGCTACAGCAAAAGTACCACAGACTGGCTGGTTTATGAACAATGGAAACGTATTTCTCACAGTTCGGGAGGCTGGGAATTCCCAGATCAAGGCACCCAGAGATTTGGTGTCTGCTGAGGACAGGCTTCCTGGTTTATCCATGGCTGTCTCCCGATGTCACCTCACACAGTGAAAGGAGACAAGAAAGCAGAAAGTTCTCTGTGATCTCTTTAATGAGATCATTAATCTCGCTCATAAGGGCTCTACCCTTATGACCTAACACCTCCCCAAACTTCCACCTTCAAATACCACCGCATTGGGCATTAAGCTTCAACATACAAATTCTGGGGACACAAACATTCAGACCAGAGCCCTGGTCCCTGGTCGGGCCACCTGCAAGATTTGCTTGACTCCTCAAGCATCCCGTTACTGACACTGAGTGTGAATTACACAGGGCACAATTCTGTACAAGATGCAAACTTGAGTAAATGCAATGCCCACCTCCGGTTAGCTTCAAATTAGAGGATATAGTTGTTTTCTTCTCTTTGCTGCTTATTTTCTCTAGTCTCATAACATCAAAACGGGTATTTTTCACAATACTGTCCTGAGTCACGCCCAGAGTCAGAGATGCTAAATGTTCAGTCAACCCTGCTGTGTAAGAGAATTTTACTCACTCAAATATTCATCATCAACAGATGTTTCACAGTACCTACTGTATGCCAGACAACTAACCATGTAGACGTAGAGAAGAAAGCAGAAGCTAAATAGGAAAAAAAAATCCCAGCTCTCATGATTTTTTTTTTTTTTTTTT
>LNAC01000037.1:4646768-4793010 GCA_002007465.1 Ailurus styani | reverse complement strand
TTATTATTTTTTTTTTTTTTTTTTGGAGAGGGTTGGGGTGGGGGAGGTTTCTTTCTTAATAAAATTAAAACTTAAACCCTCAAAGCTTAGGCAGCCAGAGAGCTCCTAGCCTGTTTCATAAGCTATTGGGTCTTATGCTTCTCTTCTGTTACTTCAAACACCACTTACCCTGACCTCAGGGATGTGTCATACCCGTTTTAACTATCTACAGCATTGTAAGGCCAGTGAGCCAAAGCCAGCCCGCTGCCTGTTTTTATAAATAAAGTTTTATTGGAACCCAGCCACACTCATTTATTCATGTGTTGTCTGTGGCTGCTTTTGCACTAAAATAGCAGTGTTGAGTAGTTGTGACAGAGAACATTTTTGACAGGCACACAACCCTAAAATATTTACTATCGATCTTTTAGGAGAAAAGACCAACTCCTAGTGTAGAGGAGTAACGCATGCCTGCACCTTCCCTTAGCTCCCCCTAACATATCTGAAAAAGGCTCAAATTTTCAAAAAGATTTTACTAAATATTTTCAGAAAACAAAATGGAAGTGAATACAGAGAATAGAATAAGCATACAAACATTCTGACCCTGGGCTTTAATATCTGACCCTATCATAGTTGACTTAGCATAGCATGCTCTTTATTTCCTTAGTCTCTATCGTCTAACCAAGCCCCAAAGGCAAACCCAAAGCTGCGAACTCATGATTTCCTCTCCTCCCAGCCTGGTTCTGTGTGGACACCGCCATCTTGTGATCCAAGATTTGAGAGCTACTTCCTGGACATCTTGAGACCCGCCGGTCAAAACCCCAACAAAGTCCATAGTTTCTCTGGGACTATTTTCTCTCCACTTTCCATAAGCATTCACATGCTGCCGGTTCTCGACTAATGACTGACCCAGTCAATGATCCCAATCCCTCAGAAAACAGTGTTGTCTTGACTACAAAACCAATAGTATAAAAGCTCAGGATAAATATAATATCCCAACGCAAGGGTCACTTTTACTGATAGAGAATGCTGGTCAACGGAAGGATGATTTTATCCATTTTTCAGTTCCCAACTTAAGAAACTGGATCTCCTAGACAATATACAAATTACATGAAGAAATCAAATCTATGGATGGGCAATAATCTGAGAATTACATGAGAAAAGTCCATAAACAAGTGGAAACTTAAATGCAGTTGCTGAGAGCGTAGAACCAAAGAATGGTTGGAGGAATTGGAGGGAGACACGAAGAAGGTCTCTTTGAAGGACTGGAACTCGGGCAAATGTGAAAGAACCGACAGGGAAGATCCCTATTACTAAGAGACCCTCTACTGGCACTTTGCCCACCCTCAATTCTCCTCTACATCATCTCCTTCCTGCTAAATTATCTCAACAGCAGCAGCCACAGCGGCAGGTGACAGAGGACCTGGTCACAGCAGCTGAGGCATTAATGGCCATGTTTACTGAAAACGAAAGAGAGAGAGAGAGAGCATTTGAAAAGATCTTAACTCTGTAGAGAAAAATGGTCTTTTGGCAATCAGCAGTAAAACACATCTTGCTCAAATAATCACCCCCTCATTCCCATTTTATTAGTAAAAAACATCCACTAAAAATGGAGGAATTCTGGAACTCAGTAGTAACACCCAGAGGGGTTTCTCTCATCTGGGCAAAATAAATTTCATAATGGTAAGGAAGCTGCTTACAGATACTGATTTCCACAAAAGGTACAGAATCTCCTCACCACTGCACGTTCCTCCACTGTTAACTGTGTTTTCACTCAGTGAATTCCTTCAGCACTGGCTCATGAAATAAAGATCATTTTCCTTGTAACTTAAATTGATCTAGACTTTGATGTAAAACAATAATAAATAGACTTATGAATAAAAATAAGATTAAGATTAGTCATTTGCCTTTGGATTTTTATCTTCTATCTAGTATTTTGAAGGGAAAACAGATGAGGTCAAAAATATATCATAACTAGTACTCAGTTTACTTCAAAGGAACAAAAATCTCTTACTACGGGGTTGTTGGGTCCCTGTTCAGCATCATTTTGTTCTAATGGACACTGTCCTCTGTTTTACAATTTACATTTAAATGCCAAATACTTTACTTTGATGCATTTCCAAAGGAAGATTTGGACGAGTTGTCTGTTTTTTCTTTTAAGGCTAATATTAAAATCTCGTTCTATGTCACTCCTTGAGGTGCCTCATTAAAATTTTTAAAAAGTCATCACCTTTGTTCTATCCGTGGAGGTTTATTGAGGGGAGGGATGTTGGAACAAGATGAAGGGGATGTTTTCACCAGAGGAGAATTTTTCCAGAATGAGAAAGCTCGCAGGAATATAAAACCTGTTTCAGAAAATTTAGGAGGAAAAAAGCAAAGGGTAGGAGGAATCTGATCCTGTGGGAGTCAGACCCACCAGAGAGAGACTGCTCACGCATGACATGTTTCAGATCATTTGACGCGCTCACGCAAGCAACAGAAAGTTATATGGTTTTTAGTCTTCGGGTAGCAGGGAAATGATAATGTGGGAGGATAAGGGGAAAAAATGAACTTCTCATTTTTTATTTAAATTACTTTTGAGCTTGTTCTAGACTGCAGAGGAGTTGACAAGCCACCCAGTTCACACACGCTCACACCTCCCTACTTCTCCACGGCTACAGCGAAGTTTTCCACAGACTTGCTGGAGCCATCAGACTGCATTCGAGGAGGGGTTGGTCTGTGTGGGCATCGTGCTATACGCCCTGGGAAAACAGAGGAAAGGACACATTCCTACCTCTGACGAGAAATTCAGTCACGTAGGCAGACAACCACAACACAGAGCAGAATGTCTACAGATGCTATGAGCCAGGCAGCCATCCCAACTGGGGTTGGGGTGTGGAGGGACAGGGAGACCTCCCCAGTGGAGGGGACAGCAGACTGTGTTTGGAAAGATGGATGGAAGTTGTGCAGGAAAGGGGAAGGACACTTCTGGCTACCCCAGCTGTCCCGCCTCAGGACAGAAGATACGAATGGAAAGGTAAGTTTGGAAATGAAAGTAGGGCCAATCACGAACAGTCTCAGAGGCTATCCTAAGAGTTTGAATTTCATTCTGAAAGGGATGGGAAGCAAATACTGGGATTGTTAAGAAGGGAATAATCGGACTTGGACTCATGGCATCAGTGTTGTGCATAGGCTGCCAATGCCTCTCTAAATGACTCAAATCAAGAAAACCAACTAGGATAAAAGGCACAGCTAGAGCAGTAAGTGTGAGAATACATGTAAGATTCAAAAGTGTTTATAAGAAAGGAGGATACAGTGGATTGGCTACTGGAAGTGAGTAAGATCTAAGGCAGGAGCAGAGAGGCTGGAGCAACTCAGGGCTCAGGAACAGGGGGCTGCCTGGAGGAGGAGAAGGAGGGAGTGGAGGGAGCCACAATGGTGGGCACAGGTGAAATGAGGTGAGCTTAATCACTGGAAACATCCCAGGGGCAACCGATCTAGAGCTAGAGCAAGGTAGAAAGACATATTTGGCTGCCATGCAGCAGGTAGCAGAAGTCAGGTGGAGGTGAAATGTTTGGGGGAGAGATAGGGAGCCCCAGAGAACACCTGCAGGTGAGGGGCCATGAGGAGGAGACTGAGAAGAAATGGACAGATGGGCAGAAGGGAAACCAGGAGAGCCATATAAAAGCCAAAGGGAGGAGTGTGTTTAGAGAGAGAGAGACCAATAGGAACAAAAGGAGGGACTTGGGTTTTGTAAGTCTGCCATCTCTGAGGATCCTGGCAGAGCAGTCTCAGTGGGATGGTCTGGGTAGAACCCGGATCTCAGCAGAACACTCGGTGGGGGAAGGGAAAACAGGAACCGCAGTGAGGGCTGACTTGAATCTCAAGAGGCTTGACATCGAAACCACATAGGAAAGAGGGACAGAAAATAGAAGGAGAGTTCAAAGGAGTGTGTGTGTGTGTGTGTGTGTGTGTGTGTGTGTGTGTGTGTGTGTGTGTTAAAGAGAAAGAGATAGAGAGTCTTTGAACTTTGCTTCAAGAATGTGCCTTCTACTTCCTGTCTGAGGAGAATTCTAAGAGTAACCTAATCCAATTCTTAGGTTTTAAATTAAAAGAATGCTGCGTGTGGTATAGGAATTTATGGAATGCTTACTACATGTCAGAAATTTTGTGTTTTTTCTTTTATTACCACAGAAGTTCCACAACACAGACACTAGTATATTTTCTCCCTTAGAACAACTGAGGAAACTGAGTCAAAAAGATTCACAGGTTTGCCCACAGTATGTCAATGGTAGAGCTGGAATTTGGTTCTAGGTCTATCTGATCTGAAGCACCGAGGCTCTGGGAGTGAGAGAGTCAGCAACTCTCCGGTAATTTCACTTCTGGAGACTGTTTCCTTCTCGGCGAAATGAAGGCTTTGGCCTGGGAGGTCAGAGTCACTGCTTGCTTATTTTCTCTGGAGAGCCATGCAGTCAGGACCCAATGGTTCCACTGAAGAAGTAAACCACTTGGTAAATAAGCCATGTGAAAATCCATCTATTTATCTTCTTGCCACTTTAACTCTCATCGACACACCTGAGCACACAATTCTATTATTTTCAAATTCTAATTTAGGTATAGGAGGAATTGAGTTAGTTTTAGCACCTTTAGTACCTGGCTCAGCAGGCTGAAGGCCCATTACACAAACGCCCTTCCTGGATGGTTTCAGATGAGCTAGACTAATAAGATTTTTCTTCATTCCTTTTATACCAGGTTTCTTCATATACACATTTTTGTAATTTTAACTTTATTGATATGTAACATACATTCACAGTAGTGCATACACCTTAAATATTTAGGTTGATGAATTTCATAAGATGAACCCATCCATAAATCCAGCACCTAAATGGTTGGCTCTTTTTGAAAATTATTTGTTCTTTGTTTCCACAGTTATAAAGCTTACTTAGAAATTCAACTCTCTACCTCACAGTGAATATAGAAAGGCTAGCTAATTATAGCTTTAACTGTAAAACACTTTGACAAACTTGAAGTAGTTAAAGAGCTGCTTAAATTGATTATAATGTCACATGGTTTCTACTTAAATTATTTCACCTGAGAGAATGTCAAACTGTCCTCATTAACAGATCACGAAAGAGATGTGTTTGAAATTCAATTTAATGGAGACTTGTGAATTTTAAAACTGTTGGTGGCTTGTAACCTAAATTATTCCTGTTTAAGTTCTCTGAGTCAGCCTCATTCCCTTCCCATAACTTTTTTGCATTCCTTTCTCGGTAACAATGGGAGATTTTGCATTTGAAAGTCATAGTGGTCCCCGAAACCTCCATGTGTTACATTGTGGTCAAATGGCTGCCATTGGCCCTCAGCCTCGATCCTCGATTCTTGGTTTTCAGACGTCCTTAGTGATGTTTTGTAGAAAGCCACATTCAGATTCTAACTTTCTCCAGGCAAAAATCTGCTTTCAGATTCTGGTCTTGTTCTAGGTCATCTTTAGTCTGGAGGGGCATGGTTTGAAAGAGCTCAGGTGATCTCTTCTTAGGGTAAGAATGAGTAGGAAAGCAACTGGCCTCTTTCCTCAAGGGGAATGGGGAGGGAGAACAGTCTACGTGACTAGGATTAGGTAAAATCTAGAGAATCTCCAAGTGAAGATTAAGAAGAAAGTTTGACTAAACTGTGCAAGATTTTGGTCACAGAATGTCTATAGCGCATCAGCCATTGTGGTTATTCCACAATGATATGAACCAAAAATAATGCTTCTTGAGGCATGTGGAAAGGGGTCTTGTTTATATTATTCCTACTGACTCACACTTTGTAGCCAATCATTCCAGCATGATGGGAATTGCTACAATGATTTGTTCTCTTTTCAATAGTTATTTTGATAAATCTAGTCATTATATGTAATCTCTGGGAAATTAGTTTTTCTTCTACTTGCTACCTGCCTGAAAGATCTGACTCAGAATCCAGCTTTGTACTATCTGTAGACAGATCATTCTCATTCCCAAATTACATGCCTCCAATCTTTTGAGCTTAGAGATTTACTGAGGGGGTGAAATTAGCCCAGCTTTGGTAGTTACTAACTTTATCCTGCCTTGGAGCAAACATCTGTAGTTAGCAAATTAAGGGTCTGTACTGTTTTATTTTGCTTTTGATACCAGCTTATGTACCATTTTGGATTGTTAGTTCACTTGCCATGTACACATGCCTTACCTTCCCAAGAAGGATGTTAGCTCCTTGAGAGCAGGAACTAAGATTTACACTTCTTTATATGTCCAAATGTCTTAACACAACATACTACAGAAGATATATTTATTAATTGGAAGTTTGGTCCAAGAAAAGGAAAAAGCCTAGTAGATCATATTAATATTTTTTAAATTTAAGAATATACTACTTGGGTGCCTGGGTGGCTCAGTGGGTTAAAGCTGCTGCCTTCGGCTCAGGTCATGATCCCAGGGTCCTGGGATCGAGGCCCGATTCGGGCTCTCTGCTCAGCAGGGAGTCGGCTTCCTCCTCTCTCCTCTCTCTCTGCCTGCCTCTCTGCCTACTTGTAATCTCTCCTCTCTCTGTGTCAAATGAATAAATAAATTCTTTTAAAAAAAAAGAATATACTACTTAATTTTGATCTGTCACAGTAGTTATATAAATCCAAAGAGCCTATTTTTTATCTTATATATCCCTTAACAAATCACTATATTTCCCCCTATTTATACTACTTTTGTATTTTAACCTTTATATTAGCTCTGTAAGTGATTAACTCACCATCTTTACATCAGTAGATTATTCTGAATTTTACTATACATTTACCTAAATTCAAATAGTCTTTTGCGAATGTAAACCACTGTTGCAGACAATGAATGAATCAACCATTCAATAAGGTTGAATATCTCAGAGAGATCAGTATCCTTCCCTTAATAATTCTACTAATAGCTTCAGATGAGGACCAGTTATAATCCATCTTAGAAATGGTAAGACTTTTCCCCTTTGGGCAGCTAACAACACCATCACAAACAAGCTAAACGCTTCTCTACAGAATATTTTAGATTATATTCTTATTCTCAACTTTATCAATTTGTAACATCTCAGAAAGACATCATTTTATATGACAATGAAAATTATTCTCTCAGCAAAGAGCAACACCCTTCTCAAGCAAACCCATAAGCATGACATGAATAGAAGGAATAAGAAATGTACTTTGGGATGCATGCAAATGAACAATGTAGGGATTTCACTGACCTTCTCAGAGAAGAAAGTCTTTCTAAATCTTGAATAGTGGTATTATTAAGCATTTCAGATGCAAAATATGGATATATCTGTTTTTCTAATTAAGGTGTCTGTTGAACACAAGTATTGGCATATCATTTAAACAATTATCTGGTAGAGTATACTGCAATTCCATGTTGTATATTCAGAGTGTTCAATCAGGAGAAATTCTAGCCTGCTTAGGAATGTTTGTTAATTAAAAGATTTGGAGATTTAAGTGGAGTACCTCCAGCTTTGGGAAAATCCTCAAAATTAAGCTAATAAAAATTACAGCTCTTATTGTTCATCCAGAACTAATAGCATGCTTTGGCAGGCATCTAAATGCATCCTCAGCTACATAGAAGTAGCTCCAACAAATAAGCCACTTTTAGAAAGCCACCTTTACTATCCTTCCATAGCTGGATTATCCCTACTTGTCCAGCTTGGCTAGTCTCCCCAAGGATCCCAAGGATCTTTTTCCATTACTGAACGTAAAAACAAAAGAAAGTTTTTTGTCCCTAAATGTCCAGCTTACATAACAATGACCTGCCCAGGTTTTGAGGACAACATAACTTGTAATTAACAGATAAATGGTGAACTTCATAAAAAAAAATTAACCCGATGTCTGTGGTATAATTTTGCTTTGATATATCGACAATATCATAGCAGGAAGTTCAGGAAGGGCTTTCAGTGCATTACCTTTTTCAAGGCCTGCCATTAAAGGGTCTTTGAATTTCTTCATTACAAGTGTTTCTTTGATTTTCATGATAAATGTGTTGTTGACATTTAGTTTGGTTTAAACACATAGTTGCAGGGTGCCTGGGTGGCTTAGTTGGTTAAGCAGCTGCCTTTGGCTCAGGTCATGATCCCAGGGTCCTGGGATCAAGCCACATGTTGGGCTCTCTGCTCAGTGGGGGAGCCTGCTTCTCCCTCTCCCTATGCAGCTCCCCCTGCTTGTTCTCTCTCTCTGATAAATAAATAAAATCTTTTCACTGTGCCAGAAGGGATTCATGCATTGACCAAGGACTTACTAAATGCCCATCTAGAAATCACAGTCCCTAGAAATACAAAGATGGACAAACCCAAGCCTGCTCTATGGCAGCTCAGTCTAGTGGGGACACAAACACAGATAAAAATATGATGTAGGGCGAAAGTCTCATAACAGGTGTTGAAGTAGACCCTTCTAGGATAAGGTTGAAGCAGTTGGACAGGCTTTTCAGATACGGTAACTTTCTACCTAAAGAAACTGTGTTCGGAACTCCTATAAAGCAAATCATTTATTTTGTTAGTCACATTTTCATATATGAAGCTTTAAAAAATTAACAGTGATGTACTCATTATTCTTAAAACAAGCAAATCAACCTTACTCTGGAGCTCTTTGGTCACCCCAATTTTCAAAGAGGAAAACTGAGGCCAACTCTCCCTGTGCTCCCCCTATCTCATGCTCTCTCTCTCTCTCAAATAAATAAAATCTTAATTAAAAAAAAAAAAGAATCCTCCCGCAGCCAGAACTTCTACTGGATTCTTAAATAACATCCTTAGCCATATGTACGTTTCCCCCTTGCATTGAGTTAATGTTTACATATTTTTCTCTTTATCACTGTGTTTTAATCAGAGGTTCTCTTGAGTGTGACTTAGATGTGTTAGCTCTGGCTAACATGCTATATGGCATACATGCCACATAGGACTGATGCCCCCACTATGTATGTATCTTAAATATCTTTGGGGTCCTTGGTTCGCTCCCAACCCAACCAAGTCTTCTGTGGTCCTTAAAAAAAGTCTTCCTTCTCAACAATAAGAAAACAACCCCATTGAAAAATGCACTAAAGACCTTGACAGACACCCAAGAAGATATGCAGCTGGAAATAAGCATGAAAAGACTCTCCACATCATATGTCATCAGGGAAATGCAAATTAAAGTGAGATACCACTACACACCTATTAGAATGGCCAAAATCTAGGACACTGACAACATCAAATGCTGGCGAGGATGTGGAGGATAGAACCGCTCAAACATTGCCAATGGAAATCCAAAATGCTACAGCCCCTTTGGAGGGTAATTCAGCAGTTTCTTATAAAAATAAACATACTCTTACCACACAATCCAGCAATTGCACTGCTTGGTATTTACCAAAAGAAGTTGAAAACTTGTGTTCATACAAAAACCTACACAGAGATGTTTATAACTGCTTTATTCATATTGCCAAACTTTAGAAACAACCAAGATGTCCTTCAGTAGGTGATGGATAAACTGATACATCTAGACAATGGAATATTATTCAGCACTAAAAAGAAACGAGCTATCGAGCCATTAAAAGACATGGAAAATTAAATGCATATATTACTAATGAAAGAAGCCCATCTTGGGCGTTGGGAGGGAGAGTAATGGATAATGAGAGCAGAGAGGATTTTTAGGGCCATGAAAATACTCTGTATGATACCATAATGATGGACATCTGTCACTATACATTCTTACAAACCCACAGAATATAGAACAGCTAAGAGTGAACCTCAGTGTAAACTATGGACTTTGGGTGATAACAATGTGTCAGCATAGGATCATTGATTTTAACATTTGTGTGACTGGTAGGGGTGTTGATAATGGGGAAGGATCTGCCTGTAGGGGTGCAAGGGATACTTAAGAAATCTCTGTAATGTTCTCTCAGTTTCACTGCGAATTCGAACTGCTCTAAAAAGTAGTCTTAAAAGGGTGGTCTGTTCATTCACCCTCTTCTATGGCCCCTTCTTCCCCGATTCACTTGGCTCACTTTCTTGCTGTCTCTTTCCCTTAGTGTCATCCTTGTCTGTTGCACAGCTTCACCAAGATAACTCAGTGCTGACTTAGTAGCTGCTAACTGTGCTGTTAAGACCCACGTTTCTCCAAACTCGGTGTGACCAGTATCCCAGGATATTTTCTATTATGAGACCCCATCAGGAAGACTGCTGGCCTCCAGTGGGCTCCATCTAGTCATTTGCTATTTATTAGTTCTATTGATCACCACCCCCAGAGGGATGACAGAAATCCTGGCACAGATATTAACTCCACAATACAGAACAAATTTGTTCGTCTGCCAAGAGCTCTTCCAAACACTGTTCAAAAGATTAAAGAAAGGGCAGGACAACTTCACCCTCCATTTTTTGTCTGACCTATTTCTACTTTCCCTGTCTGAATTGTTAACAATGTTCTATATTATTTTTCAAGGCAAGCATCCTAGCCAAACACACACACACACACACACACACACACACACACACACACACACAGAAAGTTTCTTTATGAACATTTTTATTAGATTGAGCAGAGAAAGTTTCCTAAAGCCTGACTGCATGGAGCCTGGGGGCACCAAGAATGCCGGGCAAGAGCTCTTGTCCTGGGCAAGTAGACTTCCGAACAGCCTGCGCCCAGCCATCCTGCCTCTCTGCCTTTTATTCCTTATCTGGCAGATTCAATTTGGAACATTTTATTTTCCAAGAATGGCACTATAGGGAAACGAGGCTTACCTATCAGGCCATCTTAAAAGGAGCTTATAATCCACTATAGCTTCAATTGAATGAGAAAACTGAAGTTAGACTTTGATTTCATGACTTTGATTTCTTTTGTCCGTCAGTCAAAAAGTATTTACTGAGTGCTAGTCCATGTTGCAGGCACCAAGTTGGGCAGAGGGAAAGAGGAGAACAGATAAGGCAGCGGAATGCCTGCCTTAGTGCGGTGAGCTAGCTGGTCTACCACCTCCCTTTCGGCAATCGTCTCTCCATATGGTTATGGAATTGTACTTGCCTACAAAGTCGTTCAGCAAATGAAAGAGGTAGTGCCATCCTATGATTGCAGCACACTCTGGAAGGCTTAGGTAATATTAGGCAAAGTGAATTTCCCTTTATACCATTGCAATGACAGTAATTGCCTATGGAAATGGCCACTCACCAAGTCAGTAATATCATTTATAAAATATATTGCAGATTTTGGAAGACAGCCACTAGATGAATTGCAAAATATAAAACTTTTCCCCATTTGCCTACCCAATTCATTTGAAAATTGAACATTATTCCTTAAAGAAAAATAGGGAACTAGTGATTTGAATTGGGTTGCTTATTATGGGCTGTTTAAGGGTAACTGGACCCAGAAATTATTGATGAGAGAGAATGGTAGCCCTCCAGAGAATTGGGCAATCAGTATGAAAGCACTCTACAGATACCCAGGACTTTTGACTTGCAGTATTAACTCCCACTAATCCAAGACAGCAGTGCTATACAGCAGAGATTTATAACTGGTGGTGTTTTATTTTACCACACAATAGATTAGCACTCTAGATTCATCATAATTGCATAGAAAGCCAGCCCCAAGACCAGCAGCATGTCTTATTCATTAAGAGACCTTTGAAACAAGAACACACACACACACACGTGCACACACACACACACACACACACACACACACACACACACTAGATAAAGCCAAATAACCAAAGGAAAAAGAAAAAAATGGTCCACTGTCCAGATAACTCTAAATTAGGTGCTCTGCATCAAGGCACAAAAACATCAAAATGATTGGGTTTTTTAGTTTTTCAACTGGATGTCTTGGCATCAAATGATTAAAATGAAGCTTTCTCTCTTCTATCACACCAAAGAGAAGGTTGATCCAGAGGCAGGAAATGATCAAACACAACTGGAGTTACATCACGTGGTGGGACAAAATCAACTACATGCCCTTTGCTAGTAAGTAATTGTTCTTCCTGTTGCATCAAGTTTATCTCATGAATTGTTTTCAGGACTTATCACTGAGGCTAATATATCGTTACATTTTGCAAACCTCAAAGCTCTACTGAATTAGTTTACAATATAAAGGAGGGATTTGATGAACATGATGGCTTCTTTCCTTTTGCTTTCATGTTCTAAAATCTTTTCTCTAGTGAAATAAAGGAAACAAATGACAAACAGGCATTACTCAGGTAGGGAAAAATTGGTTTTGGCCTTTTGAACATAGCTGAGATTATAAATTGACTGTTGGCATAAACCACAAACAAATTCTCATTTGAGTTCTGCTATAGAATATTGTCCTCATGGAAATGTTCTCAGCCCTTAATGAAATCAATGAAAAAAATTGAATAGTGTAGTTTATTCTTATATACAGTACTGTGCCTTCAGCAATTCTGTAAATTAAGAGTGAAGTTACATAGCAGGTACAGGACATGTGGAATCCTGGGGCGTCACTGGTTGTTAGCTGAGTGTTGATCAGGATGAGGCAGGAAGAAGTGGAAGAAAGAGAATGGGGAGAGGCCTCAATCCTGTCTCTTGTTTTTCAAAATTACTGTCTTTCTCCATGCCTGAAGTGGGGTGGCAGTGTTTTGGTTAGAATACTGGCAAAGCTGCTAAACTACAAAGAACTCTGAGTACAAAAACTCAACAAACCAGGGTAGTCTCTTGCAATAGTTTGAAAGAAGGAGTAGGACTGTGGTGGCAGAAAGCCTCACTCACGGGACTGTTCAGGGACCTCATTCTCGTCTGCATGTGCTCTGACTCCCCTGAGTTTTGTCTTAGCTGGGTTAGGACCACATCCACAGTGGAGCTGTGAGGCTGGAAAGAGAGGAAGGGAAGGACAAGGAGATTTCTTTTTACCTTTTTAAAACAGCTTCTTTTGAGATATAATTCACATTCCACACAAGTCACCCAATTAGTGCACATTTCAATGGATTTTGGTATAACTCATTTTCATTATTGATGTTTAAAATCATGATAAAATATATTGCTATGAACTGAAAGTGTCCTCCCAAAATTTATGTGTTGAGATCTTAATCCCCAGTGTGGTAATGTTTGGAGGTGGGATTTTGGGGAAGTGATTGGATTTGGATGATGTCATGGGTGGAGGCCCCAAGTGGGATCGGTGCCCATACCAGAGGATGAAGAGCCCAGAACTCTCTCTCTCTTGGCCTTGTAAGGACCCAGTGAGAAGGTGACTGTCTCCAAGCCAGCAAGTGGGTTCTCATCATGCTGACACCTTGATCTGAGACTCACAGCCTCCAGGACTGACAGAAACATGTGTGCTGCTTAAGCCGCCCCTGTGGTATTTTGTTACAGCAGCCTGAGCAGACTAAGAGATGTATGTTTAACATAAAATTTGCCATTTTAACAATTTTTGAGTAAAGTTCAATGGCACAAATTGCATTCACAATTTTGTGCAACCATCACTACTATCTATTCCAAAACTTTTTCATCAACAAGCAAGTTTCTTGTAACCAAGAGATACGAGCCTTGTCCACATCCCTTCCCTTCCCTTTCCATTGGCTGCAACTGACTGCAAAGAGAGAGGAGAGTAGTCCAAGGTCAGCGGCAGGTATTCAGCTAAAGCAACAGAGCTCTCCAGTACTGAGAGGAAGAAGAGAGGAGGAATGCCTCAGGAAAACCTCAGATCCCACTGAAGATATTTATTAAAAACTGTCTTCGTCCTCTGGGGCTGTCATACTGAAATAGCACAGACTGGGTAGCTTAAAAACAAAGGAAAACTTTCACAATTCTGGAGGCTGGAAGTCCAAGATCAAAGTTAGCTGGCAGATCCAGTGTCTGGCATGAGATGGATTCCTGGTTTGCAAATGGCTGTCACCTCTTTCTATCCTCACATGGCAGAGAGCAGAGAGAGGAGGCCAGCTCACCTGTCTCTTCTTACAAAGGCACTAATCCCACTTATAAGGGTCTCACCCTCATGAACTATTTCCCACAGGCCCCGATCTCCAAACAACATCACACTGGGGGTAGGATTTCATATGAATAGGGGCAGGGGGGACCCGCACACATTCAGCTCATAACAAGTACTCCGTTTTCTGTAGAGGTCATAGCGACACACCTACTCACGAGCCCCCTGAGAGCGGGTCAATTTCCCTGCACCATCATGGATTTTCTTTGCAGTTTCATTTGTTTTTCTCCTATTTAATGAAGTTCAGGATCTTCTCATGCAATAAGAGCCATTTGATCTCCTTTGCTAAAAACTTTCTTTTCATATCTATTGATCATTTGTATGAGGTATCTGGTTCATTTTTTAAATTTTCATGACTATGGGAAGCATTGCCCATTTTGGTCTATCAGATAAACTTCAGAAGATAATCTTTAGGGTTTGTATCGCCCTCTCCAGGAATGTTTGATGAGTCTTTATCACCAAACTAGCCCTTCTGGAGGTAATTCTTCATGGGTATAAAACCACCAGTTACATTTATTATACAGAAATATTAAAAAGATAATAGACTTGAGAAATTGATGTGTAATATATCTTAACACATGAGTCAATGCACAGATAATGGATAGATGGATGGATGAAAACTAGTGTTGCAATGGCAACGAAGAAGTGTTGCGTTTCGAGTCTGTTTTCTTTTTAAGCAAAATTCATTATTGAATTGATATTATATTAGTCAGGTACCTTTTGATGGAAAGGAAAAGAATGCCCAACTAAAAGTGACTTTAGAATAAGAATTTTTTTTCTCCTATAACAAATGTGGACATAGGCAGTTCCAGTGTTGTTAATTCAACAGTCAAGTGAAGACATCAACGAACAGGCTCTTTCCTCATTCTTTTCTTTTTTTTTTAAGATTTATTTATTTATTTTAGAGAGAGAGCATGCAGTGGGGGTAGGCACAGAGGAAGAAAATCTTCAAGCAGACTCCCCACTGAGTATGGAGTCCAATGCAGGACTGGATCTCAGGCCCCTGAGATCATGACCTGAGCAGAAATTGGGAGTCCAGCACTTAACCGACTGAGCACCCAAGCGCCCTTCTTTCCCTATCGTCTTGGTTCCTCAGCATATTACTGCATCGTCCTTAACATCGTGTCCATTCTGGTTGCAAAATGACTACCTTTCAGACATCACATCCTCACCAACTGCATGAAAGGCAGGATAAAGGGAGTTTCATCTTGTGGAGAACTGGCCCAGAACCCTTCCCTTAGGACACTCACTTATTCATCTCATTTGCTAGCTGGGTCACAGGCCCGCCCCTGAACCAGTGATTGGCAAAGAGATGTGAGTCTGCCATGATGGCTTTAGAAAAATGATGATTACTCTGCTAGGGGGCTGGCCCGCCTTCCCTGAGCACACTGCTTCTTTCATCTGAACAAATGTAGAGTTCTCTGTGTAAGGAAGAATAGGGGCAGGCAGGCAACCAACTTTGCATTAGTTATAAAATTTTCCAGAAGAACTTTCTCCGTCTCCTTTTCTCCCTGGAGTGGAACAGGAGAGGGAGGATTTTCTAGTAACTCTGGCTTTTCTACATTCTAGGAAGTGGTGAAGAATCATATTGGAGAAGGATTGTTTTTGTTTTTGTTTTTTTACTTTAGAGAACAGTGTTATCATCCTTCCAGTTACTTCTTGAGAAAAATATTGTGGAAAACAAGGAACTGGGGGACTTAAGTCTTTTCCTCCGGGAAAAGGGACTGTTCTGAGAGGGGAGGGTCCTGCCGCGGAGCAGGAGGGGGCCTCCCAGAGACTCCAAGAGCAGGGACCTCTGACAGTGACTTTCAAATGTTCCTTCTTACACCGAAAAGACCTTATGATAGGTAGCTTCAAGCATTCAGTAAATCTTGTCAACTGCATCTCAATGTCAGCTTCATATTAGCCGTACCCTGTGTAAGAACAGGAGTATGGGAGCCGGTGAGGAAAAGCCGTCCGAAGAAACACTCTCAGGCTAGCAAGAAACATCCTTCCAGAACAGACAAATCCACAGAGGCTGTAAGTAGATTCATGATTGCTGGGGGCTGCAGGGACTGGGGAGGAATGGCTAATGACTAGTAATGGGGACAGGATTTCTTTTTAGAATGATGAAAATGTTCTAATGGTAACGGTTGTATAATTCTAGAAACATACTTAAGACTATTGTGTCCTTAAAATGAGCACATTTTATGGTATGTATATTATAGTTCAATAAAGTTCTTTGCTTTGTTTTGTTTTTGTTTTGTTTTGTTTTGTTTTGTTTTTTAGTGATGCACACAGCACCTGGGAGCAAGAAGCAATGAGCTGCCCTGATCATGTTCAATGAATCCTCAGAAACACAAGTGAAGGTCTGGACTTCCCACAGTTATATGTAAGATGGGGAATAGGTGATTTTATTTGAAGATTACGTGAGAGATTGACCCAAAAGGCTGGGTAGCCTGGGGATTCTTTGTACTCTGCTTTCAACAGCTCTGTGGGTCCCTCAGAGCTCACAAACAGAAATGATTTATACATACACACACGTATAAGTTGTTCTAGAAATAAAGTTGTATCTTTTTCCTTTTGGAGGACAACAGGAAAGAATTAAGGGTAGAGTCAGGGTCCCCGCTGAATTGCAGGGTCCACAAACACTGCAGCTGCTCACCACCACTCCCAGCAGGTCCAGCCCCTCATGTCAGACTGAACGCTTCTCACTGAGAAGAGTACGGCATGAAATTAGGGACCCTGGAGCTAATGCCTGGGTTCACATGTGAACCAAGATCTACAGGTTACCAGCTCTGAGATCAGGGCAAGTTACTCAGCATCTCCATGCCTCAGGTCACCCCTTTGTGTGACTGGGATAATATTAATGCCAACCTCTATGGTGTTGTGTAAATTAAATGGGTTAGTACTTGTAAAACACTTAGAACGCACCTAGCAAATAGCACTAAAATAAAGGCATCAAGTAGTATTATTTATAACAGTATGCAGTACATGAATTCTTCCAATATCCAGTGAATTTGTGAAGTGTGAATATGGGAATCAACTGAATTGTATAATGAAGAGAAAGACGGTAGCTACATAGGTGGTTTAAGACCGTGGGGGAGACACGCTTGCTAGAGGGTCACTTGCAAGGGATCAGGGAGGCATATCTAATCCTTAGTGAAGTACAGGGTGTCAAGGATTGCGTGGTGAAAAATCAAAATCAAAAACAAAACCGACAAATGAAAAACCTCTCTTGGTCCTTACTCTCCCTGTTGGCTGAGAACCATTAATTTATGTTTGTGTCACTTGGGACTCTGGGTTGCAAGTGGCAAAAATCCCAACTTGAAATGACATAAGCAAATAATGACAGCAACAAAAGGCTTTGTTGCATGGAACCAACCATCTGAGGGATAGTGCTAACCTCAGTGAAAGCTTAATTTCAGAGCCACGTGCGGTCACCAAAACTGTTTCTCTCTATCTCTTTCTACCTCTCTGGTCCACTTGGACCCTCCGTATTGTTTTCTTTCCATTATATCTTTTCCTTGACTCATCATCTGTTGCCTCTGTCTCTAGATACCACGGTTGGTCTGCCAGGCTGGACTTCATTATCGCATCTGGTACCTTCTTCCTGGCCACACCCCTCACCACCCTTTACATGTGCAATGAGTACTTCTGATTCTGGGGATATTCCTCTCCGAATCTGTTCCGTCCTGTTCCTGAGAAAAAAAGCAGAGTTTGGAAGAAAGCTGATGAGCAAAATAGAGTAGAAATATCTACTTATTTCTAAAATATCTAAAATATCTTATATCTTTTCAACATCTGCCCCCATTCCATTCCATACTCCTAGGTTCAAGTCCAATAAGGAAAAAGCACACTTAAATCTTGCCAAAAGTATCCTTGTACTTCATCAGCTCTGACCAGGTCCCATGACCATCCTGAACGAATTGGGCTTCCAAGTGGAGGAAATGCTTTGATTGGATTGGCAGGAGTCACACACCAAGGGTAGAAGGATGAGGTCCACACTGTCTGAATTACATGAACCAGAACTGAAGAGGGGATGGTACCCCATGGGAGGCTTGGGGGTTCATTTTACTAGCTGTGCCTCCTGCTATTTTATGTTCTACTCTATTTTGCTCACCAGCTTTCTTCCAAACCCTGCTTTTTTTCTCAGGAACAGGACGGAACAGATTCAGAGAGGAATATCCCCAGAATCAGAAGTACTCGTTGCACATGTAAAGGGTGGTGAGGGGTGTGGCCAGGAAGAAGGTACCAGATGCGATAATGAAGTCCAGCCTGGCAGACCAACCGTGGTATCTAGAGACAGAGGCAACAGATGATGAGTCAGGTCAACAATTACCCCTTGGACTTTAACATGAAAGTTATGGGTTTCATAGTAGGTAATTGGAACATGGTAGAATAAAACCCAGACGTGGAAGAAATTTCTGTTATGCAGAAGGGAAGCACCCCAAGATGGTGAAGGGGGTATTTATACTAAAGACAACTGCCACAACACACCAATCTGAATGTGCAGTGACTCTTTGCTCTTAGATGTTTATATTTTCTTTTGGAACCTTCTTCGGAACGTCTAGCTTCCAACACAACTTCTGTCTTTACAAAAATGGAGCGGGCCTTTCAAAAGTCTTTAGGCAGAGCTTCTGGTGTCAGCTCTAACATGTGAAGAGTTTGGAAGTTGTAACTCTCATTTCTACAACAAGAAAAAGATCAACCAATGGAAAACAAATGACTTTTCTAGGACCCATGGGAAAGCTGAGGCTGCATGGTGGGCTGCCAGCCCCAAATCTGAATAGACAGATCCAGAATCCAGGCAGTTTCCAGAAAGTTATGTCCGACTTTACCTGGAGCAGAAGCCACTGGAACTCTAAACTGATAAAGACACTTAAATAGTAAATGTTACGAATTCCTGTAGGCTGCATATGAACAATCATGACAGTGAGAAACTCCTGGGGGCCAAGTGTGAGGGGGGCACCCATATTTCATGGGCTTGACTTCTGGGAACCTTGGCACGCTGGCAGAGGGAGGAAAAGAGTAATCATTGTGAAATATGCCCCGAGTGTTCTCATAACAAAGGCCTACTCTGCAGAGGCAAAGACTTACCGGAGCCTTATCCCATCCCAGGGAAAGGTTTTCCCCTTTCTCCCACTGTAGGCCCCTCTGGCCTTCCTGTCTCATTTAAGGAGAGAAAAAGGGAAAGACTAAGAAACACGTGTGAAGGTCACAACCCAGGGAATAGACCGCTAAGAGCCTGAGATGTAGCAATAAGATTGTAGAACACTTTCCCTTGCCTACCATCTACTAGCACGTCCAACTAGCCTCCAATATGAAAAGAGTGGATTACAGTTGAAAGCTCTGAGGTGCATCAAACTCTAAGGAGGAAGACAACAAGAAGATAAAAGCAAGGACACTAGAAGAATTTGGAGCCTCTGACACCCACAGTTTTAGCAAACATTAAACAGGGCACCTTGTAGCCGTATTAACATGAAATTTCACACTAGAAGCTGATTTACCTCAGGTCCTGCTATCCCATACATCAGCTGGCTTTCAAAAAAAATTACAAGGCATATTAAACAGCCAAGGGCAAAACATATCTCACCACACAAAACAAGCATCAGAATCAGACTCAGATACGACACAGGTTTTGGAATGATTAGACAGGGAATTTAAAATAACTGTGATTAATGTGCTAGTGGAGCTAATGGTAAAGCAGACAACGTGTGAGAGCAGATGGGTAGGTTAAGCAGGGAAATGGAAAACTCTTAGAATCAAAAGGAAATTCTAGGAAAGATTCTAAAAACCAAACATTGTGACAGAAATGAGGAATGAGGGACACCTGGGTGGCTCAGTCAGTTGTGTCTGCCTTAGGCTCAGGTCATGATCTCAGGGTCCTGGGATGGAGTCCCACATCAGGATCCTTGCTCAGCAGGGAGCCTGCTTCTCTCTCTACCTGCAGCTCCCGCTAGTGTTCTCTCTCTCTCTCTCCCCCTTTCTCTCTCTCTGGCAAATAAATAAACAAAATCTAAAAAAAAAAGAAATGAAAAATGACTTTGATGGGCTCATCAGCAGACTGAACACACCCCAAAAAAGAACCAGTAAGCTTGAAGATAGGTCAATAGAAACTTCCCAAACTAAACTATCCGTCGGTTGAGGCCTTGTTAGTCTTACCCAGCTTTGTCCGCATGAATTATTGCTGTTAATCACAGAGACAACTAGGCCCTCTGACAACACATGACTACCTTTGTAGGATGGCTAGTCTTGCAGAGGTTTAGGCCCCTGCTTGAGCAGCTCAGCCACCCACAGTAACACACACACACTCTCTCTCTCTCTCTCTCTCTCTCTCTCTCTCTCTCACCAGTACATTCTGGGCAATGATGTCCCCAGTGTTTCAATCTATGCTTCAATTAAGAATAGAGGGCTAGACAGCCTTTAGGGGACAAGGCCGGCAGCGAGGGGAGCATTGAGAAGATCTGTCTGACATCATGTTGTGTTCCACAGACAGACTCCAGTCAAGAACTGGCAAGTGAGTGTGTGAGGAATTGATAGAGAAACAGATTGTCAAGGCTGGGACCAGACGCCCAATTACATGCAAGGTGAGGGCATAAGCTCAGAGAAAAGGAGACTCCACGTTGTCTGAAATGGGGCACAAATACCAGGTCAATCAAGCAACAGTGGTGACTTCCAGTTGAGTCCCTCCCACCATAATATCCTGGAGTGCTTCAGAATCTTCGTTCCTGACTCATCACTTTAGCAGAGCCCAAAGGTCAGAGTGGACCTGAGTCTGTTAGGTGGACCTAAGGGCTTCTGTCGACAGAAGAAGGATTTAGAAGCCGGGCAAGGCCTGCCACCTGCTCATGCCCTCCTGTGACTGAGCTCGCGGCACCGACTCGCATTCTGCCCTGCCTTATGATTTACTTTCTTCATCCATGTAGAGACTCCCAAGCTTGGCCCAAACCAGTGGATGTGACAGAACTTCCACTTTTGATCTTCCTGGGTTTTTTCCATCCTTGCCCACTCCCCAGTGTCCCCTCTCACCATAAGGGCCTGTGATGTTACTTTGATGTGAGAACCTGGCCAGGCTATGGTGCCCACATGTTTGCTCAGACAGTAGTTTAGTTGCTGCTGGGAAGACATTTTTTAGATGTGATTAGTATTTACAATCTGTAGATTTTGAATAAAGGAGAAAACCCTCCAGAATGTGAGTGAGCCTTGTCTAATCAGTGGAAAGCCCTTCAGTGCAAAGACTGGGGTTTGCAGAAGCAGCAGTTCTGCCTCAAGACTGCAACATAAAAACCCTACCTGAGTTTCCCACCTGCCAACCTGCCCTACAGATTTTAGACTTGCCAACCCCACAATTGCCAACTCCCTAATCTCTTTCTCTCTGAGACAGATGATAGATAGACATAGATACAGATACAGATATGGATATACACATACACACACATCTTCTCGGTCCTGTTTCTCTGGAGAACTCTAACTGATACAGTGTCTCTACAGAGACAGGAAAGAGTTCACCTATTTGCAATAAATGCAAACCCACAGTTTTGGCCCAAAGGGAATTTTTTCAGTGAAAAACAACCATGCTATCCATTTCTCTGACAATGGTATTAACAAAAATATATATCCTTTATTCAACATTGCTGCTTTTCATTCTCCGCCTCACAGAGCTGCAACGGTTGTGGTCTCCTGGTACGTGGACATCAAAATTAATTCTTATTTTTAAGGAAGTCATTATAACCCTAACCAACCATTTTTAACTGCAGACACACAAGGGCTCCTACCTCTCCAGTGGCTTGGAGAGGTACCTGTGGAAATGAGGAACTGCCTGTGACCACCAGTAACCCGGCACCAGTCACAAACCACCCCATCACACTTGCTCACCAGCCTGTGGAGTCAAACTGATGAAGCCGAAACTTCCATTTTTGACTGTGCTTTGTGCTTTGTTTTTTGAAAAATAAAGAAAAATATAAGATACTACCATCTGAGCATCTCAGGAACATGCTGGCAAATAATAAAAGTGCCTTCTCTCAAATTACCTCTCTGGAGGGGGCTAAAAAAAAAGTCTTCCTTCTGGGTGCACTATCCTATTACATCTCAGGTGCCATGCTCACACGTCAGCGGTGGGTGGATCTCATAGTGCAGCGTGCAGCAGTATTTTGTTTTACTTTATAAGGTTTTCTTGACTGGAAAATGAGACTGTCTTTGTGGTGGTGGTGGTGGTGGTTGTTTTAAAGTAAACCGCCCTGCTAATTGGAGAACTTCTCCATGGGGTGGCCCCTACATAGCAGACACTGGACATCACCCACTGAAGACTAATGCAAGCTACCCAGCAACAGTAGAACATAAATGTGCCTGGAACAAATTTATAACACTTTGTCTTTTAGCAGATAGACTCATACTTTATTTTGACAAATGTAAGATAGAAAAATATCATAAAGTGAATATAGCAGTTGCTGTTTTTGTAACAGGGTTTGGGATGGGCAGTGTAACTCGAAAGAGCTAGCTTAACTGGACAGATTCACTTCTGTTTGGGCTTCAGTTAATACGGAATTATTGTTCAGCCTTTGCATTTGCTTGAAAGAATATTGGACACAGTAAAACTGGCTTTTCAAAAGGTTACGGCATTCAATAATAAATATTATGAAGCAACGAAACCCAAACAACCTTTCAAATAGTTTTATAATTACTAAAAGCCAGCTTTAAACTTCAGGTTTAAAGCTAAGAACTCATATATTCAAAATACCTGTAACATTTTCTACCAATATACAATAGAATAATAGAGTACTTATTTTTTTAAAGTGAAGAAAAATTAAAGTAAACATATTTCAGATGACTCTAAATGGTAAACATCAATTCCGTGTATATGTATGTATATATACGGATGTATATATGCATATATATGTATATATATTTTTTCAATAATGTACTCTTGCTCAGCTGGCCATAAAAACTGGAGCTCTAGCTGTCACTGAAGACGTACCTGGGTATGTCCTCTTTGAGCTTTTTAAGTGTGGGCATCCTGTCTATAGTCCATCTTCAGAGGGGGTGGGTGGAGGAACTCTAAGTACATGCAGATATTTTGGTAATAGTTATAAAGACATACAATTTGTGTGCCAGGAGTCTGCAGCCGGAACCCCTGCTCTCCTTTGTGAAGCACCCTCACATGCTTTTGTCTCTGTGATGCCTCAGGTAAGCTCACGCTAAATAATTCATATGGTGCTTACGCTGTTGCTGTCAGTCTGTTTCAGTTTCCTTCTTTGCTTCCCTTCCCCAGCCCTCAAAGAATAAAATTGCGCGGCCCCTCATTAAAATACGGTATCTCTAACATACAAAATAAGTGTATGTACATATATACATACATGCATTTCCTTTTCAAGGACTGGGTAACTCCTCATTTTCTATCAAATAATCCTTCTTCATGTACTTGGTTCCCCTAACTAACCTCCACACTTCGAGGTAAGCATCCTTCAGTGACCTCTTGCCCACTTCCTCCTGGCGGCCGGCTGTGTCCTGCGAACTCCTAGCCACCAGCGGGCCTCCTGTGGGGCTGCCCCTTGCCTCTTGCCCACTCTTCTGAGTGGAGCCACCTGCTGCCTTGCCACCTTCTGACCCGCCATTTCCATCCTCCGCGGGCAGCTCCTCCATGACGAATGGCAGCTGGTCTCCACTTGGCTGTGCCTCCTCTCCCCCGGGCTGCGTCTCTAGGTCCTCGTAGTTGCTTTGCTTTCTGGTCTCCACGAATTTGGCCACACAGTAAATGATGGAGCCCAGCGTGTTCACCACCACGCCGGCAATGAACAGAGAGGTGGGCTCCACGTCGCTGAAGGCCACCATGCCCACTGTGATGGTGGCGATGCTCTTCACCACGCCCACGAAGCTGGTGGTCACCGCCGAGTTGATGTAGGTGCAGTGCAGAGTGGTGAAGTTCATGGCGCAGCCGATCAAGATGCAGGCCACGAAGATGCAGACCATGGCCGGGTCCTTCCAGCCAGGAAAGGTCCAGGCGTGAATGGAGTCGGTGCTGGCGAAGGAGCAGACGACCAGCAGTGGGGTGGCCGACACGGCGATGACGTACTGCGCCGTGAGCGGCCCGTGCTCCGTGTCGGCGCTGGCCTTCTGGATGAGCACCAGGTAGGCGGCGTGCACCAGGACGGCCAGCACGCCCGTGACGTACCCGATGGGGTCGCCGGTCAGGTCGCCGGCTCCTGGAGCGCCCCAGGAGGACCGCAGAGCCAGGGCAGGAAGGAAAAAGAGAAGACACCGGGTTGGCGAGGGTGGGTATTCCCTGGGGCAACGCGGAGGGTTGGTGAGTGGACAGGGTTCGCGTCCCAGCTCTGCCCACGGGTATAAAACGCAAGAGCCAAGTTCAGCCAATGCCCAGTTCCACGCATAATCGGAGGCGCCTTCCGTGCCGTATCCCCGGGGCACCCTGGCTAGTTCTGTCCGAGACAAAGGCCCGGGAGAGGGCAGGTGCCCTCGGGGCGGGCACGGAGGTCACCCAGGCGCGTGGTACCCTCGCCCTCTCCGTGGGGCTCCGGAAGGAAGAGGGATTCCCCAGCTAGTCTCCTCTAACCCCGGCGGGCTGGGCGCCGAGCGAACGCCTCTCTCTCTCTCTCTCCCTCTCTCTCCCCCCCCCTCCCCTTTCCCCGTTCCCGCCGGCTCCCTTCGGGTTCAGTCCTTTCAAGCTCGGCCCTAACATGGGGCTCAATCCGGCCCCCTCAGCACCTCCCGCGGCGCCAGAGACCCCCACCTAGCCTCCGCGGCTCCAGCTTGGTTTCCATTGTCCCGCGTCCCCCACCACTCCAGCCCCGCGTGACCCAGGGAAGTTCACGGCCGCCCTTCTTCCGACTCAGCCTGGGGGCTCCAGTTCCCAGGCTCAGGCGGCTCCCCCACCCCTCCTGGAGGAAGGGAGGGAGGCAGGGTGGAGGAGAGGGGAGGTGGGGGGTGGGTAGGGGAGGGCGGAGAGGGCGATCTGGGTTTAGGCAGGGGCGGCGGTCGGAAGCCTGGACTGGGGGGGGAGGGGTGCGCTCGGAAGGAGGACGTCGGAGTGCTGGGAAAGGCTCGCCGTGGTCCCACAAGTCCTGGCAGCGAGCCGAGCACCCTCGTTCCAGCTTCTCTCTGCCTTCCATCCGAAAGTGAGGGCCGTGCACTGAGTGATCCCCGCAGTCCCTGTCGGGCGGGGTAGGGTGGGCCGGGGGGTGGGCGCGGGTCCCGCTCACCTGCCAGGGCGGCGCCGCAGGTGGTGATGAGCACGGCCGCGAGCACCCCGGGCGAGGGCGCGCCGTTCTTGAGCACCAGAACGCCGATGAGCATGGTGACCAGGGGCAGGCAGCGCTTGAAGACCACGTACATGGGCAGGCTGAGGCCGCGCAGGGACCAGAGCGTGAGGCTGGACTGCAGCGTGGAGAGCACCGCGACCCCCGCGAAGGAGCGCGCCAGGCTCAGGCCGAAGGGGGGCACGGCGACGAGCCCCAGGCGCCGCAGCAGCTCCAGGCTCAGCGCCGCGGTGGAGCTGGTCAGGCACTGCACCAGGGTCAGGAAGGAGAACTGGTAGCGGCTGATGAGGAACTTGAGCAAGATGTTGAGGGAGCCCGAGAAGACCCCATGCGCGATAGCCACCGAGATGCCCAGCACGCGGCCCCGGCACAGCTGCCGCATCGCGCCCGCCGCGCCGCACCCGGTGGCGGCGGAGCTCCGGGACCTGCGGGAGGAGAGCGGGGAAGAGAGCCGGGAGCGGCGGGGCGAGGGCGTGGGGGGTGCCCGCCCAACGCCGCGGCGCAGGGCAGGGGGCGCCGGCTCGCTGCAGAGGGCAGCTCCCGCCAGGCGTCCTCGCCGCTCCGCCGCTCCGCGTCCGACTGCCCCGCAGCTCCCGGGAGGCAGTGACGAGGGCGGGGGACTCCGAAAAGTGGCAGGGGTGGGGGGGCTGGTCTGAGAGGAGTGGCGGGAAACCTAGCGACAGCGCTCTGTAAGTCTGTGACGAGCTGCGATGGGTTCTGTCCCGCGCGGTTTCCCGGTCAGCGCGGACGCTCTGCGCCTGGAAGCCGGGGCGGCTGCCGCCCGCGGGACCCACTCGCGCCTCTCGGGCAGCCCAGCGCCCAAGCGGGCGGGCTCTCCGGCCCTGCCAGCTGCTCCCGCGGGCCTCTTCTTTGCAGCTCCGAGCCCAGGAGCGCGGGTCGGGGGATCCCCGGCGCAGCTAAAGCTCGCAGAAACAGCCGAGCTCCGGGGTCGAGCTCATTAGCCGCAACAAGTGACGGCGCCCTCGGCCCCAACCCCGCCCCTCCCGCCTCCGGGCTTCGGAGGCTGTTCTGTCCGCCGTCCCCACCGGCGCAGCCGCGGGACCTTGTCCAGCTGGCGGCCAGGAAAGGGGGCAAAGTCGGTGCCAGCGGGCTGCGGGGCTCTCTGGGGCTCGGGCGCCCGCGCCCCCACATCGGAGAAACCCACCGCCCCGGGCCCCCGCCCCGGCGTGCTTTAGGGCGCCAAGGCTGGCCTCTTCCCGGCGCCGGCAGCGCGCTCCCCAGTCCGTGCGCCTTCCAGGGAGGGACGTGGGATGGCTCGCGTGGCTCTCTCTGGGGGAGTGTTGGGGGCGGGGGGCTCGGTGGCCCCGCCGGACTGCGGACCCTGGGACACACGTTCCAAGTGGGGCAAAGATGTGAAATAAGCATAAAAGCGGAAGCGAAGCGTCTGGAGGGAGAACCTTCCACCGATCTGGTGGATCGCGGCTGCGACGGTGCCCCGGCGGTGGGCGGGGAGGGACTGGCCACGCTGGGAGGTGCAGGGGGGTGCGCTGCCGGGGGAGGGAGGGCGTAGCGGGGGCAGGAACCCGGGGCCAAGACAGTGCCCAGACTGGGTGTAGCTTTCTCTGTAACCTCAGGAACCGACCGCATCCTGCAGGGCTGTAGTTGGCGGCTTTGGGGAGCAGGACAACCCCTACCTCTTACCTCCCGGGGGTGGGCGGAGGGGGCTGCAGGACTTGAGAACTGTCTACTTCCCATCTGGAAAGAGAAAAAGGAAATTCTTCTTTTCTGCGTGCACAAGGCTTCTGTGACGCTTCGGTCTGAATTTCGTTCCCTGGAAAGTAACGCCCAGACGCGAAAACTCGGCAGCAGCGAAGGGGTCAGCTCAGCCGAGGTCACAGCTAAAAGCCAGACACATTCAGTTTTCGCGCTACTTTGAAATGATGGACTTGGCCACGGTTTGGGAGCGAGGAAAAGAGCTTGAAATTGCTGCGCGCCTCCTCTCCCTTCCGTTTACTTTTCCTAGCCACCCACTCTCAACGGGATCCCAACCTCCTAACCCTTAACGGCTGCACGGAACTAATATCCACGAACCATTTCTTTAGTGATTCTTTTGTTTTCTCCTCCATACTTACCCCTCTGTGCTGAACGCGACACTTCCAGCCTGGATACTGAAGCCGCGGTTATTTTTACCAGAGCAGAAAAATAATTTCCACCAGGGACTGGCAGCATCACTGCAGTCCTTATTCTGGGTCAGCTTTGCATGTGCTGGGAGCTGACGTTGGTGGGAGAGAACTAGGTTTCAACCAGTCTGGTCCAGGGCCTAGTGGGGCCACCTCCCTGCCCCCCCCCTCGGGTGGACACTTAAGATGTTTGCAAATGGCTCAGTGTATCAACTTTCCAGGAATAACACTGGAAAGCAATTTACTGAAACCCGGGCTTCTGGTTCCCTGGGAAATTCTTTGTTTTTGTTGTTGACAGTTATGGTTACGCACTGTTGGCTCATTCGTGGACTCTGTTTTTCAAGTGATGTTCTTTCTTTAGGAAATGGGGTCTGAAGCAACATTACATGGATGTATGTAGTATAAGCATATAAACAAAGTATACTCAGATTTTAAAAAAAACTTGAAGATTAACTTTTCAAAGAAATTAGCAAATAACAGATCTCTGTTTCTGGGGACCATTCCAATAAAAGCCATCTTAAGTGAACACAATAAAGAACTGTCTGCATAGACCTAGTTTTGGAATGATTCATTTCTGCCAGCAATTATAATTGCTTCCATTTGTGATCCTAACATTAGGTAAAAGATTTGGGGCTGATTCAGCTATCTTACCCTTCTCATTTAAGCAAGAAAATTTAGCTTAATACTTGAAACCTACATTGGCATGAAACAGTTCATTGTCTCCACTTTATTGCATATAATTCTTTTCCATTAGGGGTTTCATTTAAAAAAATTAATACCATCTCCCACACCAATTACTAGATAAGCTCCGAAAGAAAAATGGGAAAAACAAGAATACTATGTTTAGCAAGGTTAATTGAACAAGAATGTAGATCTGAAGGTCAAAAAGCTATTTGACCTACTGGTATCGAGCTCCATTATCTTTGGAGCTACTTAATACATATCGATGGCATTAAATAAACCCTTTAGTTCATTCATTTGGCAAACAGACAGAGTGAGTTTTTGGGGCCAGGCAGGTGGTTAGCCACAGAGAATTCAAAGATGAGCACTCATCTGGGTTCTGAGGGATTCACAGGTGGAGGTCAGGCAACACAATGATGCTTATGCAACAGCGGGGTCTTGTGGCAGAAACAGGAGAGCCATAAAGAGGACAATAAAGTCAGCTTTCTCGCGACATCCTGGAGAAGGAAATACGGTCTTATTTCGTTATTTTTAATTGCAAAAGTAAGCCATTCTCATTATGGTATGTAAAAAGAAACACGCTTTAGAGCGATGACTGAACGTGCTGTCTTCGATATTGCCCACCCCCAACCCCACACCAACCGCACCACACAGAGTTGGCTACTGGTGCAAACCTTTAAGTTTTTCTTACATATCTACGTATCCATACAATCCCCTTTTAAAAAATGATAAAATTAGGACATCTACCTATTTGTGTTTAATTTACTATTTTAAAAAGCATACCGTGGGTGGGTTAGCCCCCAAGATCCCTGCTTCCTCGTAGTCACACCTTTGGCCAGTCACTCCTATGTGGCACCAGGGCTGGTCTCTGTGACCCATAAGACACAGCAGAAGTGATGGCGTCGCTCGCTGAGACTAGGTTATGAAAGACTGAAGCTTCCATCTTGAGCTTTCCGTCACTCAGCCTGGAGGAAGCCAGATGCCATGTTATAGAGATATTCAGGCAACCTGTGCAGGGTCCCACATGGTGGGCGCCTGCTAACAACAATGTGAGTGACTCTGGAAGCTGATTCTTTAGCCCCATGGAGTTTCAGATACCTACAGCCCCAGGTGACAGCTTACCCACGCTGTCATGACAAAACCTGAGCCAGAAGCACTCAGCTAAGCCGCCCTTGGATTCCCAACCTATGGAAACTCTAAAATAAATGTTGTTTTAAGCAGCTACGTTTTGGGGTGCTTGTTATACAGAAATAGGTAACTCATACACCTATCAATAGAATGTATTTTTTCATGTTGGGACACATCGTTCTACCTTATTCTTTTTGATGATTGTTCCATAGTATAACCTTTCTTCTGTAGACAGGCATCTAGATGTTACCAAACAATGATGTAACAAATACCCTTGGACAACTTTTTTTTTTTTTAAAGATTTTATTTATTTATTTGACAGAGAGAGAGAGAGATCACAAGTAAGCAGAGAGGCAGACAGAGGGAGAGGGGGAAGCAGCCTCCCTGCCGAGCAGGGGGCCCGATGCGGGGCTCGATCCCAGGAACTTGAGCCAAAGGCAGAGGCTTTAACCCACTGAGCCACCCAGGAGCTCCTGGACAACTGTTCTTACATTCTCTGTACGTATTTGGTGTGGGAGCATAAAGACAGGGAATTCTAGAACTGGAATTGTTGAGTCAACTGGTGATTTAAGTCTTCACTGCTGAACTGCCTTCCAAACAGGTGTATAACAGTGCTGTCACTTTTTTTTTAAGATTTATTTATTTATTTATTTAGAGCAAAAGAGAGCATGAATACGGTAGGGGGCAGTTTAGTGGGGTTGTAGAGGAGGGGCAGAGGGACAGGGAGAGAGAATCTCAAGCAGACTCCCGGCTAAGTGCAGAGTCTTCCCTGGGGGTTCATCCCACCACCCTGAGATCATGACCTGAGCCAAAATCAAGGGTTGGATGTTCAACCAACTGAGCCAGACAGGCACCCCAAAAGTTAATATGTTAACTTAATATTATCAGTATTTTAGTGTTTGCCAAAATGAAAAGCAAACAAACAAAACAAAAACAAAAAAATGAACACAAAACAACAGAAACAATGCAATCTCATTTTAATTTGCATTTCTTTGTGGTCAATTAGACAAGGTCTGGGCACTTTTTTTGAAGTGTTTTAAACATTTGGACTTTTACAGCTGTTAATTACCTATTGATATCCTTTGTCCACTTTTATGTTTGGTCGTTTTAAGTGATTTTTGAGAACTCTTTATAAATTATGGCTATTAATTTGTTACATACGTTGCAAATATACCGTCCAACATCTTAGCTTTGCTAATGGTGTATTTTGCTATTTTAATTTTTGTATGTTGTCAGTATTTCCTTAGTCATTTCTCATAACTTTCAAATGAGGGCTAAGAATTTGTCAAACCAATGTATACCTGAAACTAATGTAACATTTTGTGTCAACTATCCTTCAATCAAAAAGAAGTAAGAATTCACTGAGCCAAGAGCAGGGCAAACCAGGCATATGGACTACTTTGGAAAACACAGAAATGAAAACCTGCATTATTTATATGGGGAGTCTGTGAGCACAGCCCTGTTGTGGAGCACAAAGTTAGTGACCACGTGGAGGGAAGCAATGCTGCCGACAGAGGCAGGGGCTAGCCCCAAAGGACCGCAGTTAGCTGATCAGTGAGCTTGAACTTTTTCCTATAGGCAACCTATAAGCAGAGAGTAGTTTTACACTCAAACTGATGGAATCAGATTGCATTTTTAGATCTGTCTCCAGCAGCTGTGTTGGGGAGGATGGCTCTGAGGGCACAAAACTAGAAACAGACCCCTCATTTAGGAAGGGACTGTCTGCCTGGACTGTCCAGAGAAAACTTAATGGCTTGAACCAGGGCAGTGGTGGCTGGACTGAAGGGAGGAGACAGAATGGAGAAGTATTTGGGGGGCTCCGGGGGCAGGACTTACATGATATGTCTTGGAGTAGAGAGGTGGGCAAAAGGGAAGGAACAAGGATGGTATTTAAATCTTTAGCTTGAGCGCCTGGGTGGACAGTACTGGCAACAAATGAGAAAGCATTGGCCAGAGAAGCCCGTTAGGGAGCAAGACCGGTGTGTTTAGAAGAAAATGAGCACAAAGGCTATGGGAGATCTGGATGGGGGAGCCAGGAGATACAGATTTGGGAGTTTTCAGTAAATACGTGGCAGTAAAAAATATATCTCACTGAAGAAGAGGCCTGCTAAGAAATGAATGAGTTCCTTTTGGGAAGAGCCAAATGATAGCCAAGTTGGTCAGTTAAAAGTGCCAGAGGTCGAAGAGACAGTGAGCGCTCAGCCTGGATCTTTCTGGGGGTGACATACCTTGGTAGGGTCACTCCACACCCAGAGTCAGCTCCTTAGCATTTAGACTTGAGATCCAGTCATGGCAGATTTCACATTGCAGCTCTATACTTGTTGGCTCCTGGACTCCTGAGAGCCTTCATTTCTTTGTCTGGAAAACTGGGAGGGCTTCCTTGTAGGGATGTTACATAAATCAAAAGGAGTAACATACAGAAATCATCTCACACTGTGCCCAGATCACAGAAGAAGTTGGAGGGACAGGCAGGATGAAAGCTAAGAGCTCACTGGCCTAGAGACCAATGCTGTCCAGAAGCCGCTTGGCTTGGGAACTAACAAGAATTTAAAAGTCTTCAGAATTCTCTTTCAGGAGAGAATCCAGCACCTTGCCTTCTAGTTTTCCAATCCTAGCCCCAGGAAACCCACTGGATAGACATTCACCCACATTCTTTCATACTGAGGGACTCCAAGAACCTGAGTTAAGTACTATGGAGTTAGTGTTCCAGACGTCTCTCACAGCCTCAAAATTGAGGGGGTAGTGGAAATCAAAAGAGATGTTAGTTTTTTTTTTTTAATTTTATTTTTATTATTTGCCCAAGGGGTACAGGTCTGTGAATCATCAGGCTTACATCTTTCACAGCATTCACCAAAGCACAAACCCTCCCCAATGTCCATAACCCATCCACCCTATCCCTACCCTCCCACCCCCCAGTAACCCTCAGTTTGTTTTATGAGATTAGAAGTCTCTTATGGTTTGTCTCCTTCCCCATCCCATCTTGTTTCATTATTTTTCCCTCCCTACCCCCCACAACCCCCCACCCTGCCCCTCAAGTTCCTCATATCAGAGAGATCATATGATAATTGTCTTTCTCTGATTGACTTATTTCGCTCAGCATAATACCCTCCAGTTCCATCCATGTCGTTGCGAATGGCAAGATTTCGTTTCTTTTGATAGCTGCATAATATTCCATTGTATATATATACCACATCTTCTTTATCCATTCATCTGTTGATGGACATCTAGGTTCTTTCCATAGTTTGGCTATTGTGGACATTGCTGCTATAAACATTCGGGTGCACGTGCCCCTGAGGAACACTACCTTTGTGTCTTTAGGATAAATACCCAGTAGTGCGATTGCTGGGTCGTAGGGTAGCTCCATTTTCAACTTTTTGAGGAATCTCCATACTGTTTTCCAGAGTGGCTGCACCAGCTTGCATTCCCGAGATGTTAGTTTTTAAATCACAAGTATGTGTTTCAAAAGATACATGATAGATTATTTTAATAAAATCTCTTGCATTCTCAAAGGAAAATAAGAATTTTGTTTCATTATAAATGGGGCCTGGGTGAAGTCCTTTTAAAGGTCTATGATAAATCCAGCTGCTAGAGAGACCCCCCACTGTGAACCTGCTTTTACTGAACTGCGCTTGGTGTGATGCCTCTTGTTCTGGAAGGAACAGAGAAACAGCTCCATTAGCCTTATCATCGTGACAGCCATAACGAAGTGTCTGACTGCCTGATCCTTACATGATACTCATGTTATGACAGTCCTCTCTACAGGGCCTCCCAAAAACAATTTGTATTGATTGGTCTAAGAACTAAAAAGAGTTGTACCTTTTCCTGACTGCATTCATTCATTCATTCATTCATGTAACAAATATTTCTTGAGCTCCTTCTATGCACCAGGTATGGTACTAGGGCCACTCTTGCGACAGGACAAAGTCCTTGCCATTAGGTCTTGGGTGCTGAATTGTGTACTCAACCAGACTTCCCATTTAGGGTGCCAGGAGCTACTTTCTTGGACTTTGGGGCATAGATGTTCAAGCCCCACTCACGGTTTCACTTTATGCTCCTTTTGTTCTATCTCTTATGTGGTCTTGTTTTTGTATGTTGTAAGCTGTCAATTTTTTTTCTGGGACAAATAGACAAATATGTAATGTAAATACATAAATTTGACAATATACATATATTCTGATTTTTGTTGTGTTACTACAAATATACTTTGCTCTTTAAAAATTCTCAAAAACTTGCTAAAATTTTAACAATTTTTGCTATTTATATTTTATTGTAGTATTATATAAAAATATAAATGTTATGCAAAGTTGTTTGACCACTTTTTCCCTTTCACATATTTGGTTTTTTTTTTTACAGGTCAACTGCACTTAGGGATTTTTCAAGGAGATTTAGGGAGGTACTGACTGAGGGGGGTTTATGGCATTACTTAGGAATAGTTTCAAGGGTAACTGCTTGAAACTTATTAGTAGTACCTAAGACTTTTTGCCCAGTGACCAGTTGTTTTTTTTTTTAATTGATAATAGAGAAGTAGGAAGAGGGAAATATAGGGTGAGGTTGTGACATTTAAAAAGATTTGAATAAATGTAAAAAACATGTAAGCTTTTAACTCACAGCATTCCATGTTCTTAAAACATGCCACCAGTCCTTGAGACAATCTAATTCAGTCTGTGTGTCAAGAACATAGTAGATGCTCAATAAATACTGCTGAATAAATCAAATCTATATTAGAGCCCTGTTATTGAATATATATATAGACAGATACCTCTATATTATATACAGTATTGTATTCATATGTATATATACTATATTAGAAAAAGCAACCTTGCTAGGATGTCGTAAAATCATAAGTATTCAAGAGATGTAGTTTATTTGAATTTTTACCAATAGCAGTTATTAAATTTTACATCAAAAATGACAAATTAAAAATGAAATATATCACTATCAATATAATCTACAGATCTCCCATATTTTAATTCATTTTACAATACAGAGATTACATTTCAAAAGACACTATAAGAGGTACTATCACATCAATTAGTCCTTGGGATTTTAAGAAATATGGCTTATGCACCAGGCTTACATAGTGAGCCAAAGTCTTTATCAGCTGCCTCAAAATGATTCCAGGGTAAATTTTTAAAATTTGAAATCTGAATAGCACATAAAAACATAATATCTATGTTATTGATAGTTAATTTATTTCCTGTTGAGCAGCTCTCAGCCAGTCTCCTTCGCCTCTGACTGGAGGAGTCCATCTCAAGCAGGCATAGTAAGGCAAACAGGATCATATATCTTTATTGTTTCATCCCAAGCACAATCAGCCACCTAGAAAACAAAGGGAAGTAAGAGGCATAATCTACAAACACTCAAGGTCAGCAGCAAAAGCCAGTCATTTAGAGTGGATGGAAGCAGATTACCCACTGATAAACGTTATTTTAAACAGGAAGACGGTCTACCTTCCCTCTTAAGGATACACTTCAGGGATTGTTTCCAACTGACAGAAGTTGCCTGTAAGGATTTCCTGCCTCCCCACGACCTCACCTCAGCCGCACCTCACCCCAGAACTACCATCATCCCCTATATGTCCTAAGATAAATGTTGAAAAAACCCACTCCTAGCAAGGCACCATGCTAAGTATGGTGGGGACAGAAAGGAGATAAAGTACAGCACTCGCCTTCATAGAATGGTTCTTTCAAGACCTGCAGTGGGAAGTGCTCTAACAGAGACTCTCAGAGGAGGGACTATCTCATCCGAGTGGGGTGGTGTCAGAAGTCTTCAGAAATCCTGTGGCATTTACCCTGGCCCTCTTTAGGGGCAGACATGGGTGACAAAGACATTCAAGTCTACAAAGTCATACAACCATGAAGGGAGGAAAGGCCATGGTGCTCAGGAACTGGGTGTTAAAATGTTTGTGAGTAGAGCAATGTCTCAGAGTCTAAGATTAATATATAAAATCAACCGTAGGGGCGCCTGGGTGGCTCAGTCAGTTAAACATCTGCCTTCAGCTCAGGTCATGATACTGGAGTCCTGGGATCGAGCCTGCTTCTCCCTCTCCCACTCCCGCTACTTATGCTCTCTTCACCCCCCACCCCGCCCCGGTCAAATAAATTTAAAAAATCTTTAAAAAATAAAATAAAATCAATTGTATCAAATAACAAAGTACTTAGTAACACATTTAATAAAAGACATGCAAAACAGCCACACTAAAAACAAAAACACTGCTGAAAGAAATTGAAGAGGCCTAAATAAATGAGGAAATATGTTCATAGATTCAATATTGTTCCAAATTTAATTCCTCCCCCAAATAATTTATAAATAATTCATGATCTCAGCAGGCTTTTTAATGAAAATGGACAAGGTGACTTTTAAAGTTTATGTGGAAATGCAGAAGACCTAGAATAGCTGAAAGAATCTTGAAAATGAACAGCAAAAATGTACTTATACTACCTGACTCCAGACTTACCATGAAATTATAGTAATCCAAACAGTGCAATATTGGTCTAAGGGTATACAAATAGATCAAGGAACAGAACAGAGTTCAGGAATAGACCCTACACTTGGACAACAGCTTTTCATCCAGTGTACCGAAAACAATTCAACAGGGAAAGGGAAGTCTTCACAACTAATGGTGCTAGAAATGGATATCCATATGGGAAAAAAATGAACCTCAACCCCAACTTCACACCATAAACAAAAATCAATTTCAGGGGGATGGGCCATGAACCCAAATGTAAAAGATAAAGTTATAAAGTTTTGAGAATAAAACATAGACTATATTCTCAATCTGAAGATTAGTAAAGATTTTCTAGACAGGACACAGAAAGCAAAAGCCACAAAAATTTGTTATGTGCAATTGAAAATAAAACTTTTGCTCATCAAAAGACACTCTTTAAGAAAATAAATAGGTAAGACACAGAATGGGAGAAAATGCTCCCCAAACCAATGCACCGGTCAATAATGTGTATCCAGAATATATGTAAAAGAACTACTATAACTCAGTAATGAAAAGACAACCTAATTAAAAATGGGCAAAAGACTTTACTAACAGACAGAAAAAGATACATGACCAATAAGCAGATGAAAAGTAAAATGTGCAACATCATTAGGCATCAGGGAAATGAAAAGAAAAACCACAATGCGACACCCCGCCACTCACTCATGAAAAGGGCTAAACTCAAAGGCAGACAGCCTCAAACGTCAGACGCGGCTGCTGCGCCCACTTTGGGAAACTGGCTGTTTCCACGAAGTTAGACATATACTATCTTTAAACTCAGCAATTGCACTTCTAGAGGCTTATCCTAGACAAATGAAAACAGCTTTATGAAACAATGTATAGCAAGAATGCTCACAGCGACGTCACTCACAATAGCACAAAAACAGAAACGACCAAAATATCCCTCGACAAGAGAAGATAACAAATTGTAGTAAATTCCTGCAGTAGAGTGCGGCAGAGCAACACAACAAAGGGAGCTATGGAGAGAATCAACAAGGTGGGTGAATCTCACCAATGTTAAGTTGAGTCAAAGAGGCCAAAAACAAGAGTGACTTACAGGACATTCCATCATAAATGTTCAAAAACAGGCAGAACTTAATCTCAGATAAAAAAAAAAACAGGGCAATGTTTTGTCTTATTTTTTCAGCTGGAGGTCGAGGTGGGAGTAGGGGGAGGCTGGAAAGACACAGAAGAGAAGTTTGGAGGAAGATGCATACGTTCTATACTGTGATGGCATGTAGATTACACAGTGTACCTGTCTGTCAAAACACAGATCTAAGACTTGTACATTCGGATGGATGTAACTGATACCTATATATAGTAAGAATAATAATGACAATAATAATAATAACTGAACGGGGGTGGACCATGCATAGAGGGATGAATAAAACAAGGATGTTGATAATCACTGAAGCTGGGTAAGGGAGGAAGTTTATTATCCTATTCTGTTAACATTTTATATGTGTGAAATTTTTCACAATAAAAAAACCCCTCAAAAATGTAGACAGTGACATGAAGGATGAAGTGGCATGAGAGAGATTTTGACTAAAGGTATTTGCAGTCTATTTCCCACCTTTAATGGTTAAAAAGGCTCCAAGTTTCACAAAGGAACTCCTAGTCTTAGTGGACAAATCATCTGGCTGTCACTGAGTACAGGAACCACACAGATTGATCTGAACATATTAACTCCTTATCACTCACTAACAGTATTTTAGATCACAATCCACGCTAGAGAGAGCAGCAGAGACGTAAGCATTGAACACTAGACTCTTCAAGATCTGGTTGCTACCTACTTCTTTGTTTCTTATTGCAGCGGGCCCACACACTCAATCCCAGCCTCTCGTTCGTGCCTCTGTGCCCTTGACCTTTCACTGATCCCCTCCCCTGAGTGACCTCTCTTCTCCCTCCCTTCCTCTTTCCCCCCTGGCCTTGTTCAGCCTGGACAGGAAACCTCTCTCCAAAGAATCGGGTTAAGCATCACTCCCTCTACGACGTCATTCATAGCACCTACGCTATTCGGCTGTACGTTTTTACTGACATGTGTATCTTCGGCTCTTTGAGGGCACAGACCACGTCTCGCTATAACATAGTAATGACTCAATAAATATTAGCTCAAAGAATGTATTTTGCAGACTAAGACTGCAGAGAATGTTTTCTCACGTTCATACTGAAGTAGCAGAGCTGGAACCAGAACTGAAATCAGTTGAGTCTGTCCACCAGAAACAAGTGTCTCATCAAAGGCAAATGGACGTTCATTATCTGCCTGGATCCTGCAGTTATAAGCGTTTATATCATGGGCACAAAGATCATTACATTAATTTACCCCTATCTCATCTATGTATATTTTTTCAAGTGCTAGACCTTTCCATACATTATTTACTCAGGACTTATTTACTCAGAACTTAAATAACTAACAAGTATCAGGGTCGATGAACCAGCAAATTTTCATAAATCTGTGAACTAATTGGTAAAATCAAAGACTTCAAACTGCAATGATATATAATTATGAATAGTTGATTCAAATTAATGCGAATAGTATTTCTCCATTAACAACTAAACTCCAGTTTGTGCCACAAGTTTAAAAAAGCTTACAATAAAAAAAAGAAAGAAAAAGAAGAAAAAAAAGGGCTTTACTAAACTAACAAAGAGGTGCCCGACTCTCTGAGGTAGGCACAGTGGACGCCCTGGTAAAGAAAGATGGCCGTGTGGTCCCTGGCAGTGGGGGGCAGGGCTCCATGGCCTCTGCAGGCTCTGTTTCCCACTTAATTCTGTGACTGAGTAAACACAAGGTTCTATCTTAATGTCCCTTACTACCCATCTGAGGCCAGTCTGAAAGACATTAAAAAAAAGAGTCTAAAAATAAGCATTAACAAAAAGACCCAAAGATAAGTAAAGCGAATGGCATGAAAATAAACAATCTGCTTTACAGGATGAGAGGGACTCATTCTTCAGCTGGTCAAACAAAACGAGGAATCTTTCCTAGCTCCTCTCCTACTTCTTCATGACAAAAGCCATCTTTCCGTCCCATCTCCAGGAATACGCTCCTGGCTATGAAGTCTCCTTCAAGGCCGGACTCGGGATCGAGAAGGAGAAGAGATAATAGGGTGTCTCCTTTCTCATCTACCGAAGATCCTCTTTCTCAGTTTCAGTCTCCCATACGGGGACTCACTTCTTTGTCCATGACCTTGCTGTCAGGAAAAACCGAAAGACTACAGTCAGCAAAAAGACTGCTGGGCATGGTTTCAGTGAAATGCTGGCATTGTCCTAGGGTCCCACAGCGTTACCTCATTCTGTGGGGGTCTATGCCTTGCCCTGTCTTTGACTGGATTACTTTACAACTCTGAATGTTATAGAAAACTGATAGTAATCAAATGATTCTCATCCATTAAAGTTGCAAACGAATGTCATCCTGTGGAGATGCGACTGATGCTTCCCCTTGTCCCCCAGAAATCATTCCAAACATTACACTTGATTGCCCTGTGGATATTGACCAGTTTGGTATCTACTAGGTAAATTCATTTCAGCTTTCAGGGATTGCCTGTTTCTGTCTGTTCTTTGGTTCCTCAGAGCTAGCTGTAAAATCTTCTATGAGTTATATAAATCTTTGATCCATGTTCATGATACATTTGTGTGAGAGTCACTATTTTGAAAATTATCCTTTAACATGGCCACATCCAGGGATACAGCTTATTTGCCTCAACAGGGAAATCATTATTTCTGTGGAACAAAATAACCCTTGCTTTCTCATAGCAGATGATACAGTAACAGAAAAGCCATTTCATTAAAAGAACAAACATGAAATGGAAAGAATGGGCAGATAATTATACTAGGAAAAAAAGCTAAGAATAATTGCTAAAATTGGGCATGGAATTGAGCTCTACATCTCCCGGCAGCAAAGGGAAAAAAAAAAGCAAACAATAATGTAAGAAATGCAAATATCAGGATCAGTTTACCAGTTCATCAGAAGAGATCAAGTTTTTCCTACCACATGCCTGGCTATAAGAGAAATATATAATATGCTTCCATTATAAAAGTCATTCAATGCTAAAAGAGTGGTTTCACAAGAGATACAAAGTCATTCTTCATATGGCTGTTTTTAAAATAACTCAAAATTTAGTGGGATTCAAATATTCTTGAGGAAGAATTCTCTTCCTTTCTTGAGGAGAAAGAAGAGTTTCATTTGCAGCTAATATATAATGGATAACATCTTATGCCATATTTTCACATTTATATGAAATCAAAGTTTCAAATCTGGTAGGCTGATATGTGGTAGAAGATAGTGAACTGGGAGCAAGACTCAGGGGAAAAAAAAAATGACTGAACGATCTCTAAAGAACAGAACCATCCCTACCTGAAGCATTCCTACCCCCCAAGTTTGTGTAGCTTCCCAATGCTGTTCTACGTGAGGCAGTATCCAGAATTTCTACTCAAAACACATAAGAAAATTCTATTAATCATGTAAGCTATGGTTAAAAGCAATAGTTGATTTATTTTTTTATTTGATATTTGCACCCTGCTGAGTTCTAAATGGGTTTAAGTGGTTTATAGGTTAATGCACAGGCCAAATAAATACAGATTCAGGGGAAAATATCTGTTCTAAAGGGAACAAATGGAGCAAAAGCTTTCAGGCATCAGAGCTGAGCACATTACAACACTTAGAGAATAAATTAGCCTCTGCACTTTATGGTCACTAGGGAAAAAATGAGAGCATGCTGGGTAATACAGTTTCTGTTCTCTAATAACATGCACGTATGGATGTAAACATTTTTGTATAATTAAACTTGAATAGGATTTTCAGCAATTACATGTCTTGGTTAAACCTGTATTCTTGTGTTTTGTATAGTAAACCTTTAGTAAATACGGATGAATGAATGAATGAATGAACGAATGAATGAATGAATGAATGAATGAATGAGTAAGTGAGTGAGTGAATCCATATATGAGCAGTGGTTTTCCTCCTCCAAAGAATTTCTGGAACAGAGCCTTACGCACAGTAAGGAGCACCTGGTCAGGTGTGAGTCAGAGATCTGGGTGAGGGCAACAAGTTGTACGGGGCTGGGGAATATATGGGATTGTTGAGCGTCATGAATGTTATTTAAAGAGACGTCCCAGGGAGCCTTCTTTTACATCCCAGGAACTCTTAGTCCGCTATTCCTCTGCACTACAAAGCTATCTAAAACATAATTCATACACACACATGCATATTTATATTCATCTATTTATTTAACAAATATTTATTGAGTATGTCCTCTGTCAGAAGCATGCTGAGGACACCACGGTAAACGAGATGGTCCTGGTCTCTGACCCCACAGATCTAGAGTCCGGCAAAGAGAAGGATCAACGGGCATCCACAGTGCAGAGAAATATGGACAATGATAGAAGAATTATAGGGTCCAGCAGAAGTAGGGGGTCACTAAAACCAAATGTGAGGAAAGTGGACATATTCAGGAAGAAATATCATCTAAGCTGTGGCTTGAAGGAAAAGGATGCCTCGGCCACACAGCATTTGGTGTTGCTATTGCTTGGGGGGATGGGGAAGATGCTGGAGAGAAGGAAAGTATTCTAGGCAGTGGAATGAATTAGAATAAACGAAGACCTAAAAGTTCTAGCTTTAAAACAACGGAATTGCTTTGTAACTCCTCAGATGAAACTCCTAATCTTTGGAGACAGGCTTTTTTCCTGACTCGTGTCTAACTCCCATCTAGGGTTTCTTGAGGGCTGGCTGCCAAGGCCTACCTGGTTTGACCCTCTCCCCTGACGGTGAACGTGCATGTGGATACCACAGAGTAGGAGTCTCCAGGCTCTACCTCTTCTGCCCCAGGATATTCAAGTGGAAAATGTATTCCTTAACCTGCACGCCTCCACTGTAGTACGTCATCCCTATGCTCTCTGAATTTCCTTTAATCTCACATCAAAACGCAAATCTTTTCATTAAAACTCAGAATTAAAGTTACCAAAGTTTACCATAGGAAAATGGTTTGTCAAAATGTTACAATTCTTTTCTTAATATAAATCTTAAAGACAGAATCTTCTTATTATTTTTAAAATCTTCTATCTTCTAGGTAGTGAACAATAACTAAGAGGATAAAATTCTATATGTTCGATTTTTAGTTATTTCATTTTCACTTTTAATAGCAAAACAAATATTCCTAAGGTTTTAAGAAAAAGCACACTAAATATGAGAAATATGAATTTCTCATTATGTCAATTCTTTAAAACATATAATGAAGGCTTCTTGAAAAATGGAATGGAAATTTCTTATCACTCTCAATTTTGTGGACAATTGCTTTTGCCCTTGGGAAACGTGTTCAATTTACTGTAATTATCTGTATGACATATGGCCTTTTTAATAAAAATGAACAAGAGGAACAGGCAGAAAGATGAAGAGAGAATGAAAGAAATCCCTAACAGTAAACTCTAAATTTTGAAAAGGCAGCCCAGTTATTATGTTGTGGTGTATTAAATTATGGGCTACAGCAAGAACATGTTTTACCTATTCAACCAACTTACAGGAGGAAGTGACCACAGAAAACATGGCTTATTATGTTAATGATTATGGAGTTTAAGCAGAAGTAAGGAAAGAGTTGACTGAAACACTAAAAATCCTTTTCATTCATTCATTCATTCATTCAATATTTATTTAGTATATATCTATCAGGTAGTTTGCATTAATCTATTCTCTATCTCCTGGCACAGAGCAGGCACTCAAATATTTACTGAAACAAAAAATAAAAGGAGAGAAGGAAGAGAAGAACTTGTACTGGACTCTGAAAGGCAGAAATACTTTGTCCAGGCAGAAGTAGGGAAGAGTGAGGGAAACAGTGGCAAACACATGGAGATGACAACAAAATATAACCGGTATGTAACAGAGGGATTACACCGGATGGTGGGAAATAAAATTAGAAAGCAGTATAAATTATAGTGAATCTTAAAAGCAACATTAAAAATTCAGACTCAGGGCACCTGGGTGGCTCAGTCAGTTAAGCATCTGACTCTTAATTTTGGCTCAGGTTATGATTTTGGGGTCCTGGAACTGAGTCCTGCCTCGGGCTCCCTGCTCAGCAGGGAGTTTTCTTGGGATTCTCCCTCTGCCCCTCCCTCTGCCCCTCCTGCCTGTTCTCTCTCTCTCAAATAAATTAATTTTTAAAAAGTCCCTTATTAAAGACAAATAATTTCTTTATCTAAAATTCTGCACATTAAAAATTATTTTTCCTCCGTATCACAGACAAATGCACACACAGTTGCTCCCATGCGACGTAATTGTTCCCACTTTATTTTCTAACTTGATTACTGACATCTACATGGTATTCATTCTTGCACATTTATTTTTACTGATCTTGTTGAACTCATAATTTTCAATAGGTTTAAAGTTGATGTTCTGGATTATAACACTGACAATAATATAGCGTGGACATGAATACCTCTGTCAATATTTATACCTTTTAAAGAGATTTATATACCATTTTGTTTTCTTCTATTACTAATTGGCTATGCCTTTTAGAACCATGTTGATTATCCTAGTGAAGATGGTAATTCTCATCTTGTTCCTACCTTTAATGATGCCACTGATAGATTTCAGGTCAAGGACTAACAAAATCAGATTTGTATTATGGAAAGCTCTCCGCAGAAGCAGCGTTGAGAACCAGCTGAATGATGAAAAGGGCTTAAAGACCAGTTAGGAGACTACTGCAGCAACTATGGCAGAGATGCCAATAAATGCTTATCTAAGGCAGTGGAGCTGGAAGGCAATGGTCCAGATCCCAGAGATACTGGTGAGGAGGAATTTATAAACTTGATGGCCACTTGAATTTAGGAGACAAACAAACTAGGATGACTTCTCAGGTCTGGTCCATCATGCAATCAATTAAGCAGTTAGGAACACCAGAGGAAAAATAAGACCTCCATTGCAACCACACAGTAAACGCAATTGGATAAATGGGACAAGCATCACTAGCATATAATTAAATGAACTGGATATTAAAGGATGTCTACTTTTGTAAGGAGGATAAAGAAGAAACTTGGAGATGAAGACATCTGGCAAAGTGGTAAAGTAGATGAGGTTAGTATAGTTAGCATTAAAGCAACCGGATGAGAAGATTTTTCCTAAACAAATCTAAATTATATAGCTTAAGAAGAAGGAAGTCTGGGAAAAGGCTAACTTGGTTTTCAGGAGTTTCCTTGTGCCTTTTTGGGCTTAACTTCAATTGAATGATGAAAGGGAGACAGATGCAAGGTGTAAAAAGAGAATGCTGATTTTGAGAGAGTAAAAGCAACAGGTAAATCTACTAATTCTTGATGTCTAATAATGGAAGAAAAGCCAAATTTACTGGTAGGGAGATAGGACAGTGAGGTCAAGTGAGTTTTGAAAACAGAGAACAGAACTGGCTGAAGACCTAAAGCACAGTGTACATCTGAGGCAGCAAAGACCTAGATGAGGAAGCTAGTGAGAAAATCAGGAACCCACCGGAAAGGGGAGAAACAGAGATAGAACATAAATATTGTGAGGTGACAGAGATGGAAGAAGATATTCATTCTTGTCTATTTTTACAATTAAGTAGCAAGTGAAGTCACGTGTCCAGATTGTTAATGATACTGTGGGAGGCTGAGAAAAGATGGTGTGGAGAATGGGCTAGAAAATCAAAATGACTTCAAACGTAAGGACCAAGAGCCCAGACGAAATTTTCGTGAAAAAGTAATTTGTAGTGTGCCAAATCAGCATTTTTGCTTGGTTTCTAAGAAGTGATAACAATGCGTAAGAAAGTGTGTGATTCAGGATTGGCAGCCGAGGCAGCAGAGACTAAGATGTCAGTACTTTTGGAAGCTCTCACTGCAAGGGCTGTCCATGAAGCACAGCGGGCAGTAGGTTAACACATGCAACTTAGGGACGCGCTAAGGTCCTACCAAGCTGGGCCTGGGAATGTTTTACAGCTGGGGGATAACAGGCCCTTGTTAGATGATTTTCAGCTAAAAATCATACAATTCTAAAAGGATCGATGAGGGAACAGCAGAGACTAATGCCTGAGGACACTGGATGCTTCTGGCACATGTTATTTTCAGCTCTAAAGCTAGTCTGTGACAGATGCAGAAAATACCACCTCAGATAAAAGGTGAAAAGGATTTAGTTATCTTATCTATCAATAATGCTGGTCTTCTTTTAAAATTTAATTTTCCAGCTTCATACTGAGAATTGCAAAACATTTTTCTCCACTGTCAACCCATAAAGCTGGTATCTAAGACAGTGGGAACAGAGATTTGAATCAAAACATTAGCTGAATTTTAAAATGATGTCTAATTTTTATTTTATTTTAATTTAATTTAATTTATTTATTTGACAGAGAGGGAGAGATCACAAGTAGGCAGAGAGGCAGGCAGAGAGAGAGGAGGAAGCAGGCTCCCCACTGAGCAGAGAGCCCGATGCGGGCCTCGATCCCAGGACCCTGAGATCATGATATGAGCCGAAGGCAGAGGCTTTAACCTGCTGAGCCACCCAGGTGCCCTAAAATGATGCCTAATTTTTAAAAATTTCACTATAAATTTATTTTTTTAATTGAGATTAACATATTACATTAGTTTTAGGTGTATAACATGTTTCAATATATGTATGTATTGCTAATATGTTTTCTACTCAAATGTCAACAAAGTCAAAGATACTTTTAAAAACATGCCTATGGAACTGGTTTAAACCAGAGCCAAATCTAATCATCTTCCATTGAAACAAAATGAAAATATACAAAAATTTTTTTTGCCCTATTTAAAAAAAAATCTTTATAGTATATATATGTTCCTATCATGGATAGTTCAGGATATTCATTCATTTAAGATTACATTTACCAAGAATTTTAGGAGTCCCAGAAGATAGATTTACATATGTAATATAACCACAACTATGAAAAATATGCATATGGGAAATGACTAGAAGAAAAGTTACTTTGGGGAAGGATGGGGGGATGGCAAGATGTGGAAGGAAGCATGAGAGAACTTTCTGGGATTCTGGTAGGGTTCCATATCTTAACCTGAATGGTTGTTACTCAGGTGGTCATTTCTTGATACCTTATTGAGCAGCTCACTTAAAATATGTGTATTTTCCAACAAGGGTGTTACACTTCAAATAAAAATTTCTAAAAAAAAACCGAAAAGAAACATATTAATACGGTATAATAGAGATTCTTTCTAAAGTGCCAGGATGATGGGTAATCTTTTCTCTTTCTTCTGAATGTAATTTCCCAATTTCATCATGAGAAAAAAGATCAACTTTATTAAACATACAGAGATTCTATTTCAGAATGAACTAATAAAGTCTACTTTAAAAGAGATTAAAAAGAGAAATAACTGTCTCCCAAAAGGCATGGGTAACAATATGTAAACCTATACCCAGATTATAAATACTAAATTAAATATCAATGAGCATTCAAAGGAGCAGAGTTGATACTGCAGAGCACAAAGTCAGGAATTCTAAAAATATATTAATACAGAAAACCCCAATTATACAAATGGGTATATTACAGGTCCAGAATCATATGCCTAAAAACAGAAAAAGGGTATCCGATTTAGAAATAATAAGGATAAGAGAGAAAAGAGAAAATGCCAGGGCTGTACAAATCATGATCAGAGGGGGAAAAAAAATCAAAGAAAACTTTTCTGAACTGAAAGGTAACTTCAGCCTGGTTAACAAGAGAGGGGATAGAGCATTTCTCAGCAATTATCCTCAAAGAATGACCCTAGTTACTTATTTGTCAAGTTTTAAACCTTTAAAGACAAGATCTTACGTCTATCAGGAAGAAAGGAGGTATAAGAATGCTTTTGGATCTCATTTTTCAGATCTCTAAGAAAGAAGAAGCTAAAAAGAAAAAAGGAATTATAAATATAAAAACTCAGATAAATCTCTTTTAAAATAGAGGATATATGAAGACACAAAGACCTAACGTAACACCAGCAAAGTCCAACAGCTGTTAAGATCACTAGAGAAAACAAGTTTCTGAAAACAGATGGCAAGGTATTTTCTCAAAGGTGAGAGGAAGATACTTTCTAAGAGAATAAAACATAAACAAAGAGTGAAATTAAAATATAATCAGCATACTTAACCACATGTTGTAAGAATAAAGGATAAATATGTCAAAAATAAACTACCAACTATACCAACAAAAGGTTAATGTGATAGATTTTAAATGGTTACAAATTCTTTGCAGCTACTCCCATCAAGAAGTGGAGTCTATTTTTCTTACTCTTTGAATCTGAGCTGGCCTCATGACTTGCTTTGCAACAGATGGACTGCTGCATGAACTTCGAAGTCTAGTCCTGGAGATGCCTGGCAGCTTTTACTCTTGCCCTGTTGGAAACCTATAACCACTAAGTAAAGAAGCCTGGGCTCATCTAGAGACACATGACTCAAGAGACACAAGACGACAACAAGCAACGCACCCTGGACACGTGAGTGAGGCCTTCTTAGACCACTCAGCTCTAGTTAAGTCACGAGATGACTGGAGTCACACAAAAGACCCCAGGGGAGACCAATAGAACTGGTTGGCTGAGCCCAGCCCAAATTGGTGACTCACAGAATGGTAGGCAAAGGAAATTGATGTTTAAGCCATTAAGTCATAGAAGAGTTTGTTCGGAGTAGGTAACAGAGATAAAATAAGTGAGAGAAAAATAGGGCCATGCATCAAGAACTTGATCTCTTGCATCTCCCTACAAAGGAGTTTAGTGCTACTTGGCAAAAACATAAATTAATACTATAAACAATACAAATGTTTGTGTTAAAATGTGTTCATGCTAGATATACAAAGAAAAATAGTGGTTGAGGTCATCATCTTAGTTCGATAAAAAGAGGAAGGGGGTGCCTGGTGGTTCAGTGGGTTAAGCGGCTGCCTTGGGTTCAGGTCATCATCCTAGGATCCTGGGATCAAGTCCCACGCTGGGTTCCCTGCTCAGTGGGGGGATCTGCTTCTCCCCTGCCATCTGCCCCTTCTCCCTACTTATGTTCTCTCACTCTCTCTCTCTTTCAAATAAATAAAAATCTTTAAAAAAAGGAAAAAAAATTTTAAAGATAAATTTATAGAGAGAAGAATAGACAAACTTGTCACTGGAAATACTATATGGAAGGTAACAAATTCTAGATCTTGGGAGTTAGAAAAACTTCTTCTTTGGGAATGCCTGGGTGGCTCAGTTGGTTGAGCAGCTGCCTTCAGTTCAGGTCATAATCCCAGGGTCTTGGAATCAAGTCCTGCATCAGGCTCCTTACTCAGCAGGGAAACTGCTTCTCCCTCTGCCTGCTCTGCCTGCCACTCCCTCTGCTTGTGCTCACTCTCTCTCTCTCTGACAAATAAAATCTTAAAAAAAAAAAAAAAGAAAGAAAGAAAGAAAAGAAAAGCATCTTCTTTGAATCCCAAATCCAATAGGTTACAAAATCTGGACCTAATGAGTTTCTCAAAGCCTGTCACATATCTACGACATTTAATCTATCTTTTAATTTGGATGTTCAGACCATTTACATTTTTCCATTCTTTTCTCTTTCTTTTCTTTTCTTTTTTTCTCTTCTCTTCTTTTCTTTCCTTCAGCAAGCTCTACAGCCAACATGGGGCTTGAATTCATGACCCTAATACCAAGAGTTGCATGCTCTACCGACTGAGACACCAAGACACTCCTAGACCATTTATATTTAATATAATTGTTGAAATAGTTTGATTTAAAAGTTTCCACATATAAGACTGTGTCCTTGGCAAAGAGAGATTAACCTTACTTCTTTTCCAATTGAGATGCTTTTCATTTCTTTTGAATGACTGCTCTAAAACTTCCAATATTATGTTTAATAGAAATATTGAAAGCAAGCACCTTGTCTTCTTGATTTTAGAGGAAAAGCTTTCGGTTTTCACCACTCAAGATGATGTTGGCTGTAGGTTTTTCTATAGGGGTTTTATTATGTTGAGGTAGTAATTTTTTATAATTATCTTCATGATTGGCTTAATAGTTACAGCTCTTTTTCTAAAACTTCTTAAATGTTAACATAGGGTTTACAATAAACATCTTGAATTTATCACAATCTACCTTCAAATACTATATCACTTCACATATAGTAATAACTTCATAGTAGTGTACTTCCAATTTTTCCCTCATTTTATTATTGTCATACATTTTACTTTTGCATATACTATGAACTCTATAATATACTGTATGCAAATATATTGCATACAATACTATTTTTGCTTTAGGAAAAAATTTTCAGAGTGATAAAATTAAGTTAAAAAGTATCTTGTATATTTACTTCATTTTTGCCATTTCCAGTCACTTTATTATTATTTTTTCTTTCCTTCCTCTCTTCCCTTCCTTTTCCTTCCTTCTGTCCTTTCTTTCTTCCTACCTTCTTCCCTTCCCCCCTTCCTCCATCTGTCTGCCTCTTTCTTTTCATTTTGGTCTGCGTATATTTCTTCTGACATTTCTTGTAGCACAGATATGCTCTCAGCTTTTGTCTGAAGTTTCCTTAGTTCCTCTTTTTAAAACTGGTTTTATTTACTTATTTGCGAGAAAGGGAGCAGAGCATGTGAGAGAGAGCACAAGCGGTGGGAGCGGCAGAGAAAGAGGGAGAAACAGACTCCCCGCCGAGGAGGAGCCTGACAGGGGGCTGGATCCCAGGACCCAAGGAATCTTTGACTTAAGCGGCTTAGCCCTGAAGGAGCCCCCTTTATTTCCTCTTTATAGTCAAAAGATTCCTCTTTATATTCTTCATTTAGTACTTTAAAAAGACATTTCTTTGTCTTGTGGCTTGCATAGTTTCTGATAAGAAGTCTTCTATAATTTTTACATAGATGCTTCTGGGTAATGTTTCTTTTTTCTATCTGCCTTTAATATTTTCTCTTTAATCTTTGGTTTCTAGTAGTTTGAATATGGGTATGCCTTGATGTGTCGGGGTTTTTTGTTTAAATCCTGTTTGTTAGGGTTCTCCAGGATTCTCAAGCCTGTGATTTGACTTTCATTATTTTTGGAAAATTCTCTTTAAATATTTCATCTTCCTATTTGCTCTCTCTTCTTCAGGACTCCAATTACATATATGTAAGAACACCTGATATTATCCCACAGACACTAGATGCTAATCTCCTTTCTATCTCTATAGACTTGCCTTTTCTGGACATTTTATATTAATGAAATTATACATTATACCGTCTTTGCATCTAGTTTCTTTCATTAGCATAATGCTCTGGACATTCATCCATGTTGTAGCACGTATCAAATTGTTCCTTTTTATTCCTGAATAGTATTCCACTGTATTGCTATACCACATTTTGTTTATCCATTCAGCAGCTGACTGACATTTGGATTGCTCTCACTTTCCAGCTATGAACATTCATGTGCAAGTCTTTGTGTCGATCTATATTTTCACTTCTTTTGGTTAAATATCTACAACTCTAATTGCTGAGATAAATGGTAAATTTACTTTAACTTTTTAAGAAACTGTCAAACTTTTCCACAGTGACTGCAACATTTTACATTTCCACTAGCAATACATGGGAATGTCCCTTTCTTGAACCGCCTTCTTCTTTGAACTTCAAAGATACTATAACTTTTGTAATTCTTCTTTTACCTCACTGACCATTCCTTCTCAACCCACTTTGCTGGATTCTCTTCTTTCAGACTTCGAGAGTTTCTTCTGAGCCTCTTCCTCACATATACACTCTCTAGATAATTTTAATCTGCCCCCCAAATTTTAAAATCATTTTTATGCCAAAACTCCCAAATTTGTATGTTACCCTAAACTCTTGCCTGAGGTGGACAAGCCTAAATATGTTTACCTAGCATCTCCATTTTAATGTCTAACAGGAGACCTCTCCAACATAACTCTTGATTGTTCCCTGTCCCAAATTATCTCCTCTTTCCCATCTCAGTAAATTAAACCATTGCCCACCTGTTTTCCTAGGTCTAAATCTTAGGAGTAGTCATTGATTTTCTGTTTCTCTCATAGCCCATTTCTAACCCATCAGCAAATCCTACTCACTATCCCCAAGGTAAATCATGTGAAATTTCCAATAATCTTATATGGCTCAATCTAATGTATTATGAATCTTTCCATCTCAATATTTCTTAGATTTTAAGTTACCATTATCTTTTTTTTTTAAGATTTTATTTATTTATTTGAGAGAGAGAGAGAGAGCACAAGCAGGGGGAGTGGCAGAGGGAGAGGGAGAAGCAGGCTCCTGGCTGAGCAGGGAGCCCAACACGGAGCTCAATCCCAGGACCCTGGGATCATGACATCCAAAAAAAAAAGCTTAACCAACTGAGCCACCCAGGCGTCCCTTAAGTCACCACTATCTTTAACCTGGATTACTTCAAGAGACTCTAAGTTGCCCTCCCAGCTTTCAATCTTACCTGTCCTCTATTCTGCCACAACAGGCAATATGATTTTTTTTTTTTTTTTTTTTTTTTTTAACGTAGGCTCCATGTCTAGCAAGGATCCCAATGCAGGGCTTGAATGCACAGCACTGACATCAAGCCCTGAGCTGAGATCAAGAGTTGGATGCTTAACCAACTGAGCCACCCAGGTGCCCCCAGAATGATCTTTTAAAAGCACAAATCACTGGACAGCCACATGTAAAAGAATGAAACTGGATCACTATCTTATCCCATAAATAAAAATTAACTCAGCATGGACTAAAGACTTGAATGTAAGACTTGAAACCATAATACTCCAAGAAGAAAACACAGGTAGTAAGCTCCTTGACATAAATCTTGGCAACAAGTTTTTAGATCTGACTCTAAAAGCAAAGACAAGGGGAACTACATCAAACTAAAAAGCTTCTGTACAGTAAAGGAAATAATCAACAAAATGAAAAGACTGAATGGGAGAAAATATTTGCCAATCATACGATAAGGGGCTAATATCCAAAATATATAATGAACTCACACAACTCATTAGCAAAAACACACACAATCCAACTAAAAAACAGGCAGAAGCTTTGAACAGACGTTTTCTGAAGAAGAAATACAGATGGCCAACATGAAAAATGCTCAACACTGCTAATCATCAGGGAAATGCAAATCAAACCACAATTAGATATCACCCCACACCTGTTAGAATGGCAATCATCAAAAAGATAAGAAATAGTAAGTGTTGGCAATTATGTAGAGAAGAGGGAACTCTTGTAAACGATTGGTGGGAATGTACACTGTGTAGCTGCTATAGAAAACAATATGGAGGTTCCTTAAAAAATTAAAAATAGAACTACCATATAATCCAGCAATTTTACTCCTTGGTATATATCCAAAGAAAATGAAAAAACTAATTTCAAAAGATATATGTACCCCTATGCTCACTGCAGCATTATTTACAATAGCCACAACATGAAAACAACTAAGTGTCCATCAATGAATGAATGGATAAAAAAATATGGTAGGTGTATGTATATATACAGACATATATACATATATAAAATTAAGCTATAAAAAAGGATGAAATCTTGCCATTTGTGATCATATGGATGGACCTTCAAGTCATTATGTTAAGAGAAATCAGAGAAAGAAATACCATATGATTTCACTTTCATATGGAATCTTAAAAGATCCCAAAACCAAAAAACAAAGCAACCAAGTTCATAGATATAGAGAACAGACTGGTGGTTGCCCAGAGGCGAGGGGTAAGGAGCTGGAGAAATGGATGAAAGGGGTCAAAAGGCACTAACTTTCAGTTACAAAATAAATAGTCCTGGGGATTTAAAATGGTACAGCGTGGTGACTATAGTTAATAATACTGTTTTATATATTTTAAAGTTTCTATGAGCGATCTTTTCTTTTTTTTAAGATTTTATTTATTTGACAGAGAGAGAGACAGCGAGAGAGGGAACACAAGCAAGGGGAGTGGGAGAGGGAGAAACAGGCTTTCCGCCGAGCAGGGAGCTCAATGTGGGGCTCCATCCATCCCAGGACCCCAGGATCATGACCTGAGCCAAAGGCAGATGCTTAATGACTGAGCCACCCAGGCGCCCCTCTGTGAGAGATCTTAAAAGTCCTCATCCCAAGAAAAGCATTTTTTTTTATAACTGTGTGATGAGAGATGTTAACTAGATTTATTGTGGTGATTATTTTATAATATATACAAATGTTAAATCATTATGTTATATACCTGAAATGTCAATTATACCTCCATAAAGAAAATCCACAAATCAATTTCTATCATTCTTCTGTTTTTCATTCTCCACTGACAATTACAAAGGAAACCAAACACAGTATGATCTACACGTCCCTCCACAATTTGGCCCCTGCCTACCTCCTATCACTTTCCCACTCATTCAGTAGGCTCCAGCCACACTGGCCTTCTTTCTGTCCCTTAACCATAACAAACCCTTTACCATCTCAAGGACTTGACTGTTGTTTCCTCTCTGAAAAACACTCTTCCCTTAGATTTTTGGACGACTGGCTTCATTATTCAACTATCAGCTTACATTTCACTTTTCTTAGAGTCTTCCCCAGACCATTTAAGCAAAAGTACCCTATCATTTTCAATCAAATTGCTCCAATTCTGAGCAGCATTTATTACCATATAAAATCAAATTTTGGCTTATTATTTGATTTCTCCCATATATGTAAGCTCCATGACAGCATGAACCAAGTTGGCTTTATTCGCTGGTTTATTCTTTGTGCCTAGAACAATGCCTAGCCTTCAGTAGGCCCCTGACAAATATGAATGAATACATATTTCCTACAGCATCCTTTGCTTCCTTCTGTTTTAACATTTATCACACTATACTGTAATTACCTGTCCTACACAGCTGTGGTAGATAATAAATGTGACCAAAAGAAGTTAGAGAATCGATGAATGTCAAAGAGCATTAAGAGAAACCGAAAAATAGAGAACTCTGTAATAATACTTTCCAAGGATTAAAAAAACATTAATAATAAAAGATGCTTTAACTAAAAAAACTCAATATTTCATTTGTATGGCCTACAATACATAGCAAAAATTATATAAAGCAAAGTTGACTAACCTTGAAGAATGGGGAGAAACATAAAATTTAGTTGATAATCTCAACACTCAACTTTTAAAAATATGACAAGTAAACAAATATATTTTCTTAAATTCTAAGTTGAATAATAAACCATAAGCAAAGAAGAAACCATTTCTTTCATTCTCAAGTACTAGCCGTGCTCCCTCCCACCCCAGGGTCTGTGATACACTATTGCTTTTGCCTATTTATGATATTCCTCTGTCTCTTCACTAGTTAACACTTACTAGTCAGATCTCAGATGAGCCTCACTGCCTTACAGATGTTTTATACAGGTCAAACATCTATCCTAATTATGAACCTCTGAGGAGCAATGTACTTCTCCTTCAGAGGCCCATCACAGCTGTCTCTTCACATTCATTTGTGAGATTAGTTGATAACAATGGTAGACTAAATGGTTTATGAAGACAGGGCCCACGTTTACTTTCATTCCTCACTGAATCCCCAGTACCTAGTACAAGTCCAACACACAAAAATATCTGTGGAAAGTAAATTAATGAGAGGGAGTGGTCTTATTTTTAAGGTCCTTCCTAATCCCAAGATTCTGTCCCACTATGAGTTAACTCAGTGGAGATTTTTAGTATAATTGAACTGTGTATTATGCCATTGAATCTGATGCTTCTTTAGAGCTCAAAGACCCCTGCTTCTCCATTCCTATTTGCTCTCATTGGCAACTATTTCCTTAGTACAAATGGAATTTGGTTATTCAACTGGAAGAGATGGGTAGCAGTCACCAGATTATAAAAATATGACCAATACAGAATGATTAATAAATATGATTAATAAATCCTCTGAAAACAAAGTTCCTTTTAATAAGGTGGTCTATGTGTGGAAGATTTAGGAAACACTTGGCACTCTGGGCGAGGAACTGCCATGATCATGTACATCGAAGAGGCCACAGTCTGGGACACATAAAGTGCAGGTTAACAGAACTACATGAGAAGGAAAATATTTACTTAGGGTCCTCTGTTTGGTACTGCCACATTTCAGTAGGTACACTGCAACTTTTTTTAACTAGGACAGCAAACAAGTACAACTATTTTATTAAAAATCATCTACAATAAATATATTTCTCAGAAAAGGAACAAGTTCATTTGAAGCACACTGTATTTACATTAAAAATAATGCTATTTCGCCCATCACTATTTCAGTTTCTTCTCAGATGCCATTCAATCATTTAAAAATACTTATTCTAATGTTAATGAGAATAGTCTAATGTCTAATAAGAATACTTAATGTATTTCTTTTTGAGAATATTTTATAATGAGAATCGTCTTAAGTTCCTAAAATAAAAACAACAACAACAACAACTCTCCATTTAAGTTTAAGAATACAGTAATAAGAAATAGGATTTGCTTTTGGTCCAAGTTCTAAAATTCATCATAAAAACATAATTCCTTAGTCATACTCTAGAATTTCCACACATTATTTTGTTTGATGATTATGTTGGTGTTTTCACATAGGCTGTGTTATAAAAAGTATCTAATCACTCAACATACTGTGGTGTTTCTGACCTGAGTTTATAATTTCCAAAATTGAAACAGCATAAAAAACAACCCTGAAGTATATTTAAAGTCCAAAATATTGACTGTCAAGTCCTCAAGAGAACAAAAGGGGGAAAATACGAAGTTTATTAATTTTTTTAAGATTTACTTATTTTTAGAGAAAGAACGATTACGTGCACGAATTGGGGGTGGGGGGAGGGAGAGAAGCAGACTCCCACTGAGTGCAGAGCCTCACACTTGGGGTTGATCTCACGACCCTGAGGTCATGACCTGAGGCAAAATCAAGAGTCCATGCTTAACCAACAGAGCCACCCAGGTGCTTCTCAAGCATAATTAAAACAGTAGCCATTCTACTCTACCTGGTTCCTCACTGGACGCCTCTCTTTTGACATGGGGAGTGGAGAGGATGGTGATAGTCCTGAAAGGAAAATGACCTACCCATCATCTCAACTGCTCAGTGAGACAGCTGAATTGGAACCACACTCCTGACTCTCACCAACCTCTGAGGGAGGACAAGCCATCCCCATTCCATTCTTTTCTTGTCACCCTTTCTATTGGGAGAGGTCTGCTCAAATCCTCAAGTTTATGTAACAAAAGAGATCAAGTTAATTAAGTAAATGTACTTTGTTCTGCCCTAAAGGCAAAAGAGTGTTACTGACAGCAGCACACACCAGACATAGAGCTAGCTGCAAACTGTGTGGTAAGAAAAACATCAGGAGATCGCACCCATTACCTGAGTAGGACTCTGAAGACTTAAATCTAAACCACAAGTAAACTCTGTATGATGTTCCACTGTTTCAAGAAGAGGGTCAGGCTTTGAAAAGTTCCAGAATCTGTGAATATAAACAGAAAGAAATCATTTAAGTGCTAAACTACCCAAAAATGTATCTAAGAAAAAACAGGTATTTACCATAGCAGGGTCTTTATCAAGGCAGCTTCAACCAATTCATAAATACAGAGCCCCACTACTGATCTACAGAAAAAAAAAAATCTAATAAAGAAAAAATGTACTCCATCCTATTATATAAAAAAATGAAATTATTAATCAATCTATCCTTTTAAAGATTATTCCCATTAGGATACCTTGTAGGATAGAAGCTTAACAAGTTTTAGTTAAAAAAAATTTTTATATTACACAAGGACATTTAAGATGAGAGATATTACGCTTTTGTAGCAATTTCTAAAAGCATTCATGACAGTAAAATAAGGATATTGGATTATAAGAACTCTAACATTTTGTGATTTTTAAATACTTCATTTCTCAACATCTGATATGAAAAGATCTTAGATTTAATTTACATTTCAACAGCAATTCAGATTCTTTAAAAAGAATCTGTTCTATTATGAAAATCTCGGTAATTCTGAAAAATCTCTTTCTTTCTTTCTTTCTTTTTTTTTTTGAGGCACAGCCTTGCTTATAGATTCCGCATCAATGTAATTTCTAGAGTCAAGATACTGAAATGTGTTTTCCTGGGCCAATATTAAGTATTCTATTTATCCTCTATAGACTGGGAGTGGTAATATTTACCATAATATGTCTCTGATTTCTACTATACAGATAGGAACTTGGCCCTATTTTCAATATACAAAATAGTACTTTATTTCTAAAGCTTTATTTGCTCATCATCTTTCTTATTTGACTCTAAACACTCCATAAAAATGGCACATTCAGGACCATAGAGTCATACTCCAATTCAGCCTCCCTAATGATCTGCAACATGGAACACACTGAAGGCTTAGCAGATCTCTTTGAAAGAGAGTAAATACACAGAACCAACAGTCATAGTTTGTTTAACCTGGTGGTATTATTTCCCTAATAAATACAGGGTTGGTCTTATTAAGTTTGAAAAGGATTGTTGCTATGGATAAACCACTGTGTGGGTACCAGAGAGACAATGAATAAATAGCTTATTTATCAGATTACTGAAATCTACAAAATATTTAAGGAGAGTGATTTTACTTTTGAAAATTTTCTGTTCAAATAAATGAGGGAACAGGCTGTAGTCCTTCTCAGAAATAGTAATAGTGGCCTCCACTGTCTTTGCATATTTGTTCCTTTGGTTCTAGAGACAGATACTGTACTGAAATCTAATTTTCTAGATTTTGATAATGTTTATATAAGCAAAAGTAAATAAGTCATCATGTAATTTCATTTCTAGAACATGGTTATTCACTGATTTGCATTATTTGAAACAGTAATCAAATGATTTTGTATATACCCACTATGTTCCAAAAAATATTCAAAATGGTTTTAAAAATGAGTATCTAATATGGCCAAAAAATGAGTTAAAGGAAAAGGACAGGAAAGTAAATTTGAACCTGCAATGAGATTGATAAACAAAAATAAAGAACATCCTCAACATCTCTGTAGGAAACACAGAAATGCTGCTTCAAAGGCTGCTGCTCATGAGTCAATGGCATCACCCCAAAGGACAGGGTAGCACAATCATTCTACGGGAAGGTCAATTTAATCTAGGTATTCAGCTTTCTGATCACATTTGGGATTTAGATTCTATTTCAATAGAATAGATGAGCACTTGTCTTCAGACCAACCATAAAAATTGGCTGGTGAATTTCAGCAGAACTTTTTAAGGATAATAAAAGCAAAAGGGTTCATTTGTATCCTCCTGACAAGTTCCTGGAATGCAGTTTTTGTTATTATTTTGTTGTTTTGAGCTAGTTAAGAAAACGGTGGCACTGAGGACAAAAACAGGTGGGCCTTATGAAAACTAGGATGTCCAATCAGAATGCATGTGTGAAAACATCCAACTTTAGCTTTAAAATATGGTAAGGGAAGTCATGCATGCAAGAGGGCTGAAATTCTACTCAAAAAGTCAAGGCGAGGGCCCCTGCTTGGCTCAGTCCAGAGAGTGAGTGACTCTTGATCTCTGGGTCGTGAGTTTGGAGCCCCACACTGGGTATAGAGATTACACCAATAAATAAAACTTAAAAAAAAAAAAAGTAAAGCTGAATTTGCTCTAATACATAGCTTAACAGGCAGTCAAGGTGCCATACAACTCCACACCGGAGTCACACCCACCCTAACTTTAACCTGGGAAAAACTATCAGGTATTTACCTGCAATCTGCAAAACACTCACCAAACAAGATGCATGCTACAACTCTAAGGATGCTATTTGGTGAAGGAAGGGTTAGTCTAGCGAATGTCACAAAAGTGCTACTGGTCTATTACATCTGATAGAAATTATGTAATACACAAATTATGCCTATTATGCATATGATGGTACAAAAATTATGAGAGGTTCACTTCCAGCAGGATGGCTGATTAGGTGTCTAGAACAACATTCTTACTGAAAAAAAATCCTAGAAAATAACATAAAAACAAACACCATCATGAAAACTTCCTAGGAGCATCAGTGAGGCGCTCTCAGATCAAAAGTACCAAAGCTCAGAGCAGGACATTGACCAAGAGCCAGCTTTTGCCTTGAGAGGCTCTGCTGAACAGGGAGAAGTGGAACTTCAATTTTCTAAATCTCGAGGGGATCAGGAGCCAGAAAAATCAGCAAGATTAATATTAATATTTATAACTTAAAAATAATTTTCAGAAAGCTAAAATATCTTAACAAAAATATCGAGTTAAAGACAGTAAGTGGCACAAGCTACGTAGGTTGAGAAAACCAAAAGCTAAGCAATGCATCTATACACTATGGATATTATTAATAACAAAAGAAATATGTTTTTTTTTAAAGATTTATTTATTTATTTATTTGACACAGAGAGAGAGATTACAAGTAGGCAGAGAGATGGGCAGAGAGACAGGGAGAGGAGGAAGCAGGCTCCCCGCTGAGCAGAGAGCCCGATGTGGGCCTCGATCCCAGGACGCTGAGATCATGACCTGAGCCGAAAGCAGAGGCTTTAACCCACTGAGCCACCCAGGCGCCCATATGTGGTTTTTTTTTTCCTCATTCCTACTCTGCAATGGCAACCACTGTTAATAGTTCAATGTGGACACTTCCAGAACCCCGTTTCATGTTTTTCCATTCCAGTTCTGCTAGGAAGGGGTGAGCAGTAAGGAGGAGGTGAGCATTTCTCCACATTTTCTCACATTTGCAAGTAAGGGGGTAGACAAGGTCTCTCTCTGCAATCCTCTGGAATCAAAGGTCTTCTAAGTTCTATATATCTGAGGGCCCTCATGTGCCTATCATACAAGTAAAATAGGCTCCTTTTGTTGGGAGAAGTCAGGCTCCATATATCATTAAGCAGTAAATAAGGCATGTTACTGTTAAGTGCAATGTTTGTTTTGGTCCAGCACATATACGACTTGGTGCCTTTTTGTCTCTTTGCTGATGAAATCACTGACTATTCTCTCTCATGAGAAGTAAATATACTGGACAGTCTTCCAATGATTAAAAATATTACAAAACTGTAGGAACATTTTTCATTTAAATTGGAGATGGAGAGAGAGAAATTCATCACAGTACAAGGTCTTGTTTGAGTTCCTTTTTGTCTTCTGATTCTACACTTCTTTAATAAAGCAACTATGTAGCACTATGTTAAATAAAACATCCAAACTATTTTGAAAATTAAGTTGAAATTATTTTTAACTTTACTAAAATGTAATCTGAAATCCCTAAACTAACACTCTTAAAATTTAGCCAACATATGAGTTCAGTAGAAGGTTTATGATATTTTTCAAAATTCTTCGTTTCCTTTCCTGTTGTCAACTTATGAGTTGGTCCATAATTCTCTGTGAGTCTTTCCTAACTATAATAAAAAAAAGATGCAGAAAAAATGTTGGCTCCTTTTCCTTGCCTTACATGTACATTAATTTTAGTCAAGCTGAATTTTAATTAATTTTAGTCACATTAATTTTAGTTGTTTTTAAAATTCTAAGCAAATTGAATAATTATAATTCCGTTTGTACTGCTTTTGTCTAGTGTTCTCTAGAGTGCTGAGCAAAAAACATCACAACAGCTTGTTTTCGCGTCACTTAATTACTTGTTCATTCAACAATTTGTGAGTTCTCAGATGTGCCAGGCACTGTGTTGGGTGCCAGAAGCAAGAGAGACATGGCCTCAGCATTCCTGTGGCTTTGGTTTGGCGGGGATAGACAGACATTCTTGAAAAGACCACAGAAACATAAATGTCATTGCAACTGACAAGTACCCCCAAAGATAATGTGGGATGGTATAAGAATGATATCCTGGAGCACCTGGGTGGCTCAGTCGGTTGAGCACCTGACTCTTGGTTTTGGCTCAGGTCATGATCTCAGGGTCCTGGGATCGAGGCCCGCATCGGGCTCTCTGCTCAGTGGGGAGCCTGCTTCCTCCTCTCTCTCTGCCTGTCTCTCTGCCTACTTGTGATCTCTCTGTGTCAAAAAAAAAAAAAAAAAGATTTAGAGAACAGCTGGCCCCTTGTCAACAGGGAGCAGAAAGGGTCAGATCACACAGGTCTTTTAGCATCCGTGAGGAATTTGGGATTTTCCTTTAAGTATAAAAAACAAAACAAAAGGAAACAAATTAAAACAAACAAACAAACGAACAAACAAAAAACTGAAGGAGAACGGTGCCTGGGTGGCTCAGTTGGTTAAGTGTCTGCCTTCGGCTCAGGTCATGATCCCAGTGGGATCAAGCTCCACATCAGGCTCAGTGCTCAATGGACAGCCTGCTGCTCCCCCTGCTTGTGCTCGCTCTCTCTCTCTCTCTCTCTCTCTGTCAAATAAATAAATAAAATCTTTTAAAAAAACAAAACCGACGAAGGTTTATATACTCGGTTTTACTTTCTTCAAAAACATTTTCTTGGTAAACTTTTAAATGTTATAATAGTTTCAAATCTGCAAAGGACTTGTGAACAAAGTAGAGTTCCCACATAGTATGACCCCATGTAGTATGGGTCCAAAAAGAGAAAATACCAGCTTGGATTTAAGATGGTGACAGTGCTGATGAAGAAAGGTTAATGGATTAGAGATATATGGAGGCAGAAGAATTAATAGGACAGAAGATACAACAATGATTAATGGAACAGGAACAAAATAAAGAATGATTCCTATGTTTCTGGCTTCTATCATGGTACTTACAATGCCTTTAGTTATTTACAGACCTTTTTCCTCTAACAGGCACTAAACTCCCTTGAATTCAGGGACAGTGTCCTATTCTTCCTTGTATCTCTAGCACGTAAAAAAGTGTCTGACACATGGACACCCAAAGAATGTTTCTTGAATGAATGAATAGAAAATAAATGTGAATATTAAGGACAAGATAAATAACAAAGGCCAACCTCACAAATAAAGTAGCTTTAAATAACCTATAGACATGGTTCCCAAATGATGGACCAGAGACTCATTCCTCATTTGAGTGGACCTGTATGGAACCCAAAAATCCCTTCCCAGGCAATGGTGATGCTCAACCAGCTAGGTCTGGGAGTTAGCATCTAAAGCAGCACTTCAACAGATACAGATTGGATAAATTCCCATCCAAACCAACAATGATATCAGGCAGAAGGTGAGGCAAGGGAAAAAGCCAGTAGGGAGTGGTGGTTCTCAACTCTAAATGCAATCAACTGAGAAACTAAAAAAACTGATGTGTGAATGCTATCCCCAGAAATTCTGACTTAATTGGCCTGGGGTATGTCATGGGCATTGGGAGGTTCAAACATTCTCCACATGATTGTAATGTATAGCCAAGGTTGAGCATCTCTTAGGGAGTGAGGGTGGAGTAGTGGCAGATATTACCCATTAACTGAGAATCACTGATCTTGAGAATCACTGAAAATCACGGTTCTCAAACTTAACTTTACATCAGAATCACCTGGAGTGCTTGTGGAAAACCAATTTAGAAGGTATGGAGTGAGGCTCAAGAATTTGCTTTAGAGATTAAGCAATCCACCATGACATAGCTAATAAATGGCAGCCCCAATGTACAGACTCTACTGGCACCATGTCCAGTACTTTTTCCACTGAAAGATGCTGCCATTTGCTTTTTCTTTGGGCCATGCCAAGGAATCTGGAATATAGGTGGCCTGAGGCTCTTCAGGTAGTCCTGATTAACACCATGAAAGTTCAAATGGCCATGGACCAAGTCAGGCTTCCCCCATACTCCTCAGACTACATAGAAAATTCCATTAGCCAAAGCCCATGCCAACCCTCCATTAGTCTGCCAGCTTACATTCAAAACCAATACCCTAAGAAAATTCCAAGCTAGAATAAATCTGAGCTCTTACGGCAAGGAGTTCAGAAATTTTCCTTTCTTCTAATATTTTTTTACATGCACTTATTGGATCTTCCATCTACTTTGCTGTCCTTTCCTGACTTTTGTATTACTCAACTGATCAGATCTTTCTGTAACCTCACAGATACCCATCTATCTGAAGTGAATCCTCCCCGAGCAGAGCACATGAAATCATGGGCTTATTATTTTATTGTCTGCATTGCTTTTGGAAGGGATTACAACAGAGAAATTATAGACTAGCAATACAATCTTATGAAGAGCTAAACTTCCATTCATTATCTAAAGAATATTCACTGCGTGCTAATGCTCACTTGTTTGCATGACGAGATTAGAGAGTAGTTTATTTTTGTAACTGGTAATGACAAAAATAAAGCTTAAAACTGAAAAGTACTGTCTGCTAAATGAAAAAATATGATTAATTTTGAAGAACTACAGAACATTTTTGAAGAGCTTTTAGAATAACTCATTCACAAAATCCAGAAACCATACTTACAAACTTTCAAGGTTAAATATAAAATTCTAGAATTAAGATTCTCTAACAAAATAAATGCATTTTAATATTTCAATTAAAGCTTTAATTAGATCAGTATTTCAGAGGGACCTATTCCACTTCATCACAATAAACATTAAGCCCAGGAGCCACATACCACAAAGCCTAGCGTACTTTGACAAATTAAAGGAAACCATTAGCTGATGGAATACTTGCTCTGTCAGTATTCATGGTTGCAACCCACCCAGGCAGGATACAGGATGATTTTGCGAAGAATGCCACATCTCAACAAGAGGAGATAAAAGAAAAAAAGTAAGAACTCTTAGAGGCTTTGTCTGCTGCTCACTGGTACCAACTGGAGACCCATGAAATAATTCTGCAATCAAGTTTCAAACATCTAAAAAAAAAAAAGAAACGAACTAGGAAGAACTCTATCTGGCATGAAATAGTTATCAGTATCTCAGGGATGAGAATAGTCTATGTTCAACTGAACTGTAACAGGCACCAAAATGTGGCATCCTACGTTAACTACCTATCAGAATGTGGCAAAAGGTTATTTCACATAAGTGCACGCCACAGTGTGATGGGATGAGGCTGCAGGAGAACTTGGCACCTAAGCATTGAAAAACTAAACTGACAGCAGCCTCTTGCCTGCTCCCGTCCTTTATCAGTTATATCCCTCTAAAATTCTTAATGTCCTCATCTCTGCAGTGAAGCATTTGTGAATAAACCCACTCAGACTGTCAGGTTGTAGGCTGTCTATACAGCTTAAAAGGATCTCCTTTACTGAACAACTCTCTGGTCAGCGGAAGACAGGTATAGCAAGGGGGTGACGGAGAGAAGCAGACCCCCAAACACGTGAGAGAACGAAAAACACATGGAGCAGACCAGATAATTCTGCTTCTTTTCTGGTGACTGGGCAGGAAAGCTTAAGGGGGAAAAAAATAGAAAAAAAAAATCAGTGCAGAAAGAGAGAAATGAGAAGCAGGCACTTGAGTGAAGCAGTTTCAGGACCTTCCCTGGCCGCTGGGGCACCGCTGCCCGGGTGCTTGGAGGGGTCCCAGATCCTGAGTAACGTCTCTCCTTTTCTATATAAGCTAGCTCACAATGGGCTCCGTTTTCCACGTGAGTCTGTACGCAGTGCACACACATGCAGACACACACATGCCCTCACAGTGAAGAAACCGAAAGGACGATGCTGAATTTGAAAATGCAAATAGATTGCTCATTATTGGTGTTTATTCTCTGTATGGGGCACTGTATTAGGTCAAATCTCTAAGATTCAGTGTTACAATATTTAGTGTTGCCACATTCCAGATTGGGGCTTCAGGGCAGACTTCAAGGGTCAATTTTTTTTCTAAGATTTTATTTATTTATCTGAGAGAGAGAGAGAGAGAGAGGGAAAGGGAGAGGGAGAGGGAGAGGGAGAGGGAGAAGCAGACTTCCTGCTGAGCAGAGAGCCTGACACGGGACTCAATTCCAGAACCCTGGGATCATGACCTGAGCTGAAGGCAGATGCTTAACCAACTCAGCCACCCATGCTGCCTCTCAAGGGTGAATTATTTGTCCTTGAGTTCTTAGGGGACAGAATAAAGTACTAACAGCTGGTGGGTAGTATCCAGTTGCTCTAAATAAACAAGCTCACTATGTGTGCAAACAAGGGTCGGGGGTGGGGGGTGGGAACACTGAGGTTTTCTGCTCAATTACCTTTTTCTTAAAAACGGTAACTGCACAGATTAGAGTCCACTAATTCTACAAGGCTTATCACAAAAAACAGCAGCTTCCTGCACAGCCCGTGCTGCCCCTCACCTCAGAGGCCTTCACTTTTCCGTTCTTTTAGTTGTTCCTTCTGATACCCTGGACTCACTTCCGCTGTATTTCCAAATTGATATGCTCACAGAATTCATTGATTATTTTCATTTTCACATATTATCTTTTGGCTTCCTACCATGGAAGATGAGGCAAAGCACTATCTACATTAGAAAATATACATATATGCGACAAAAGCTACTCAGTTGCCTATTCAAACTGCACAACAGAAGTTCTTAAAAATTATAATGCAAATTAACTGACAAACTCCAGAAATTTTCTTCTAATCAACATAATTCAAAGTTCAAAGCAGTGACTGACACTGCACTAAGCTAAGGCTTAACATTCCTCACTCCTTTTAGATCTATGTATTTCTTCATGTGCTTGCATTAGGTTATGAATTACACACGGATTTGGTTTGGTTCTTAGTGAAAAATGTTAGCACTGATAGTTCTGAAAATGTTCTACAGTTACAAATCAAGGTATTTAAAATCAAAATCTCACACATTCCTTTCTAATTAATGTACGTTGTTTCATTTTATAGGAAATTACTTTCATTTTTCACCTGATATTTAACTTGCAAAATTATGCTTCACTTCCTCAAAAGATCTTTCCGGTACGACAATAAAGAACACAAGGCTTTTCTAATTTAAACAAGTCAAGTGGAAAAACCCTTTGGAACATATAAAAACATCAATCTATCAACAAACTTGGGATTTATTGCTTCATACATACAAATACCTTAACTGTTAGTTATATGAAGCTCAAAGAGATTTATTAGTAAACTGCATATAACAATTGATTATAGAAAAAAACTCCAAAAAATATCTATCTGTAAATTTAGTTGCCAATCCAGATACCAATACAATGGTTCCAAATTTGTTAAGTAGCAGAGTTTTGTGGTCTAGTCAGTCCTGACTTATGCAATAGAACAGCAAGTTTTACCTGGAAAAATATCACTTTCTTATCCCAACAGGACTTTGTACTTTAAATTCAGTTTGATTAATGACTACTTCAAACATAATTAAAGGGAAAGCTATATTAAAATACAATTGTTGTAAGCTTTTACACTCGAGTGAGCCAAGGGTAATGTAATTTTTCAAGTAATTTAAATTCGCTTACATCTAAAACATTTATCTAGTATATACACATGCCAGGTATTAGGGACAAAACAGTGAAACAGACACCCATAGCCTGTAATCTGGTAATGTACTTTATTAACACAAAATATATTCAGTATTAAAATATCCTTATCAGAGTTTAGCAAATACGTGAGTGCAAATAATCTCATTCTTAAAAAGTACATCAAAGACAACTACATTAAGATGCTCTCTTAATATCAGTGGTGAAGTTTAGTGAACCTCTGCCACAAAGCAAAGCCTGGGATAGAGTTACAAAGACGCATGTGAGATATCTGAGAGGCACACAACATTAAAAAGCTCTTTGATCATTTTCAGGATGCAATCAGTTACTCAAATGCTAACAGTTAGTGTCTTATCATTAGCCACATAATTTTTTCTTGTGGTTTCATGCATTCCTCAAATGCAGAGGAATTAAGAACTGTCTGAAAAGATGAGGTAAAATAATCATTTGAAACTGCATCTGAGCTCACATTCAGCCACATTTCTTACCTATTTACTTTGACTGACCTTTTTTTGTGGGTAAGGGGGACTAGGTAAAGTTGAAAGGAAAGGTTTGTGAGACAGAGTACATATTCAGCTATACTATCTGTTTACTTTGGCTGACCTTTTTTTATGGGGAAGGGGAAGAAAGAGAAGTCTCTGCCTGTGGAAATCTCTGTGCTAATAAACATAAGGATCAAAAAAGCCCATCAACCACACTAAAGTTAAGACACTTACCATATAAAGGAAAATCCCATGAGAGTAAATATGACAAAAAGTATTTGTATCTGCTGCTTTGTTAAGATTCTAGGTTTACTACAATTGAAGATTACTTTGCTGCTTATGCAACATAATCAAGCTATTTATCTTATTTTACAATTAAACAGTATCACTAAACATCACATTTATGAAAAGGTATTAGTAAGAAACATTTTCAGTATCTTATTTTACATGAGCAAATACAGCTTACTTTTTTCTCAAATCTTGTTATTTTTAAAAGCACCAACCCACAGAAAAATTCAAAAAATAGAATGAACACTCATATATTCTTTGTCTAGGTTCACCAACTGTTAAAATTTTACATTTGTTTTATCTTTCTCTACAAATACATACATAAAATAGTATTTCTGTTGAACCACATAAAAATAAATTGCAAGAGTCATAACGTTGAATGTGTTTTTGTGATTCTGCTTCTTTCACAATTCTGATCAGAAAGATAAGAACATAGATTTATAGTAACACAGTACTAAGTACAAAGTTTAGGAATATATATGTGGATGAAAAAGAGAAGAAACTAAATTTTGTTGAGTGCCTGATATGGGCCAGACACTATGGGGACAGCTTTGCATATACTAATATTTAAATCTTGTAATAATATATTTTATGACTGAGGAAACAATGGCTCAGGGAGGTCAAGTGACTTTATAAGAGATTAACTATAACAATACCTAGTAATGGCAAATCCAGTATTTTAAACTATCTCTCTTTTTCTATTACATCATGTTGCCTCCCTAAGCAGTGATTTTAAAACAAATATATAGATAATATATAATAATGTAGAGAAAAATACAGGTTGAATTGAAATAGAAGTGGTCATGTGGTTATGGATTTGAAGAAAATGATTCACGTATATTCACCTTTGTCTATATGTACAAATATGCTCTGTTCTGGGTCATGCTACCCCAGATTCACAAGGTATGCTTCCCTCACCCCATCTTGACAATGGAACAAGAATTCCCATTCACAAAGCTCCTCCACGGTTGAAGCACCATAATTATCTTATTAAAGTAATGTTAGGGAAGGCATGAATGATGAATACTTTAACTCTCCCTATAGTACTTACATTTTAAAATACAAAATTTATTGTAACTATTCTCATTTAAAATATCTGCTATTTCTTTGAGCACTTATTATGTGCCAAAGGTGTTTACAATTTCATTTAATCTTCTGAATATCCCTGCAAAGTATCATTTCCTATATTTCACAGCTAGTAAGTGGAGGAAATGGCCTTTCAACAAGTCTAACGGACTCAAAAGAGCATATGCTTACCGTACCACATAGGGGATTTTAACCCACAGAACCTTCCATATGTCTCCAGAGACCAAAGGAAGGGGAGGGACAGTACTTCTTCTAGATAACCTCCTACCTCTACTTAGTACTTCTTTCTCACCTACTTATTAATGTAGAATTTTAGTAAATTACAAATTCTGAGTAGATATTTAGAAAAGTTAGCAATTCTATTGTATCTTGCACTTAAATATTCTTTCTCAATGAAATAGTAATGAAGTCTTGGTCCTAGATTGTTTACTCTAATCTCTCCCAATAAAACCTTAAAATGACAGACAGTTCAATAAGTTATATGCTGTCAGCCTTGGCCAGACAAGGTTAGACTTTTTTTAAAGAAAGATTTAAGACCGTATACATACATAAGTTACACTCCAATTAAAGAAGTTAAAAAAATGTGTGTTAAGGTATCTGAAATGCCAGCCATCAGCAATATCCTTTAAATTCTTTTTTTCATTATGTTATGTTAGTCACCATACGGTACATCACTAGTTTTTGATGCAGCGTTCCATGATTCATTGTTTGTGTATAACACCCAGTGCTCCATGCAATATGTGGCCTCCTTAATACCCATCACCGGGCTAGCCCATCTCCCCGCCCCCCTCCCCTCTGAAACCCTCAGTTTGATTCCTGGAGTCCATAGTCTTTCATGGTTCCTCTCCCCTTCTGACTCCCTCCCCCACTCTTCATTTTTCTCTTCCTTCTCCTGAGGTCCTCCATGCTATTTCTTATGTTCCACAAATAAATGAAACCATATGATAACTGACTTTTTCTGCTTGAGTTATTTCACTCAGCATAATCTCCTCCAGTTCTGTCCATGTTGATGCAAAAGTTGGGTATTCATCTTTTCTGATGGCTGAATAATATTGAAAAGAAGGGCCACATGCACCCCAAAGTTCATAGCAGCAATGTCCACAATAACCAAACTGGAAAGAGCCGAGATGCCCTTCAACAGACTAACGGATAAAGAAGATGTACTCCTTTAAATTCTGGTTATATCTTTCCAAACACTTTTCAATAAAAATTGTATACACAAAGGTGTATGTTTGTTTGTATATATACTTACATGTATATCTATATACACTTAAAGGTGTAAACACATACAGTTATAGCATAATGCTGAAAGGTTTTTAAATCCTTAATTGTTAAGATAAAAGTATGGCACATAACCTTTTATGTGTCCATCATTGTCAAGACTCACTTCTGTAGAATACTACAATCCCGAAATGATTATAGATATCATAGGCAATACAGTATTTTGACAATTTAATCCCTAAGGAGATAATGTTTAACATAACAGGGGAAGACTATACTATTTGGAAATACATAAAGGCCTGGGCTTACTATAAGTGTTCAGGTATTGAGTAATATAAAAAGTACCAGCTTTGAAAATAAAAGATCTAGATTCAAGTTTGCTCCATTACTTGCCAGGGGTGTGATAATGGCCTACCCTTCCACTTCCCGGAGTCAACTGCCTTCTGGATAAAATGACTACACGCCCAAGGTAGTGTTGTGTGAATGAAAAGAAATACTATATATTAACATACTTTATAAACTAGACATGGCTAATCAAAATAAGAAGTTGTACACTTTGAGCACTGGATGTTATACGTAAGTGGTGAATCACTGAAAACAATACTAATTCGGAAAAAAATAAGAAGTTAAATATAAGAACAGATACTGATGTGGAAGAGTTTGAAGCATAATGAATACTCTTTATTTGGACCTATCCCACTCAAAATTCTCCCTGCCTGAAATCCACTGGGCAGGGCACTGCAGACCCTGGAGGAAGGGGAGCCAGTTGCTAACTGCAGGGTGTGTCTTGGCCATTCCGGGACTCTATGCCTGGTCCCTGTCCATTAATGCCAGAGGTGTCTGCCAGCACCCGCACAAAACCAAATATGCCCCACTAAGAATTACTGCAGGTTTAATTTACAGTGTAACTATAAACCAGGAAAACATACACAGTAAGCCTCAGGTCCTTTTGCCTCCATATAAATAAATGGATAAAAATATTCTTCAAAGGAGGTAAAAGCCACTGAAAGGAGAGGAGGTAAAGAACACTTACGTAAAGTTTATCTGGTATATAACTTTCCAGACATTTTCCAATGAAAATGCACACATAGACACATACTACAATCACAGAAGCTTTTTAAAATCAATAATTATTAAGATCACAATCACCTAGGTCTAGGCCAGCCCCAGTGGAGTGCAAGCCAGCTCGTTCTGGTTTGCGACAGCTGGCTGAGCACAACTTCCCAACCCTGCGCTTACAGACATCAGGTCACACTGGCAGCTTGGTATTGGCTGTGATGGGAGGACTTATACCACTGAAGTCTTATTTCAAACATTACAAATCAGGTCACCCCCACCTGCCTAGAGAGCCAGTTGTTAAACATTTTTCTGGTCAGCCCTTATGGAATTATGTTGAATAATAAACTGTTAATTCATTAAAATCGGGTCATTATCTGGTCTTATAAACAAGAAATACTGATTAAAATACTAGAATCAAACCCACAATGAGATAACATCTTACACCAGTTATAATGGCTAAAATTAACAAGACAGGAAACAATAAATGTTGGCAAGGATGTGGAGAAAGGGGAACCCTCTTACACTGCTGGTGGGAATGCAAGCTGGTGCAGCCACTCTGGAAAACAGTATGGAGGTTCCTCAAGAAGTTAAAAATACAGCTATCCTATGACCCAACAACTGCATTACTGGGTATTTACCCCAAAGATACAGATGTAGTGAAACGAAGGGGCACCTACACCCCAATGTTCACAGCAGCAATGTCCACAATCACCAAACTGTGGGAGGAGCTAAGATGCCCTTCAACAGATGAATGGATAAAGAAGATGCGGTTCATATAGACAATGGAGTATTGCTCAGCCATCAGAAAGTATTAATACCTACCCTTTATATTGACATGGATGGAACGGGAGGGTATTATGCTAAGTGAAATAAGTCAATCAGAGAAAGACAATTATTATATAGTATCATTCATATGTGGAACATAAGAATAGTACAGAGAATCATAGGGGAAGGGAGGGAAAACTGAATGGGAAGAAATCGGAGAGGGAGACAAATCATGAGAGACTCTTGACTCTGGGGAACAAACTGAGGGTTGCTGGAGGGGAGGTGGGTGGGGGGATGGGGTAACCGGGTGATGGGCATTAAGGAGGGCACGTGTTGTGATGAGTGTGGGTGTTATATGCAACTGGTGAATCACTGAACACTACATCTGAAACTAATGATGTCCTATATGTTGGCTAACTGAATTTAAATTAAAAAAAAATAGTATCTTACACGTATACTTTTAGAGCTCTGAACTGAAACTAAATTTGAAAGTTATGTATTGGAGAACATCCTGATAAAAGGTTTCACACTGTCACCAAGAAAATGAACTCCCAGGAGGCAGAGGACAACAAAAGGCCAGGTTGAGGCCGCCTGCTTTTGTGGCCATAAAATACAAATTGTTATCTCACCCTTCAAGACGACAGTTGAAACGGGCCTCGACCCCAAAGACATGGTCTCCTGTCCCCAGCCAATCTAGCAGTGTAATAATGTAGTAAGTGGCAAACACTTAGGCAGTGCTTGCTGTGTGCAGCCTTTGTGGACATTACTCACCTCATCCTCACTGGAGCCACTGTGGTAGGTACTATCATCCTCTCCATTTTATGGAAGAGGACACGAGCATACTCTTTTAAAATAGCATGTCCAAGTTCATACAACTAGTAAAAGGTGGCCAGGCTCCACAGGCTGTAGTCCTAACTCCTGTGTTACCCAGGAGTGTGCCACCCCACAGTCAGTCCATTCGACTTGTATTTCCCACAACCCCAGATCTGTATTCATGACTACATGTCTCTCTGCTACTCCCACTAACCCCAACACAAACGACAGGCTCAGGACTCCCTGACGTGTGTTTCTACTTCTCTCCAGGCGTTTACTTGTATCATTTCATCAGCAAGATATTCAGAACTGTCTATTACAAAGGCTTTCAGGTAACACGCATTCTATAAAAATCCCTGAATTTTATTTTATTTTATTTTTTTTAAAGATTTTATTTATTTATTTGACAGACAGAGAGAGAGAGAGAGAGAGAGAGAGAGAGAGAGAGAGAGAGAGATCACAGGTAGGCAGACAGGCAGGCAGAGAGAGAGGAGGAAGCAGGCTCCCTGCTGGGCAGGGAGCCCGACGCGGGCCTCGATCCCAGGACCCTGAGATCATGACCTGAGACAAAGACAGAGGCTTTAACCCACTGAGCCACCCAGGTGCCCTAAAAATCCCTGAATTTTAAAGCAGAGGATAGCCCTACCATTTTGTGACCAAAGTAGCTTAACAGTGGAGTTGGAAACACAAACGTTGCTGGTAGAGGCAGAGCTGAGTTTCACATCACAAGCTTGGATGAGCACAGTTTGAAAACACTGGAATTAAAACTCCCTTTTTTCCCTGCCAAAAATTCTATAAGTCAAAAAACCAAAACAAAACACTGCTTGTTTGGTGTATTACTACCAAAGACCATTGACAAAAAATGTTTGGAAGGTTAGAATATTTATAAGAGTATCATGAAGTCGAAGAGTCTTGCTCTGAGTTTAAATTTATCATATTAGTTTTATCAATTTTATGAAAGCTAGATCTTTAAATATCTGAGAAGTATTTGCTACACCTGGAAGAGACAAAATGTTGCTTTTTCTAATGAAAAAAACAATTTTAACAGCTTTTACTTTTGTTTGGCTGCCATACATAGTGGATCTGCTGATTTCTGACTGTGTTTACCAAACAATCCATCTAGTACGAAACCAGAACAGGCACTCAGAACTCAACTCATGCTCAGGCACGGTTGGCATAGCAAACATGCCTCGACAGAAAAAGAAGTAACCTAAGGGAGAGTACATCAGAAGATGATGTGCTAAAACCTATGATAACAACATTCACAGAAGAATGGCAATAATTCACTGTGAAATATTTTAGATTCAGTACCATCTTGAGTAAAATTTAAAAAGAACTGTATTTTTTAAAAAAGATTTTATTTATTTATTTGACACACAGAGAGAGAGAGAGAGCACAAGCAGGGGAGAGGCAGAGGGAGAGGGTGAAGCAGGCTTCCCGCTGAGCAGGGAGACAGATGTGGGACTTGATCTCAGGACCCTGGGATCATGACCTGAGCTAAAGGCAGACATTTAACCATCTGAGCCACCCAGGCGCCCCAATGTGTGTTTTTATAGAGTATATATTGTATTTTATAGAGTTTATATTGTATAGAGTATATTACCTGTCAGTTAAAGGGAGTTCTGATATTTTTCATAAGGTTGGAGCTTTTACTTAACCTAAACACACTAATTTCAAATGCTATGTTACACATTAGTTTTTAGATTTTTATTATTCGTTCAGTGAAACATAATGAGCTACTACTATACAGGTAAAGAACTTAACATCGTTTTTCTATTAGATATGATAATATAGCCACATAAAACAAAAATACGAAACGAATTTTCTAATACTAAAATATCTATCACATCGTCAGTTTTGACATAATATGCACAATATGATATATGTTAAATTGAAATTTTAAAGGCTTAAAAAACTACACAAAATATAAAAATGGACAATAAATGAAAACTTGTATTTGAAGAACTTATGTTATAAAAACTAGCCATTCAAAAATCTAGAGGTAATATCTGTATAATTATCTGGGCTGAAAATCGGACAGGTTATTGTTGGTCTTTTGTCTTTAATCTTTTTCTTTTTACTAAAATGAGTTTACTGGCACTAATAATATCATCAATCCAATGAGGTTTAAAATTCTTCAGAGGATAAATTTAACTCATATCACATGGGGTAAAAAAAATCTACCAAAAACATACCTTTTCTGACCTTTCCAATGTGTGGTCACCACACACAAATAATAAGAACTAAATTCATACAAGGCATTACTATAGTTAAAGTTGTATTCTCAGCATGTTTTGAGAATTAAAAAATATAGTACATATATTCAAAAATGAAATTTTAAAAAATTATTTTGCTTTCTTTTTCTAATTTCTCATAAGAAAATCTTTGGTGGTACTATCTTGAAATACACAATTATTAACCTCCAGTTATATTTAGTGTGAAGGCAGTATAGTAAAGTAGCCATATGTATGTTGAAATTAAAATTCTATTTCTGGAAAAAAGAAGGTGCTACTTCTACATACTGCCTGTGATGGAATCTGGTTTAAGTTTTTTACTCCACTTTGTACTGAGAAAATGATTACCAATTTGGGGTTGGGAGCGGGGGAAAGAATTCCAGGCTTCAGGCTTGACTAGGAATAATATTCCCATGAAGACATTAAAATGGCCCTGGTGAGACAAACCATAAGAGACTTCTAATCTCATAAAACAAACTGAGGGTTACTGGGGGGTGGGAGGGTAGGGATAGGGTGGATGGGTTATGGACATTGGGGAGGGTTTGTGCTTTGGTGAATGCTGTGAAAGATGTAAGCCTGATGATTCACAGACCTGTACCCCTTGGGCAAATAATAAAAATAAAATTAAAAAAAAAAAAAAAAAAAGAAAAAAAAAATGGCCCTGGTGAACAGAAGCTTAGGAGACACTAAAAGCTTAGCTGGGAAGGAAAGAGAAATATAAGAGAGAAGTTAAAAGAAGATACAGGATAAAGGAATAAGTTACAGGCTAAGGGGGAAGTCAGAAGGGAATTGGAGAGCAATGCTAGAGGAGGGAGAAGGGGTGATTTCATGGAGTCCTGAAAACAACAGGAGCATGTGGGGTTAAGAGCACTTGTGTCCCGTGGTAGCAGAGAAATGGGTAGGTACAGATTTAAATCAGTCCTCAGGCTTGCAGTGGAAGTTGAGATAATTTGTGCTTGATCTCTACAGTTATTCTTTTTTAAGAAATATAAAAGGCCTTTTAGTGAATAAGGTCAGAGATGTGTCTTGAGAAGAGAAGCAAAGGTTGGGACAGTGAAAAACTAGCACAGTATTTTCAAGCATGTCCTCTTCTGTAATTCTTATACTCAAATTGTGAGGAGAGATATTATTAATTCCATTTTACATATGAAGAAACCTAGACTCTAAGTTATATGGAAAAACTGTGCATTAAATGTCTTTTACAATTTTGTTAAGGATCTCCTCTATTATTTATTATAATATCTTTTTCCAAATGCTTACAAATACAGCTACACTTTTGACCTTGCAGCATGTCACCAAAGCCATTCCTCTCCCCAGAAGCACTACACATTGATCCCCCAATCTCCAGTCTTGCTCAGGGTTCAGATAAGAAGCAAAACCTATTTCTTGAAAATAGAAAGCAAGACTGTGAGCCTCAAATTGCAATGATTTTTGAGGACATTTAGCTACCTACAAGACTTTGGAGTAGTACAGTTCACATTCAAAAGTCCAGTCTTAACAAACACTTCTGAGATAAATTTACATCTACAAAAATAAGGCATTTCCCAACTAGGTCCTCAAAGATACTTAGGGATATAGATAAAATGGGGCATGGCCAGTAGGGTTAAGATCATGATGACAGTGCTGCAAAGAAAGAATGGGTAAGTCACTAGGTTTTTCCCTTTAATTAGAAACAGGACAGAAATGGATTTAATATGCCCCTTAATAATACCTTGAAACCAGAAAGACCCAATTAAAATTGTCAGAGACACTGAAAATGAGATCAAAAGATTAATGCCCCATCTCATCTGGTCAAGTCTCCAGTGATCAGTTTCAAACACCAGAAAGGTCTTTGAAATCCAAGGACCAGATTCTATATCCAGAATCCCTTTTGAGCCCACAAGTGACACTATGTAAAGAGAGAAAACTGAAAGTTCAACTCTTCATCCTGCTCAGCCCATCCAAAGGATCTCACATCACTGGCCATTCATATCTGGTTGAAATCCTCTCCTGAAGCTTCTATGGCATACTGCATGCTCTCCTGTTTTAAATGGGTTGATCGCTTCTTTCTTTCAACATTAATTCTCTCCTGCTTTTTGCTCTTCTTTCTCTAAACATATTCATTCTTATGGACTGACCTGTCAGTAAGTTCATGGTCTTCAAATCCATATTTACAGCCCAAATCTCCAGCCAATAATATAGCTCCACAATTCCAGTTTGGAAAAGTTTGGGGTAGATGGCAAGCAACTGCCAAGTTTTCTTCCTGTCTGCCATGTTGCCATTCTTTGGCTCCCATGCCAGAAGTTCTATAATCACTCTTTACTATTTTATACAGACTATTAAAAAAAACTCATTATGGCATCCTTTTAATTGATAGCTGGAAGCCTCGGTGTGATTATGTTTCCCAGTTTATCTGCATGCTTGTATTGGATTTAAAAAAAACCAAGTTAGGGCATGTAATTTCTCTCAAGGCATTGTTGTAAATAATTCTATTCCACAGAAACAAGGTTATATAGCTTCTGCCACATCAACTACTGACTCAGAAGTAAAGGAGAGAAGAATTCTGGGTAGTTGAGGCAGTGAGGCCATGCAAATCCAATACTCCTAGTGCATATTCAAAAAAAACTAATACAGAATAAGAAGAACAAATAAAACTACACAAAACTTGGGGCGCCTGGGTGACTCAGTCGGTTAAACACCCAACTCTTGATTTCAGCTCAGGTCATGATCTCAGGGTTTTGAGATCAAGCCCCACGACAAGCTCCATGCTGGGTACAGAGCCTGCTTGAGACTCTTTCTCTCCTTTTCCCTCTGTCCTAGCTCACATGTGTGAGCTCACTCTCTCTCCATCTCTGAAAACAAAAAACAAAAACAAAACCTACACAAAACTCAGGCTTCCAACACACCTGAAATTCTAATTACAGGTAAAAAAGAAAACTAAAAACAGAACCACAATGAGCTATCTCCCATGTTCCAGCTATAAGCCTAATTGGACACTTTAATCTGCAGCAGGGAAAACTGAACTGCAACAATCAGGATCCCCAGGAAAAAAGATCAAACAACTTACAAGGTGGAAAGAATTAGACTAGCATTGGAATTTCCAAAAACAAGACAGAAGGTGAGGCAAAAACAAGGTAGCATTTTCAAAAAACTCCAGAAATGTAAATCAAAGAGTTTCTATTCAGATAAGTTACACTTTAAGAACAAGGCTACTGAGAAACAGTTTTAAACCTGCAAGAGCTCCTGAGAATTCTGAACCCATCAGCTCCTCTTAAGGAATCTACCAGAAGATAAACTTCATCAAACTAAGACATGATGGGGAAATTTCAGCAAAAAGATTGATAATGAATATTTAATATATTTAGTCAAAAATCTAAGACTAAACCAAAGGTGAAAATAAAAGTGGAAAAATAATTTATGCTAAATGTTGCAAGGTCTGACAAAGTATAAAGAAAACTCAAAATTTGATGGAGAAGAGGAAGGGGATAAAAAGGAAAGTAGAGTGAGTTCACTGCTTGTTGTATATGCAATAAGCAGGTGTTAAAAATACCATTAAAAACTCACAAATCAGATAATGGTTACATTTTTTAAAACGAGAATAAAGGCATTAGAAAATTTAAAATACCAAGGGCAACCACTAGTACAAATAAAAACTTACCTAAATATTACAAAAATTTAAATAAAAGAACAAAATAAACCTTCAAAACACAACAAAAAATGCATCATATATAGAAACAGCAAATAAAACATAATATACATAACAGTCACCACATAAAATGATGTGTCTGACTTGATACCAAACATGTTTTTATCAAGAAATATGGACAGACTAAACTTGACTATTACAATAAAGACTTTTTATTTAGTTCGCTTAGCAAGACCCAAATATATGCTCTACACAAAAGACATACCAAAAACAAAATGTTTCAAAAAAAACTAAAAATGAAAGTATGGGAAAAGATGTACCTGGAAAGTGGAAACCATATGAAAGCAGGGGCAGTGACACAGGTAAGAGACAAAGCACAACTAAAGCTAAAAGGATCAACTGCGACAAAGAAGGATTCTCTTTGATGCTAAAAGTCTCAATTCGCTATATGGCTGTTATAAATATCTATGCACCAAATAACGCACTACACTATCTACTTTTCTGAAATCAAAACTACAAGAGCTGCAGGGAGAGAGATAGAAGTCCACTGATTATACTTTTAACATCCCACTCTCAGTACAAAACAAATTAAGTGGACAAAAAATAAAACCGGATACGGAAAATCTAAACAACAATCAGTGGAGTTTATGTCACGTATTGAACTTTACAGCATGATAACACAGAATATACCTTCTTCTTAATTGCTTATGAAACATTCACATAAATTGATCACTTATTAGGTCCCCCCAAAATCAATATGTTCTATAAAATAGAATGACTAAAAATTGTATTCTCTAATCATAATGCAATAAAACTATAAATTTTCAACAAATTTTTAGAAATTAAAAAGCCCTTTCATCTGGAAATTAAATAACTTCCTATTAAAAAACACTTGGAAGAAAGGGGAAATACAAAGAGAAGTTACAAATCCTTTAAAAATGATAATGAAAACATTATGTATCAGAATGTATGGGCTAGAATTGAAACAGTAACTAGAAGAAAATTCATAGCATTAAACACTTCATTAACAAAATGAAAGAATAAAAATATATTCCTGGCTCAAAAGTCGTAAAAAGAACAAGATAAGCCAGAAGAGAGTAACAAGAAGGAAATAATAAAGATAAAACTAGAAATTAATGAGGTCAGGAATAGAAAAATAAGACTTCTAATTAATAAACCAAAATCTTGTTTGCTGAAGAAAAATAACAAAATACATAGAAGAAATCACAAACATACAAAATCAGAAATAAGAGTGATATAACCATTAAAATAGGAGAAATTAAAAAGTCATGACACTATTTAATAGACATTTGTAACAAATAAATTTGAAAATCTGTAAGTTAAGGATAATTTCCAAAACTGATCCCATTAGGGATGAAAAGTTTAAATACACCAATTTTCATATAAGAAATACAGGTATCAGGAAAGTACTCCACAAAAAGAACCATGCCTGGATGGTTTCACAGCAGAATTCAACCAAGACTTCAAAGACCAAAGAGCCTCAATCCTGTACGAATAGTTCCAGAACTCTGAAAACTAGGAAAACTTCTTAATTCTTTTTTTATGAAACATGTAAAACTCTGATACATAAACAAAAAAAAATAAAGAACAAAAGGAAGAAAGGAAGCTGTAGACCAATATCACCTTTGAATACTAATGCAAAAGCTCTAAATAAAATATTAACAGACCAAATTCAACACCACATAAGAAAATAATACACAAAGATCAAGAGAGATTTAGTCCAGGAAGGCAAGGCTAGTTCAATCCATTAATATGATTCCTTAATAGCCCTAAGAAGAAACACCATGATCCTTCCTACAGATGCTGAAAAAGCCTTTGACAAAACTTAAGATCCATTCCTGGCTTGAAAAAAGACTCAAGAAAACAAGAATTGATGCACACTTTCTTAGCATGACTTAAACAACACAAGTTTGAACTGTGTGGGTCCACTTACATGTAATTTTTTTCAATAAATATACACACAGTACTGTAAATGCATTTTCTTTTATGATTTTCTTTTTTTAAAATATTTATTCATTTGTAATTTTATTTATTTTTAAAGATTTTATTTATTTATTTGACAAAGAAAGAGAAGAGAAAGCAGGAGCAGGGGGTGGGGCAGAGGGAGAAGCAGGATCCCCAACATGGGAACTGGATGCAGGGCTCAATCCCAGGACCCTGGGATCATAAGCGGAGCCAAAGGCAGACACTTAACTACTGAGCCACCCAGGTACCCTTCCTTACAATTTTCTTAAGAACGTTTTCTTTTCTCTGCTTACTTTATTGTTAAGAATACAGTATATGATACATATAACAGGCAAAATATGTGTTAATCAACTGTTTACGCTATAAAAGTGAGGTTTCTGGTCAATAGCAGGCTATTAGTTAAGTTTTAGGGGAGTCAAAAGTTATGCAGGAGTCAGCAAGCCTAACCCCAGTGTTCGAGGGTCAACTGTGCTTTCTTTTTTTTTTTTTTTTTAAAGATTTTATTTATTTATTTGACACAGAGAGAGATCAGATCACAAGTAGGGAGAGAGGAAGGCAGAGAGAGAGGAGGAAGCAGGCTCCCCACTGAGCAGAGAGCCCGATGCGGGCCTCGATCCCAGGACGCTGAGATCATGACCTGAGCCGAAGGCAGAGGCTTTAACCCACTGAGCCACCCAGGCGCCCTGTGCTTTCACTTAACGCCAACGCCTTACTTTTAACAGGGAAATATTAAAGGCATTTTCATGAATATAGAATTAGACATTATAACACTATTTAGCACTTTAATAGAGGTAGCTGCCAATGCAATTAGATAAATCAATCAGAGGCATCAGAATTGGAATTGAAGATACATGACCATCTTTCTTTACAGATGCTTTGATCATGTACTTGGAGAACCCTAAAGAATCAATGATCTTTAGATGGTAGAGAAACAGGCATTCTCAAACACTGCTGCTTTATATTCCTTTTGGTGGGAATTTAGTGATATCTAACAAAACTATACGTATGCTTACATTTTAATTCAGCAATCTCACTTCTAGGAATATACTCTGAAGTTAATTCCCTAATAATGTGCACATACATACATACAAGGTTATTATTCACTATGCATTGTTTATTTGCAAAATATCTGAGGACAAGCTAAATTCCCATACATAGGAGAGTAGTTGAATAAACTATAGTACATCCATATAATGGAGTATTATGAGTGAGAAGGATCTCTATAAACTGCCATAAAGTGATTTCTTGGATATATTTTACATGAAAAAAAGCAAAATTGAAGAGAGTATCCAGAGCACTCCATTTTTGTATAAGAAAGGGGGAATAAGAAAATAGACATTGTCTACTTCTCTGAGCAGTATAGATTATTATAGGGTGTGGTACTGTACAGAATGGGTTGGAAAGAATAGAGGAAACAGATCTTTCTGAATATACCTTTATATACATCTTGACTTTGGAACCATGTTACTGTTTTGTCTACTCAGAAAAATAGACAAAATTAATAAGGATGGCAGGAAACCCTAAAATTGAATACAAACAGAAGCAAATGAATCAAACTGTGTTTCCAAAGAATGACACATCCACACTGATGGCGGGAGCAGAATCAGCCCAAATAACCTTTAAACACAGTATTTGGACTAGGGAAAAAAAAAACCCAGACAAATGTGAACTCTAATTAGTATGATTCTGTTTCAGAGAGGTACAGCTCTGCAATATTCTAAAACTACTTTCTGAGTATTCTACGGTTTGCAAGTAAGTCAATATATTATGGATAATGGGAATAAGGAGTTATAAATCTGGAAAAGGAGAGAAAATAGAATAAACCTTGTGTAGTGTGGCACTGGAACTGGGATGTATGGATAGAGACACATGTGCACATGCATATATTCATACACAGATGTGGATTACACACACATACATACACACTCATCTACATATATTCACAAACTAATAACACCCTTGTGGGTTTTTTTCAACGATAACAATCTCAGCCTTAAGATTCATATAATTAGACCTGAAGAAATGGAACTTCACAATTTTTAAACTCTAAATTTGAAAAGTACTGCCTATGCAGCCTATTGTGTGAAAAGGTGTCACTATAGGAATAGCTATCAGGAAAAAAGGTTTTTAAGCAGAACAGCCAGGCTATCTTTAAATAGCAAAGAATTTATGTTCATGGCCAGATCACAAAAACAGAAAAAATATAGTATTTTTTTTTTTTTAAAGATTTTTATTTATTTATTTCACAGAGGGAGAGAGATCACAAGGAGGCAGAGAGGCAGGCAGAGAGAGAGAGGGGGAAGCAGGCTCCTCGCTGAGCAGGGAGCCCGATGCGGGCCTCGATCCCAGGACCCTGAGATCATGACCTGAGCCGAAAGCAGAAGCTTCAACCCACTGAGCCACCCAGGCGCCCAGTATTAATCCTAGTGGCAAATATTCAAATGTGCCCAGCTCAGATTATTTTCAGATTACTATAATAAATACATTATTTTTCGTAAAAGTTGAAATGATGCTACTTGGTATTTCACGAGGAAACTTATCAAAATCTACTGTACCTTACAGTGAAATCATAGGAGCAAGAGACCAGAACGGAAGCATGAAATGGTGAAAACTACAAAAACAAAACAAAACTTTTTTAAGTTAGCTGTAATTACAACATGCTACTTCATAAGGTTATTCCCACAAGCACTACAATAAAGTTTAATTAGGACTGTTGGTTAAAATTACATTTCCCAAAACCTCATATGCTTTAATTTAAGGCAAAAATCTTCTGTCCTTTTAAGCATCAGCTCCAGGAAATACATTTATTTTTACATTCTCCAAAGAAAAATCCTTCCTCAAGCTTTTTAGCACTTATTTAGAATAAAATATTCCCTAAGGGTTGCCATTCTGGAAAAATTAAATACAATTTCATAATGGCTATCCAAAAATGACTCCTATGAATGTAAGGGATTTAAGTATATGATCGCACACTATGTAGTTATATAATTTACCAATTTTATGAATACATACTATGATTCCTATATGCACAAGTATCAAGTCATCAATTAACCATTAAATAAAAATATATTTAAAAGAATTTTTATGTTATTTATATATCACAACTAATCCAAAGGATATCAAGAACAAAAACTGCAAATTTAAAGACAAATATCTTTTGGATAAGTAATCAACATACTTTATAATAGGTTGCCCTTTGTAATTATATTTCTTTAGTTTTTTTCTTCCCAGCACTTTAATGGTTATATACATACATATAACTACATTCAAATATGCTTTATAGTTTGTAAAATACTTTCGGTAAATTATCCAATTTCATTCTCAAAAGCACTGTGAAATAAATATTGAAATATTTTTCAACTACTACAACCCGTGTGCCTTTAAAACAACAACACAGCACTGGGTCCCATATGCTCATTTGCAACCAGTAAAATTTAAAATATTAATTTAACTGAAAATTCAGAATTTTTGAAATAGGAATAATCCAGTATCTTATTTAAAAGATGAATAAAGTACTTTTTTACCCTTAGTATAACAAAACAAAGAATGATATTGGGAGATGTCACTTAATAAGATGTTTTCCACAGTGATTTAGCAAAACCCACCAATAAAAGCTGGGAAGCTAATGTAAATCACCTTACAACCAGGCATACTTCTCAGGAGCAACAGAAAAAAAACCCCAACCCCTAAGCATGTTTTCTATATTACTTCACTGGTTATGTTTATATTTATACTCTACAGATAAAAAGAAAAGAAAAACACTTACTTTCACTCTCCGAATAGCATAGGTGTGACCAAGAAGTTCAAACACTGGCTGTCGTACATTCCTCAGGTCCCAGCCTCTCAAACTACAATCCACAGCCCCCGTCACCAGCAAATTCTGCAAAAAAGATTCAGAGAAAAGTAAGAGGGCACACATCAGAACAAGGCACAGCCTCAAATGGCATTGTAGGTTCACCAATCTACCTGTAGTAGTATCAGTAAGTATATAAGGGGTTAAAAATTATGCCATCAAACGAGCACACCTTTCTCTTGAGTATACTGTGAGTCTTTACCAAGCCTTAAAAGGCAACGGGCCTGTTAACTGAGGAATATGGGGGGAAAGGAAAGGGTACCAATTTGATTTTAATGCTTTTCTAAATCTAATTCAATCATTGTTTCCCACTCTCACAGAACATGTCTTAATAGAATATCTAATTCCATCCGAAAACCTCGGCAAATAGTGGTGAGTCTCCTATCTGGTCAGGTTTTACAAATCCCTCTATCTAGAGTCCTCGGGGAACCCACAGTTCCTAGCTGAACAGGCCAAGTGCTGGGTCCACAGTCAGCCCCAACCCATGTCAACCAGAGCAGTAATTCATTGTCTGAATGTGCTGAGTTTCAGCATAAGCTCATTTGAGGAAAAGTTACAATAATTTAAAACAAAAACAATTTTAACAACTCTCAACTGTGTATCAGCACCTTTTTTTAGAATTCCCCAAAGTATAACATATAGTCCCCAATTCATTTTCTAGATGGAAAACTCATTTATGATGACAGAGAGATTCGAACTGCAGTTATCAGCACTAAAATTGTTTAGATCAAGTATTATTATTGAATATGTACTCTATTTTCTTTTAATCTATTTTATTTCTTTTCAAAGAACTCTGCCAATACAATGCTCTCTTAACTTCCATTAGTTAATTGATAAGTGAGAAGAAACAAGGCATATGTTTTACCTGTCTATCCCGGTCAAGAGACCACTTCAGGTACATAATAGTATCTCAACACACATTTAATCCATTTCTATTCTGAATTCATATGCTCATGTGGTTAACTGAAGCTTTGAAAAGAGGTACAAATAGACACCATTATCTACAGAAGCATGAAGTTTGGTTAGGCTTATCTGGGAAGATGAAACAAAATTTTAAAAAACTGGTAGAAAATCAAATTATACTTAGTTCAGCAGCCTAACCAGCAAAGTGAATGAGAAATGAAAGCAGATGATACAAATTGGTGAGGTTAAGAGCAATAAAGAAAAAAAATTACGTAAACTGTAAAGTAGCTTCCCAAATAAGCAAGTAAGGCTGCACTGTTGAACTTTGAGAATTTCTATTTCTTACTCTGCCTGTTTTATGTGCACTTAAATCCAATTAATGCTAATGCAGGTCACTCACAATCATCAATTAGAATTGAAAGGGACTGATTTAACTTAATGGTCCATAAACACTACCAGAGTCCACATAAACGAAGAGAAAATAAAATCCCGAACATTTCAACAACAGGAAGGGCTCAGCAGCAAGGGACAGATCCAGACAAGAGGGTACCTCATTATATTTACACCAGTCACAGCTCAAAACTTCTGCCTGATGTGCAGGAACCACAATTCTGACTCCTGTTGACTTCACATCCCAGATTCTCAGAGTCTGATCACCTGGTGAGAGATGAAGACTTGATCACTTTCCATTACACCACTTGGATGTTCAGTGACATTGTACTCATGATGATAAATTGAGGGAAAATAAACTGCTTTACTGTTAGGTTACCACCATCTATATATCATATGCATATGTATATATGCATATGTTTTTTTAAGATTTAGAGAAAGAAAGAAAGCACGAGTGGGAGGGCAGAGGGAGAGGGAGAGAGAACCTCAAGCAGACTCCGCAGTGAAGCCAGAGCCCAATGTGAGGCTCGATCTCACAACCCTGAGATTACAACCTGAGCCGAAAACAAAAATTGGACACTTAACCGACTATGCCACCCAGGCGCCCCCACATATATTGATTTTAACTATAATAATGCATAGGAACTACTAAAAGTGATGAACTACGGAAAGTAATGTGTCACAACAATGTTTTTAGATCTACTCAAAGCAGGAAAATCTGAATTTCACACTGAAACAAGTACAGTGGTGACTATAAATACATACACACACACACACACACACACACACACACACACACACACACACAGTGCATTTCTCTTCGGAACAGGAAAAGGTCCCGAAGATCCTTGGTTTCTAGTCTATAAGAAACCAAATGCTAACAATTTTACTGTTAAACGTGGGCAGCCTACCAAGACAAAACAGAGAATTTTTAATCTTCGTGTTTATGTTTACTACATTTTAACAGGCCAGCCAGAGGTATATTTCTCTCCTTGGAAAAAACAAGTTGAAAATTTAGGGATTTAATCTTGCATTATTACAAAAATGGTTTACATTGCTTAGCTTCACAAAGTTACCCCTGATTAAATGTTTTATATGCTATTTGCCTTCGATTTTTATAAATTAAAAGGAGACAACAAAATGACCAGATGAATAAAACTCAGAATATATATATGTATCCCCATCACAGTAAATTAGAAACAGGCGGTGATGCTGAGAGAAAGCTGGTACAGCTTGATGAAAGAACGTGATCTATGGAGCGATGGCAGTCAGGATCTGGAATTCTGTTTAGTAGCTGTAAGGCCCTGCACAAACAAGTTATATAATATCTCTGAGACTGATTTCTCATTTCTAAAAAAGCAACAAAATGCCTGCATGCAGGGTTGTACAAGAATTTAGTAATAAAGTTTCTGGCACTTAGCATGGTCTCTGGCACAAAGTAGATACTTTAATATGTGGTATACAATAACGCTAAAATTTTTAAAATTATCCTTTGCTTACTTACACATATTTTCCTGCATTCCTAATTCTAAATCATATTATCTAATTGATTATCTAAATAATTCTAAATCATATTGTCTATTGTCTAAATCAATGTAGCTACATTTAGCAATTTTAGATAATGTCTTTTTTTCTGATTTCTTTGGAAGTTGTTTAAGAAGGATAAGCATTAAATTGTTGGTGGTAATGAAATGTAGAGATTAAGAATGGGGGCTCCTGGGCGCCTGGGTAGCTCAGTGGGTTAAAGCCCCTACCTTCGGCTCAGGTCATGATCTCAGGGTCCTGGGATCGAGGCCCGCATTGGGCTCTCTGCTCAGCAGGGAGCCTGCTTCCTCCTCTCTCTCTGCCTGCCTTTCTGCCTACTTGTGATCTCTCTCTCTGTCAAATAAATAAATACAGAATCTTAAAAAAAAAGAAAGAAAGAAAGAAAGAAAGAATGGGGGCTCCAGAGTTCTGGGGCTTAGTTCTAATCCAGCTCAATCATTTGGTCCCTGTTGATGTTTAATCAAGTTACTTAACTTACCTGATTCTCGGTTTCCTTACCTGTGATAAAATATTTACCTTATCAAATTTAAATGAGATAATGTACTTTAAAAAACATAAGAGAGCACACCCATGATTAGAAGTCATTCCCACCCCTATTAATAATGCCATGAATAATGGCCAATATTTACTGAGTGATTGACTTTATGCCAGATGGTGGTCTAAATATTTTGTATTATTAATTTCTTGAAAACATAACAAGTGAGGTAGAAATTTTGATAATGTAAGAAGTAATTTTTGTAGCAATTTACAAATGGGGAAACTGAAGCTTGTGGAGATGAAATAATGCCCTCAAGACAGCAGGCTGTGGAGTCCAGATCTGGGACAAGAGCCCGGGCAGGTGGGCCCCTCAGCCGACCTGCTCCATAACAACACTGTGCTCACTGCCTCATGTTGCTGGAGGAGACCTGCCAGAGAGCCAGTGTTGGCTGACTCTTGAGGAATTCTTCTTTCATTTCCATATTTTTTCAATAAATTGAGAGGAAAAAGCCACACACACACACACACACACACACACACACACACACACACATGCCATTCTGTCATATTTGCCCCACAGTTATCTTAGAAATAAAAGTAATAAAACAAATAAAATTGAAACCTCTATTGTATTTCCAATCCCATTCCCCATCTTCCTTGCCCAGAGGCCACCACAACTGTGAATTGGCATCCCTTTAGTCTGTGATTTGTAATACTTTCACCACATTTTTATGGATCCATACACATGTACTATTGCCTTATGTGTGGGATTTGTAATTTTTTTGTTTAAAATACCATCTTCCTACTTTTTAAAAAATATTTGAGTATAGGTGACAGATAATGTTACATTGGTTTCACGTGTACAACATAATGATTCAATGTCTCTATACATTTTGCTGTGCTCACCACAAGTGTAGCTCCCATCTGTCACCACACGATACAATTATAGTACTACTGATTCTACACCCGATGCTGTGCCTTTTATTCCTGTGACTCATTCATTCCATAATTGGAACACTGCATGTCCCACTCCCCTTCACCCGTTTTGCCCATTTCCCAACCCTCTTCCCATCTTCCTACTTTAAAAAAAAGTTGAAAACCACTCTGATAGAAGAGAGTAACTAACACTTTTGGATCTAAATGTCGTTTGGATCTACACATCGCTAAATGTGGTAGCGATGGGAGGGAATGAGGAGTCTGAAAGTACCAAATGGAAACTGTTCAGAATTAGTGTTGACTAGAACTTCAAATAACCCCAGGGGCCCTAATTGTAGTCAATGTCTAGCCACCAGCCAGTAGAATTTGTTTCAAAATTTTAAATAGCTTTGATAAAATGATCTTTAGGCTTTCCCTAGCCTTGGAGCATAAAGCAGGGTGGTGTGGATGTCTAGAGTTTGGTCCGCTCAGCAGTATACTTCTTACAGGAAAAGCATCCTTTTCTCACCGTGTGACTCTAGAAGGATCTGTGGCTCAACAGAGCTGACCATAGCAAGGCCAGTCATACAACTTTGTTCCCTGTCCTGATCACAGCTTGCAGGTTAATGGTAGGTACCTGGGATTTTTTTTTGAACAATAATTGAAAAAATATCAGTCCCTCTCGTAGGATTAACAGGTTATAACACTGAGGAGCTGCTGGTGGCCACATGTCTCACTGTTTGGGGAAAGCCAGCTTGCAGAATGAAGTCAACAAGCAGAGCAAAGTCCAGATTAAAGACAGAAAATGTGTCCTGGACTGTTCACGCATCCTTTCCCTTTCTGGGGCTGTTTTTCAATAAATTCCTCAAAGACCTAAGATAGTTCAAAGTCTATCACCTGTAGGCAAAGGAGATCCCTTTCCATCACGGAGGGAGTGAATGGAATTCCCCTAAAATTCAGTCTGTAAAAAAGCTTAGTCCCAGAGAAAAACACCTGATTCAGCACAAGTCTTCAACTAAAACACAGGAAATACCTAAATGATGTATACTAGCTTTCAAAAATGTATATTTAATATCAGGTCTATATTTATATTTAATATAAAGTCTGCTATAGCGACAACTAAAGCACTGTTTAAAGTTGAATGTGCAGGGCACCTGGGTGGCTTAGTGGGTTAAAGCCTCTGCCTTCAGCTCAGGTCATGATCTCAGGGTCCTGGGATCTAGGTCCGCATCGGGCTCTCTGCTCAGTGGAGGGCCTGCTTCCCACTCTCTCTCTGCCTGCCTATCTGCCTACTTGTGATCTCTCTCTCTCTCTGTCAAATAAATAAAAATCTTTTAAAAAAATAAATAAAGTTGAATGTGCTGTGTTCATCCTAATAATTACATCTTAGGAGTATGTGAACGGTTTAGAAAATCAAGACATTACAAGAAATATGGACCAGTCTATGAAGAAGTAACTGTTATTCTAACAACATTATTGGAGTCTCAGAAAACATAACGAACAAAAGAAACCTGACACAGAAGTATAAAAATAGGCAAAGTTAATCTATGCCATTAGAAGGCAGGACAGTGGTCACCCAACCTGGAGTGGAGTAGAGGAGCCTCTCAGAATGTTCTGTTTCTTGATTGGGGTGCTACACACTCATCTATCGGTAAGTGCTCACTGAAAATTCTTTGCACTGTACACTTAAGATTATGCACTGCTCCATATGTGTGTATACTTTACTAAGAGATTAAGCAATTGCACTACTAGGTGTTTATCAAAAGGATACAAACAGTGATCTGAAGGGCCACAGGCACCCCAGTGTTTATAGCAACAATGCCTACAATAGCCAAACTATGGAAAGAGCCCAAATGTCCATTGACAGACAAAGGGATAAAGAAAATGTGGTGTGTATATATATACATATATACACACCAGATATGTGTGTATGTGTGTGTGTCCATGTGTCTGAAAAACTCAGCCATCCAAAAGAATGATATCTTGCCATTTGCAACAATACAGATGGAACTAGAGGGTGTTATGCTAAGTGAAGTAAGTCAGTCAGAGAAAGACAAATACCATATGATTTCACTCATATGTGAATCTAAGAAACAAACCAGATGAACATAGGGGAAGGGAAGGAAAAATAAAAAAGATAAAACAGAGAGGGAGGCAAACCATAAGAGACTCTTAGCTCTAGGAAACAGTGCTTTTGGAGCAGAGGTGGGTGGGAGGATGGGGTAACTGAACTGGGTGATGGGACGTTAAGGAAGGGGGTTGATGTAACGAGCACTGGGTTTTATATGCAACTGGTGAATCATTAAACTCTACCTCTGAAACTAATAATACACAATGTGTTAACTAAATCAAATTTTCATAAATATATGTCTACCTATATTTATTTTATATGACATATATATTTACATAGGAAAAAAAAGATTAAGCAAAACAATGAAGACTGGGTGGGCAGCTACTCCACATCTCTCTGGGACAATATTTTGGTTCCTTCCCATCATATTCAAGCAGCATTCACACACAGAAAAGCTATGGCCTAGGTTGTCCCTTCTTGCAGTGAACTTACAAGACACAGAAAGGAGGGAACTGCTCTGAAGGAGCTAAGAATTCCATTTACTTGACAGTCGCTTCTGTTGCACACATTTGGCACCTGGTCCTCCTCACTTTGTTTTCCAGGGAGGAGAGACAGCTTCTGGCCCAATGGTACCATGACTCACTCAACTCTTAGCCACCGGGATATCTGTACTTATGTTGGTTTTTTTTTTATAATTGCATTTCTCAGGCAACTGGCCTTTCATTGTCGGCCAGACGTTGACCAGGGCCCTGTGACAGTGTGGCCATCTTCTCTTATCAGTGGCAGGCCAGCCACTGGCAGCAGAACCAGCAAGTCTCAGTGCATGGCACAGAATGGGAAATGTTGGCAGCTACCATGTCTAATTTCAAGCCACAGCAGGTAAGAAGGTGAGGAGGGAGAATGAGTGTCAACGTTAGATCTGACTCTGTGAAGAACTGAGCAGCAAAAGGATGCATACTGGGCCCAAATAACTGAATTGAATTGAAATGCCAGATACTTACCAAATGTAATGACTTTTTTCTTAGAATAGAATGAAGATTTTTTTTTTTTAACTACCGGACCCATTCATTCAAGCATGGCTATGACTTATGCAATTATATGGAGTCTGTAATAGCAGTAACTTAGTTTTCATAGTTCAAAAGAAACTTTACTTCATATGAATGTTATTTATGTAATGAGCTTCAATAGTCTTCCCTTCTATCTCATGTAATTTAGAAATATGAATTCTGTCCTACTAACAACTTCCATGAACTAGACAAAATGCAATGTCCTTAGAGAACCTTAGAATGCTTTGGAAGGTAAATCTAGATTAAATCTCTAAAAACTCCCCCCTTTTCGGCCTGTCCTAACTTAGCCAATGGTAACAAATTTAGTTCTAGGCTTGCAAAAACCATCTAACTTTGAAGGTGACTCAATTCTTAGAATGACTTCAATGCTATATTCTCATGTATTATCTTAAAATATAAGCTGCTATAAGCAGCTGAGTGGCATAATTAACCATATGGCTGCCTATCAGGTAAGCTTCCCCCATTTGTAATATTTGTAAAAACAAATATTTCACAACTTTGGTTTCCACAAACATGAAATTTACAGTTGAGATTTCTTATGCAAAGATTATAGCATGTTTTATAGCAAGCTTCTGTCTGTAAGCAAGAAGACAAAGTAAGAAAATTGATGAAGACCATAAGATAACTCAAACAAAACTGAGGGTACTAAAAAACAACTAAGGCATTCACAAACAACAGAAACCACTTCCTCTCTGAATTCAGCACTGAAACCATTCTGTGGGTTTTTAAGAGAGAGGAATATTAAGCATGCAATTCCCACTGCACCAACAAAAATAAACTATTAGTCTGGCATCTCAAACAAAGCTATGCATAGACTAGAACAGTGCTTTCCAAATGAGGCTGATCACTAGGTTCAGCTGGGGTAATTAAAAAATGCACCTCCCAGAGATACTTGATTCAGCAGGACTAAGATGGAGCCCAGAATTCTGTTGTTTTTTTAAAGCTCCCCCAACAATTCTGACGGCCAGCCAGGTTTCAGGATCACTGGCCTCATATGCTATTAACCCAACCAAGCATTTCAGATTCTACCCAGAGCAAGATCCTCAGATGAGCACTGGTAATTCTTACAACACAAACACATGCCACGGTCATTCAGATGCTCCTCAAATATGCTCTGTTCCCGCCACCTCCCATTCCTTTGCTTTCCAGCTCTCATCTCTTAACTCTCGGTTGTTTGTAGGTAACAGCTTGAACACTATTTCGTCAGAGTGGAGGACTAGCTTCCCTGATCAGCCAACTTTGCCGAGCTCAAGAATCCCTAGCTGCCGTTTCCACAGAATTCTGAGCACACACGTTAATCATAGAAGGCAACGTTTATAGAGCCCTAACTCTGTGCCAGGTACTGTTCTCAGCCTTTTGTACACATTAACTCACTTAATCCTCCTCAAAACTCCACGATGTATTACCATCACCCTTGTTTTCCAAGTGAGGAATGAAGAGACGGAGGTTAAGCACCATGACCTGAAGTCAGGTAATAGTGGGGAAAAAATTTTGTCTCAGACAGTCCAGCCCGAGTCCATGTTCCTAACCACTCCACTTACCATGTTACCTCTCCAGAGAACTTCACACTCCTTGCATTATCCATTGCTAGTTTGTTTTTCCATAGGATCTCACTTTTCCACTGGATTGCAGCTCTAAGAGGATAGGAGCCCTGTTTTCTTCCTCAATGTATCTTCAGTGTCTTTCAGAAAACAGTGGCCATTCATTTAATATCTGACCGAATCACTGACAATGTCCCTCTCAACAACCAAAATTAACCTTCAATAGGTTTTTAAAATTCTAATAAGACCGTTACTGCCCATATCTTATATAATAGCAATTAAAAATATTTTAGTGTTTGCTTGTGTCAGGCACTCAGCTGTGTAAGAGAATACACACGCCCAATAGGAAATGCATGAAAACAAGTAAAGAAAATATGCAAGGAAGTTCACTTGCTCCTAATACACAGTACACAGCTTGGTAAGCAAATTTTCTCATTTCACTTAAAATGGCAAAAGCATAATGAGAGCTTCAGAGCGTGCCCCATCCTCTACGGTACCATAAACCCTCTTCTTATAGAGTAGAAGAAAAAACTTTAAATCTTTCCAACTTTATTAAGGGGGCTACTATTTGAAAATCATTATGAAGGAATATTTCAGGAAAATGGCAAATGCTTAATAAATAAACCTTCCAATGAGTTTCTAAAATCATAAAAGCTGGCAGAAAAATGGCTTTCCTTTATCCACTTTTTAAAAATGAATGAAATGTATTTTATAGCTCACAGGTCCATATTTCATGAAATCCCTTTGATTTAAGTGTTGGATGTGCATACGGCCTAGTGAGTATCGGCCCTGTAGAACATATCCAGCCACTTCTACCTAATCACTATTCACTCTTTGCATTCTTGGTGTAAGAGATGGACTACCACCCTCTCTCTCAGGTCCCATTCCCAATGGCAGGAGTAAGCTGGGCCCGTGCCAATCAACATATCACATCCCACTCTCGTAGGCACCACAATCAGTTTAGAAACATTCACGTGGACCATCAGATGAGCGGAAATGGAACTTTCCTAGATGCCTCAGAAGGAGTCTCACACATTTTTGTACTGGATGGAAACCAGAAAGGATAGAGGGGTTGGAGCTGCTGCCATCTTACTTTTACATGGTGCCTGATACAAAACCTACTCAAAAGAAGAGATGGCAAGAACATCCCCTAAGCCCTACATCCAGCCATGTGTATAAAGCCAGATGTAACGTCGGACATTTCAACCATGCGAGCAAATAAATCGTCTTCTTAAAGTGGTTGGGTTCAGAATTTCTTTGACTTTCAACCAAAGAAATCCCGGCTGATGTGACAACTATTTATGTTTATTTCTAATAGAACACATGAAGGTGATGTCATTAAACAGATAATCTTTTTTTTTCTATTCAACCAAATGGACATTGTGATGATAAAAGACTGTTTAAATATTACCTATTTACAATGTGCAGATAGTTAAGTTTTGTGATTATATTGCTAAGTCTCCACACAATAAGTCTTTTCCTGCTATTCAGTCTCATACAGTGAATATTCTGTATGCAACATCCAGACTCACTATCATGTATACCATGCTACACAAAAGGCCAATGTAAAAGGAAGAGGGGTGTGTGACTCAGTCCAAATAAAAGGTTAATATACACAATTCTGCCTGACATTTAAATGAAGGCAGGTGTATTAGCTCAAGATTTTGTCATCATCAGATTTTATATTTGGTCATGGTCATAAAAAGAGCAATGATTAAAAGCAAATGAAGATAATTTTAAACCCTTAGATAATAATATACATCAATAAAATTACATACAATAGTAAGGTAAAGGAATTTTTCAAAAAAATCTATCAGTAGTTCAAAGAATTTTACTTATTAATACTTTTCCAAATATGTGAAATTATACTCATGATTAATTCCAGTTTATTACAAATGCTGCCAATTAGAGCTCCCACCAGATTTGTCTTCACTGCTTCACCAGAAGGGAAGTATGTTTCAGTTCATTTTGAAGACAGAGCTACCTTATACCGCTAATTCATCCAGGGTTTGAAATGACTCCTTTGAAACTGTAGGATATAAGGCCAAAGGGCATCCCTACTCGAAGAAAATGATGCTAATGTCAATCTAATTCACATCTTTAAAAGAATTTTAGTTGATCTTGTACCAATACTTTCTGTATTAGGGCTTTTCACCTGTAGTAAAATTATAACCATTATGCTGAACTGTGGTCATCTTACAGAATTGATTCACTATAAGCATGAAACTCATTAGCATTTATACTAAATTAAAAGCATAAAGATGACTAACTCAGGTTATATAGGCAGGCTAAAGGGTTAGTTAATTCGAACAGCATATCAATATTGCTATCACTTACTTAATACCCACCCAGCCTTACAATTAGCTGCGCCACAGAAACATTTAAAAAATTAAACAAGAAATTTAGCCTTGGAAAAGGAAATGGGCCAAGGAAAAATATATTACTGGTTCTATCCAAAAGATTTGATATCTCCGGAAAGATTTAACTCAGATCATGGACAAAACACTATGACTCAGACAACTTAAAAAATTTAAAAATAATAGTAATAATCTTGTAAGTGTTCTTCGTTCTAGAAAACCATGCTGTTCATTTTGATCACTGAATATTTTTTGACTTAACTGAACGTCTATACACAGAATTTACTATTATTTGCTATTACCTCAGAATCTAAGAAATTCCTTAATCTAATGGACATGTTTGTCTGTACACCATTTACCTGAAGATTTCCAGTTCTGAGTGTCTTCAATCCAATAATACTATAGAATTGAGGGACATTTGGTCATTTAAAATTTTTAGAATAAAAAATAATAAAATAAACAAAAGGAAAGGATTTCTGTGACGTTATATTTACTATGGAAGCCACTCAACATAATTCAACAATTCAGGGCACTGATAGAGTTTAGTAGCAAGTAAGGGACAATTATCCTACTGATTGCCTATGTGGGGATGCTGGATAATTAAATGAGGAGACAAGAATAGACACACTCTACCTCCTCCCCTAGCTATTTTCTTCTCTCCTAACCTAAACTGCACAAAAGAGGTTCCACTGCTTTATGTCCCCTCAAGACTCTATACAAAGCACCAGCAAACATTTCCTGTGAGGGACCCAACAGTACGTATTTTTGGCTTCAAAATTTCACCTCCACCACAGCTACTCACCTCTGCCACTATGGCAGCTACAGACAGACCATCTGAAAAGGATGGCATGGCTGTGTTCCACGAAATCTTCGTTCACAAAATCTGTCAGTGGTTCATTTTGATCTGAGGGCAGTAGTTTGCCAACCTATGCTCTGCTTTAAGGTTTCTTCTATTTAGTCTTTCCTGGGGACTCTGACTTACACCAATGGCTTTAGTTACGATTTATGAGCCAATGACACAATTTATTCATGAGGCTAGATGTCTCAGCTCCAAACTCAACGTACTCGTCGACAACCCACCATGTCCCATGAGCTCAGTGTGCTCTAAAACAAAACTCAAGATCTTCTCTTTCAAACACATTTCTTACCTCCGTATGACATTAACCACCCACTGATTTATCCTTGGCAGGAATCTAGGTGTTACTCTTTACTCATCCTTCTTTATTCACCTCTTGTACATCTTATAAAATCATCTCTAAATACCACTCAAGTCAGCCTAATATCAGCCAGCCCTTCAGCCACCAGCCTTATCCATGCCTTCATCTCTCAGTTAATCTTCCTGCATTCGTTCCTGCTCATCTCCCAACTATTCTCTACACACAGCCAGAAGGAATTTTTTTAAATGCAAGCCTAATTATATCACTCCCTTGCTTAAACCTCTTTGGTGCCTTGCCCATGTCCGTAGGATAAAATCCAAAATCTTGAATCCAGTACATAAGGTATGATCTGGGCCCCTCTCTACTGCCCAATCTCATTTTTATGACCTTTTTTTCTCTCTTAAGCAGAGGTCTCCTTGGCCTTCTTTCAGTGCCCAAATGTACCAAGTTCTTACTTTTAGACATCCTATTCTCTCTGCCTAGAATGATCTCTTGCCATGCAAGGCTTCCCACTTTTCACTAAGCCAACTCCTTATTCATCCTAAATGAAAGTCAGAAACCTACCAAGCAAAAAATTGATAGTTTTGACTACCGAAAAACCTAAATGCATATACAATAAAAAAAATACAACATAAAATAAAATAGTTAAAAGACAAAAAATTGGGAAAATATATGTAAGATACAGAAGACCAATTCCTAAATATAAAAGAGCTCATACATCAATACAGAAAAACAAAAACAAACAGCTCTCAGTAGAAAAATGGGCCAAAAACATGAATATGAGACTCACAAAGGAAAAACTGTAGTGGTCAATGGACATACAAAAAATATTCACTATCCCTAGTAATCAAATATGCAAATCAAAACAAAAATTAGGTATCATTTTTCACTCATCAAATTAGAAAACATTTAAAAGATTAAGGAGGTGCATTTATTTATCATTTCAAGGTCCAAATCTTAAAATAACTATTACCTTAACATTACCAGATTCTCACTATCAGAATTAACTGACACCATCTAGACCAGGAAGGTGGTTGTTATTGTTTTGATTAACCTATAAGGTGTTGCTGCTCTATAAGAAACCCTTTTGAAAGTCATTAGTGTCATATAGATTGTATTTATGTATATATTCCCCAAATGATGTAATTTAATAAATCCTCATATTGGAATAGTCAGAGACATCGGTTTACCTTCCCACTATTTGTTCACAGAGGCAAGGTCAAAGTGATGCAAGGAGCCAGCCTAGCAGAGCAACCCTGCCTTGCCTGTGCCAATTAGTTGTTCACCTTTGTTTCATTCCTACATTTTTTACAGCTTTAATGGCACTTTGTACATTACACAAATTACGTAAGAGAAAAATGAAGCAATGTATATTAAAGTGTCAGAGATTTTAGGAAGGAAATAGTATTCAGAAAATTCTTTAACCAATTGTTTATTGGTGGTAGATCAAATAAAAGAAACATGAAGTACCTCTTTCTCTACCTTAAATTTGGTTTAATTCCATAAGTTTAAGTACATATAAATTAATATATATAATTCATAAAATATAATTGGTGAGTGTTCTTTTCCAACAAGCCTATTTAAAACTAGAGTCTAAGAACTCCTTCTGAATGGTGACATGAGTCACTCAATTCAACTATAATACTGGACTAAGGCTACTAAGAAATCTCCACAACCAGAAGCTATTTTATAATAATGTTTTCAGTGGGGAAAATTAATTTGGAATGGGAGATTTTCTGATTCACAATTATAACATTATTTTCCTGTATAATTTTAACAACAGAAACTTTATAGCTATAAGCATATAAAACCTAACATCACTAAGCAAATTCAGCCCTTAAAGACATCTGACTTTTTCTTCAGGAATATTCTCCATAAAGAGAGAGCAGCAGTGGGGGGAGCAAAAGGAGAGGGAGAAGCAGACTCCTCACTGAGCAGGGAGCAAGACAGTGGGGCTCCATCCCAGGACCCCAAGATCATCCATCACCTGAGCTGAAGGCAGATGCTTAACCAACTGAGCACCCAGGTGCCCCAAACATTTTTCACTTTTGTACCATATATTCTGAAATAAGAATAAGAATTTTTATGGAGGAATACAAGAAAAAGTTAACCATGGTTCTATGGAGGGGGAGGGATGAGGACTTACTTTTTATTTGGCGTGTTTCTGTGCTGTTCGAATTTCCTCACTATACATATGGTAAGTCTAGAATAGGGATTATGTAGGATACCATTTTTGTTTTTTTCTTTATAAATTTACTTTTTTTGAAAGTTATAAAAGAAGCAAAAAAAAGTAAAAAAGTAAAATTATCACTCTAATTTTACTTTGTCACTCATCACAAATATTTGTCATTAATTAGCACATGTTACACATTCTCGTAACTATTACTCAGACTTAGCCACCTTTATTCCGATAAACAAACCAAGGATAATGCCATCTACAGGAAGGAGCTCAGTGCCTAATAAAAAGAACTAGAACGATTCCCAATTTTGAAAGATTTATAACCAATTATGATATGCCTAAGACAAACCAGATTTGTTCATTAATAGTTGGAAAGTAGTACAGGCCTGGCTAATTCTTATCTAGAGATTGATGAAGAAGGAAACCATCTAAAGAGCACAAAGGATAGTACTGTGGGCCCTTTTTTCCTTCAAATCGCAAGTACACAGCGCCACCTGCTGGGGAAAGCAAAGCCACCACTCACTACAAGTAAGGCTTTTTTTTTGGTAAATATCGAATTATTTACCTGAGGCTGAAGCAAAACAACCAGGGATGTGGGGAGACCAGATTGTGCTATAAATGACATTTTCGTGGCCTCTAAAGGTGCACAGAGACTTTCCAACAGTTGGATCCCACTACAAACAAATGAATAGATCAATTACTCTGAGGTAAATTCAAATTTACATTTATATATATAATATACAATGCACTGCCTATGTATTTATATATATACCTGTAATGGAAAGACATATCTTAAGGATTCTTTAAAGTCTATTTTCATATAAAGCAAAATAGTACTTAAGGGGCCAAAATAATCAATGCTGAGCTAATTGTTAGTTTACAGACAAAAGGTTAAAAATGTTTAAATTCTAATAAATGCTTTAATATAGTTTTTCGAAAAGAAAATTAGTTGTGTAATTGAAAAGATATAGAAGTATGTTCAAGAAAGGAAAAATATTCAATGAAAGCATTGCAGAAGAGACCATTTGGTTTTAAATACAGTAATGCTGACATACCAGTTTGACAGTTTGATCCCATGAGCCAGACACCACAAGCTGTTCACCTCTGGTTTGGCTCCAATCAACACTATAGACCTAAAAACATTTTAATGTGTCATTTAGAAAGTAAAAGAGCATGAAATTCAGTATTTTATCTCTTTATCTCTTCATAACAGTGATAGCCAGTTAGGACAACTAATTCCCTTCATTGAAACATCAAATAAAGTCCTACAAATCTCAACATGGTGCCTGAGAAATGGAAAGGTCATTTTGTCCATTCCTCCCGACATATTCCTTACAGATAAGATCCCCTTCTATTTTAATAGAATGCTACAGATGATTTCCAAACCTCCTTCACTAAAACAAATCATATATATTTTTAACCCACCAGCAAATCACTGTTTGCAGCACCCTGTAGAAATGTCAAAGCAGATTAGAAAGTTAGTCATCTAAAAAAGCTTGCCAGGTCAGGGTTTATCAGAAAGCATTAAAATTCAATTAATATCCCTATCTGGCCTTTCTTAGAAAAAGCTTATAGGAACCAGGTAATCCTTTCAGATCTCTTGGTAAACAGCTTTAGTTATCCAATGCTGCTATTCTAATCTACTATGCTTTACTGCTTTCAGTGAACCATTTCAAATGAACCATCTGAAAACTTACGGAAATATTTTTTATTCTATCATCTTATACAACAGATTATACACAGATCACTACTGTAAGCTAAGTTCCACAAAATATGTGCATGATTATTTTTTATTAAATTAACATAGTCCTGATGTGGACCTGAGTATACATCACTAAATGTGACCAGCCAGCAGATTCTTCTGAATCTTAAAAATTCTAGCTACCATACTTATGTAGGAAGCAGGAGGGTCTGCAGTTTGCTGTAGCTTAAATATGGGTTACCTGTTCTCTGCTGTCTTGTACCATGTACCATGTACCATGGCTAGCCATGTTGGAGTATCAGTTTAAAATATCAGTAATACTAATCCTGTCTTCGCTTAAAACTGATATTTCTCTCATCACAAATTTTTTTCAATAAGGATTTTTAAGAATATTGCATTAAGACATTATTTGACTACTGAATTTTTGGGGTCCTCCTTAATCGTGTAACTAAGGTTGAGTGTCTCACCCACCCTTTCCTAGTCCTGGCCATGCAGCTGTCCATATTCATGCTAAAGAGAGAAGATCAGTTGGAACACTGAAGAAGCCACAATCCAGCAATGGAGAGCAGCTCTTATGGAAGGGGGAGCAAAAACCAGGGAGCTGCTGTGACCATCTGTTAGTTATGGGTAGAAGTAGTCATGGAAGTTCTTGAGAGCTAAAAAGTTTGATTTAATCCTCTAGGCCAGGGATGGCAAATTTCTTCCGTAAAGAGCAATAATTTGGGGCTTTATGGGCCAGTCGGTTTCTGTACGTCAGGCTGGGAGAGTGCAAAAGTAGCCATAGGCATATGGCTGATGAGTAGGCATAGCTGTGTTCCAATAAAACTTTATTTAAAATCAAAGCGCACGCTAGGTTGGGTGCGTCTCCTGAGTAGCAGTTTGCCAACTCCTGCTCTAGGCTGATGTGAACGGTCAAAAATAACTACAACAGCAAACCTTTATTGAGCACCTACTGTGTGCCAGATACTGTCGTAAGCATTTTACATATTTTATCTCATTAATCTTCACCTCTATGAAGTATATTCTGTGCTAAGACCCAAAAAGTTTAAATAAATTTTCCAAATTCCTAAAGCTAGTAAGTTGCACAGCTGAATTCTGAACCTCAGCAGCCTCACTGCAGAATTCTACCCTTAATAGCTATGCTAGGCTGTCTCTACATCATGCTACTTGAGGGCACTGTTGAATTGGAATGACCTTGGGCTGCAATGTCAAGGAAGTAAAAGCCTCTCTTCCTTGGCAATTCACTGGTATCACCCTTCTTTAGAGCCCAGACTGATTCCATTTAGTTTTCATGAATTATCCACATCCAAGGACTTAAAGCGCCTGTGAGCTTAGTGAACTCCTGTTCATCTGTCAAGACTTGGGCCCATTACGTTCTTTATGAAACAAGCTTCTCCTCGACAAAGCCCTCAATGACTGAAATGCTTCCTTCTATACATTCTGACAGCATCTTGTACCTACTTATAATTTAACATTTACCATATTTTACTACAATTTGTGTTAAGTACCTGCTAGATTCTGGAAGATCCACCATGTGAGCAAAACCATCCTGTATGTCTGTCTATACTCACTGTAATATAATAAGCACTCAATAAATGGGAGTTAAAATAATTCATCCAACTAAATTTATCTTCAGAGTCTGCATCACTAAGTAGTTACAAAGAACTATTGTTTTCATTTCAGAGGATGACTGAACAAATTTAACTAAAAACTAAGATTAACATCTCAGATTCCGCTGCCTCTACACGTGTCCAGCATGATACAGGATTTGACACCTTGTGACTTCTCACCTTTTAAAAACTGCAAGAGCCCCACAGGCTCAGAGAGAACCCAGCCCTAGCGAGAACAAAAGACAGGAGGTAAGATAACTATGGCAGTGTGCCATCAGTCCCACAACAAAGTGCAAGCAATAGGACGAGGACAAAACTGAGGACAGGACGCACATGGTGACATTAAAAATGGGACAACAGAGAAGGAAATAAAGGCAACGTAATAAATATTTTATGTGTTTTACTGTGTTTACAATTTAGGATATGGGTAAGTAACTAAGAGTACAAGGCAGGATATTGTTTAAGAAAAAAAACTATAGACATAAGTACAAAATGGGATGGAAAATTCAGCTTGATGCCCAGAAGAGAGGATCCAAGCAGGCCCTTAAGGCCTGGTTAAAATGTCAATAGCACAAAGCAGAAGTGAAAACAATGATCAGAAACTCCCCCTAAAGACATACGAGGGCACAGATAGCACCTAAGGGATTAGGACTAGAAAACACTGCAGGATAACACCAGGGTTTTGTGCCTGGGGACTGTCGGTGGTGGTGGCATTAACAAAATGGGAAGACTGGAGGAAAGAAGATAATGTGTAATTTTAGTCATACTGACTTTGAAGTGACAGCAAGATAGTCAAGTGGAAATGTTTAGTGGGAACAGGGTTTGGGCATTGACCTCAGGCTCTGAAAAAACATTTACGGCCAGAGAGATGTTTGGGAGACAGTCAAAAAAGGATGAGTAGATTCCATTATCCCAACTTCAAGTTACCTCCCTAGTCCATTCAACAAGCATTTACTGAGCACCTATTATGTACAAGGCACAAGGGAAAGAGGGGTACAATGTTAGACAAGACAGATAAAGTCCCCACCCTCAAGGATCACAGATGGGCTATAAATAAACAATTTCAGATTGTGATTTTAAAGAAAAGCTACAGAGCACAACAGAACCAAGGAAGGAGACTGGGAAACGACGACAGAGGGAAGGAGTCACTTCTTGACAGAGTGGTCAGGGAAGACCCCACTGAGCAGAGACCTGAGTGTAGCAAAGACAGACCTCTGCAGGTTTGAGAGGAAAGGCTTTGCCAGAAGAACAGGAAAAGACCCTGAAGCAGGAAACAGCCTTGCCACATTTGAAGAACAGAAAGGTCAAATAGGAGGGACAAGATCCCCAAGGACCATGGTTACAAGTTCGTACATAATTTCTCTTAAGAGGCTACAGCCATCAAGCCAACTCAAGCTACCACCTAGACAATAGGTAGCATCCTTCCACAGCACCCCCCACCCATCCTTGCTTACCTCCAATCCATGATCTGCACTGCATAAAAACACACATGTCATTCCCCTGTAGGAAGCCCTTCGACAGTTTCATATATGGGTTTCCTGCAACTTACCATCATCACTCAACATTGAGATTTGTCCATGCTGCTGCTTATTACCCAAAGGTCAAAATCATGCAAAACTATGAATGGTTTAGAGATGCATACATATGCAGTAAACCAAAAAGAAAAGCAAAGAAAACAGAAATAGAAATTCAGAATTAATGGTTACTCCTGGGAAGAAGGGAGTAAAGGTGGAAGGAGGGAGAACTACAGAATCAGGGAGAAAAAAAAAAGGTAGACAGAAGATAGCATCTGTAAGCAGGGGCTCCAACAGCATAAGCAATGTTTTCTTTCTTAAGTCAGATGATGAATATGTAAGCATACATTTTTACAGCTTACATATATTTTCATGTGCATGAAATATGACAAATTTTTTAAAATCTTCAATGTCTTTCCACTGATTAGAACTTAACAGCTAAGACGCTAACACAGGCTCAATCCCTCTCCTTCCAGCATGCACTTTCCTTTGCTTCTAACCCTGTTCCTCTGGCCTCTCCACCTGAATAGTTAATTCCAGCTCTCCCTGCAGACGTAAGGATGCCCTCCCGGTCCCTTCCCCAGACAAGGTCCTTTCCTCTTGCAGCACTCCATACGTTCCAGCACTTATCACATTATCAAGGAATTAACCAGCAGCTCCAGCCCCCCTGGCTAGAGAGGGGGAGGACTCCGACAGGGCAAGGACCATGCCTGACTAGTTCATCTTCCCCGCTAGGTTTCACGCCGTCGCTTTCACACAGTAGGGTTAATGAGAGCTTCTGGAATGGATGAAGGGGCAGAGAAACACATCTGAACGAAGAGCACATCTCACATTAGTCTAGTCTTCCACCCTTTCCCTATTCCCATGCCCCCTCCACTCCCACTCAAACAGTGGACATGGCTTAATGATTAGGTTAAGGATAAAAAAGAAGAGGGGTATACAGTTATGCTTTAAAAGCAGGGTCCTCTCAAGGCCTATCTTATGTAATTATTCTTGGCAGTGGTGAGAAAATTAGTTGAGAAACTGTAAAAAACAAAAAACAAAAACAAACAAACTCTGAACAATATTTTGTGCTGCTTTATGAAATCTGAACCTCATCAAAACCACTGTTTGAGAGGACAGATTTTATTACTGAAACCAATTCCCAAAGAGCTCATTTTTAATCTACTGTATAGCATTGCCCTTTTTAAGTTGGTCTATTTAATTAAAAGTCATCAAATAAAAACTATGTCCAGAATGTTCATTCTTATCTGTATCAATACAAAGGGAAGGGACACTGACTTTTAATTACTGAGCGATTAGAAAAGGATACATATTTCTTTTAATGTGAAACAAGTTTTTAAACCTTATCATTATAGAAATTTTAAAATGCACATAAAAGAAAAAATATCATAATAAATCCCCAGGTATCCATCACATACTTTCCATAATCACCAACATTTTGCCACCTTGTTTCATCTGTCCTGTTACCAACTGCTGGAGTATTTTAATATCAGACCACTTCACTCATAATTAAGCAGGTAAGGATGTTTTTCTTTCTTACAGAAGCACAAGGCTATTTTCACCTAAAAAGATGAACAGCAGTTCCTTAATATCATCCAAAACTCAGGCCACATTCTTATTTTCCCAAGTGTCTCAAAAATGTCTTTTTACAGTTGGTTTATTTGAACCAGAAACTAAACAAAATCCACATTTTACATTTAGTTGTTATGTTTCTTAGGTCTAATCTAGGGAATTCCGCCTCCCCACCTTGCTTTTCCCATCCACCCTTCCCATGACATTTATAATTGTTGAAGACACAAAATTAATGGTCCTGTAGAATCTTCTAGATTTGGCTAACTGTTTCCTCATGGTGTTACCATTTTCCTCTACCCTTCCCATTTCTTTAAGCTGGAAGTTAGGTCTAGAGGCTTGATTGCATTCAGTTCAATCTTTTTTTTTTTTTTTTTTTAGCTTCCTTTTGTATTAGGTATATAATTGCTGGTTGACCCACTTTTAGTGATCCTAAAACTATTCAGAAGATGTATCAATGTCAAATTAATGCTTTAGCATCCATAGGTAACCTTTGCCTACAGTCATTACTTCATTTGGGGTAACTCAATGGTGACTTTCTGATTATGCTATTCCTTCTGCAATTATTAGCCAGAATTCTGTTATGAGAAATTTTCCACATCAAGCATCTGATTATTCCACAATAAAATTCATTTCGGAAAGGCAGGATAAGTGCTTTGATTCTTTATCTTATCAATTTTCAGAATGAATCCACTGTCCTAGTAACCTTCAGTGGTGACCAGTTCTTGTTTCTTAATGATTACAACTCCATGTAATGGGTTTGAAGACAACACAAAAAGATGGAAAAGCATTCCATGCTCATGGATCGGAAGAATAAACATTGTTAAAATGTCTATCTTGCTCAGAGCAATCTATACTTTCAATGCCATCCCGATCAAAATCCCACCGGCATTTTTCAAAGTGCTGGAACGAACAATCCTAAAATTTGCATGGAACCAGAAAAGACCCCAAATCGCTAAGGAAATGTTGAAAAAGAAAAACAAAGCTGGGGGCATCACATTGCCTGATTTCAAGCTTTACTACAAAGCTGTGATCACCAAGACAGCATGGTATTGGCACAAAAACAGACACATAGACCAATGGAACAGAGTAGAGAGTCCAGATATGGACCCGCAACTCTATGGTCAAATAATCTTTGACAAAGCAGGAAAAAATATCCAGTGGAAAAAAAGACAGTCTCTTTGATAAATGGAGCTGGGAAAATTGGGCAGCTATGTATAGAAGAATGAAACTCTCTCACACCGTACACAAAGATAAACTCGAAATGGATGAAAGACCTTAACGTGAGACAGGAATCTGTCAAAATCCTAGAGGAGAACATAGGCAGTAACCTCATCAACATAGGCCACAGCAACTTCTTTCAAGACACATCTCCAAAGGCAAAGGAAACAAAAGCGAAAATTAACTTCTGGGACTTCACGGCAAAGGAAACAGTCAACAAAACAAAACAAAGAGGCAACCCATGGAATGGGAGAAGATATTCGCAAATGACACTACAAAGGGCTGATATCCAAGATCTATAAAGAACTCCTAAACTCAACACCCAAAAAACAGATAATCATGTCAAAAAATGGGCAGAAGACATGAACAGATCTAGCTTTTTAAATATAAGTTAAAACTTTAAAATATTAAAGTAAAAAAAAATGAATGATTTAGAAACATGAGGATTGAAAAGTGATGAAGGATATCACATCCTATTCGTAGTAAAATCCAGAAAGACTCAATGGACACATGATTGGAAATTATTTTTCTCCATAATCACAATTTGGGGGGGAAAGTTTTACACTTAATTTAAATTGTAATAAAAATCTCACTGCAGTAACTACTCCAGAATTTAGGTGACTAAATACCCACAAGGAACTATATCAAGTTCAATTATGTCCTGGAAGAAAGGAAGAAGAGGAGGAAGGGAGAGAGGGGGGAAAAAGGAAAGAGACAGATCTCTTTAGCTGAGAAGTCTGCTGTGCAGTTAAACATAAATGCAATTTCTAAAGGGAACAAACTGGTGTTAAGTGTAAGACTCACTGTCATTCTACATTAATATATTTATGGGCATCCATCATTATAAACTTTTCAGCTTCTATTATTATCATAGGAGTAAATCATTGATTTTTTAAAGTAAGCAAGGTCTTAACCATATAGCACATCCTTACTACAAAATGTATAAATACATTCTCTACCCAGTGAGATACTAAGAGTTGCATACTTACTTCAAAGATAAGCTTTCATAACCAAAAACTTTAAGTAGATTGAATCTTTAAAAAAAAATTCAGCAAATTGATAAGGTTACTATTTGACAATGAAGACAAAGGTTACCTATATTTTTTTAAAGATTTTATTTATTTATTTGACAGAGAGAGACACAGTGAGAGAGGGAACACAAACAGGGGGAGAGGGAGTAGCAGGCTTCCCACCAAGCAGGGAGCCCAATGTGGGGCTCGATCCCAGGACCCTGGGATCATGACCTGAGATGAAGGCAGACACTCAACAACTGAGCTGCCCAGGCGCCCCTAATGTTAACCATTTTTTAAAAACTATAATAAGCACACGGGAAACTAGATACTGATATAAACATTAAATTGAGTCAATGTCACCTTGAAAGTCATTCCTAACCGACTCACAATAGCACCATGTTATAAGTCATGAAGTACAGAAATTCTCAGTTCATCCTCTCTTCTCCTTCTTGCTAGATCTTTTTTTAATTTTCCTATTCTTCTACTCCTGTTACATATTCAGTAGCAGGCTAAGCCACAGGCATTTAATGGGCTCAAAAGACATAATGGCCTCTGCAGACACCAGTTAAACAACGGAGAGAAGAATCAGATTCTTGCTTTGATGCTAAGTTTAGAAGCCAGGCACACAGATAACGCCCATGTTTTTCTTCCTTTCCATTTCACCAAGCACTTCATTCCTCAGGCCTAAAATATATCTAGGTGCTAGGTCTTGGATTTCTTCTTGTCATTTCAGTACCTACTTGTCTGATTATCTGAAAATTGACTGGACATTTTTTCAGTTATCAAGTGATGAAATGGGTAAGGGCAGGATTCCTAACTTATTCTGTAACTCTCTGACCCTAGTATATGAAGATATAATCATATATAATAGTAATAGCCCATATTTATTTAGTGTTGGCTCTGTTCTAAGTACTTACAACAACCCTATGACATAAACTACTATTATTGTCAGTTTGCAAATGAAGAAAGTTTTAGGAGAAATAAGTAACCTGCCCAAGGTCCCACAGCGGATAAGTTACAGAGCCAGGATTCAACCCAGCCAGAGTTGACTGAAACCAGGCTACTCATCCTTATTCTATACTATTACCCATGGGAAAAAAAATGACCCATTGTTTGCTATACTTGAGTATGCTGGTGGGAAAAAAAAATAAAAGGAAATCAGCTATGCTCGTTCACTCACTTATTTATTCAACAAATATCTATTAGCTCCTCAAAATTCTCACTTGCCCTTACAGCCTTTTAAGTGCTTATGAGTATTTGATATATGAGACATGCTTTGAATATAGGCTGCATTTTTCTTCAATGAAAAAAATGCCAAATATTTCATATTATAATACTGAGTCTTAACTTAATCACCAGAAATTTTTTCTCTTCATGGTCTCACAGAGGGTATCCTACAGTTCTCTAAGCATCATGCTGCTTGGCATACTTTGATTTTTACTAACAAAATGTGAGAAAGACAAGTGTGTATTGTAGCAGAGCCAATCCCCCTTTCTTCCTTGCTCACAGAAGCCTAATTTTGTCCTTCAGGCAAAAGCACTGCCCCTCATCCCGGGGCTGAATCTTGTTTAGGTGGAGGCAGGAATGGTGGCTTATCTCCCTCATAAGTGACACGGTTAGGCGTGGGCATACGATGCTCTTCTAACTACAGAAATGTGAAGAGGTGTGTCTGCCAGAGAGCTCTGAGGGAGCTTTTCCTCAAAAAAGTCCCAAGATAGGGACATTCACTTTTTTTGCCCTTTGACCTTGAAAGGTGGTAAGATGATAGTTGGAACTATAAGCAGCATAAGGAGAGAAGAATACCCACTGATATAACAGTGCAAAGGCCAAGGACAACTTGGGTATTTGATGGCATTGTCAAGCCCTGAATAACCAAGCCAGCACCCATTCCACCTCCATATACTTGCCTGTGTGAGATAATAAACTCTGACTGTTGGATCAACTTCTAATTGTAGTCTCTATTACACAAACAGCGAACAGCCGAGGCACCCTAACTGAGGTAAGCACTTATCAAAACTTGCATTTGAAAAGAAATTAAGGGGAAAAAATAGCCTGAAAGAAAAAAAAAAACCCAGAAAGATGTCTTCAGCTCAAAAAAAAAACCAGTTACATAATTATAGAATGATATAAACTTGGTTTCACGGCAGTTCAAATAGCAGAGATCAAGGTGCCTTACCAGTGCATTCAAAGTAACCCAACACTATGACATTGCCGAGGAAATGTACAGGCAGCCACGTTAGGTAATATTATTAGAACCAGAGGCTTAAGATGATGGTGGCAAAGTCTTAAAAAGCTCAGCACTGATCATCACGTTTCTAAAATAAATAATGTATGCAATGTCAGAAATGACCGTGAAAAAGGGATGTATGTGAAGGAAATTACCAAGAGGGTAAAAGATACAGACACCATGTAATCTGAAGGCTGGAAGAATTACAGATGCATAGTCTGGAAGAGGAAAGACTAAAAGGGGTCATGGTGGCTATCTTCAAGGGTTCCCTGGAAAAGCGGGACTGGACTCACCCTCATCACTTCAGAGAAAGGCATTAGAAACAACATTTGGTTGACAGAAGGTAGATTTGGGCTTAAGATAACAATTTTCTAACCATAGAACAATCTAAAGTCAAATAAGTTATCTCGTGAGATAGTGTGATCCCCTTTCACTGAAATAAGTAAAGGCTGAGTGACCATCACCAGCAACATTCTAGTACACACACCACTGGTTGTACAAGAGATGGTTTTAACTGGTACATACATTTCATTTCACTCATTACATATTTATTTTAACGTACATTAGAAACTAATAAATGTACGTTCTAAGTTAGTTATCAATTCCACGGCTTCCTAAATATAACTGTTTTAGGATAAGTGAAATAACAATGTAAGGGTCATCTAAAAATATATTAAATCAATATATCCCATTTAACATAACCAGACATATTATTTTATGACCTGTTGGTTATAGTCCTAGAATTTATTAAGACAAACAATAAAAAGCACTAAAGATTTTAAAGAAAGGAAAAAACTTTTTGAGAAGAAAAATATTAGCCAAAAAACCCCTAAGTGGTATTAGAAAAAAGCAAAAATCGTGAAGGTACCACAAAAATGTCCCAATTGTGGACGTGCCACTTTGTGAGGATTCTTCCATTGACAATCCTAAAACTAAAGTTTCTCCTTTACCAAAGTTGCTTTGTGATTCTATGAAAACATGATCATTTATAAGTATATTTATTCAAAGAGAGCTTCGCCATAAAATAGAGGAACTGAAACTTTCCATTATTTTCAGTCACAATCTTAGAGATACTTATTTTTAATAGCTATAGCTACACAATGATTTCTGGAATCCTCACACAATAAATCTTTTTATTACAAGAGACTAATATTCTTGCATCTAATAAGCCCTCACTGGAGGCCTTCCATGGGCCAGACGCTGTGGCAGACACAAGTTTGAATGTAAATGTGCAATTTTTCGTTTGAAGGATCTACTGCTACCTTGAGGAAAACTTTTAAACACTTAAGCTACAACACCAAAAGGAATTGTCTTTACCATCACGTTCATTAAAAATATGTATGTAGTTTTATATGATTGAAAACCAAACTATATTCTATGCTACACACACACACACACACACACACACACACACAAAACCTACACACATGAACTGGCTTTAGATTTCAAATTTCTTCAGTAAGCTCTGTCTCATAATCAGTAGTTGATGCTCTTGCTTCAATATATTCTGAAAACCCTTAGGAACCTTACTGAAGCCCTAGAGGCAATCTTGTGAAGTCTTTGTGAAAAGTCTGCCTACCTCTACCTTCAGGCAGTCACAGGGCAGGCATATCCTCCAGCAGCAGGAAAGTGACAGGCCTCTCTGGAGAAAACGCGGCCACGGCACACTTATACTACTGGGGGCATTCTCACAGACTAACGAGAAGCCTGACCTTTTCTTCTTTCCTAGCTCCTTGGGCCAAGATGTACTTTATGTTTCAATAATCAAATAATAAATGACATCCAACATGTATAAGAAATACCAAAGCTTAAACTTCTTGTCCCCACGTTTCCATCCCTGAGTGGATTTCATCCAAAGAAAAACAATCGGCCCGGGAAGACTGCCTTCCTACCTCCTGCGTGTGTTCCTTGTAGACTTGCAGGGGCCCGGTGGCCTTGGTAGTGTCCCAGAGCTGCAGCGAGCCATCGCCACTACAAGTGACCAGGACGTGTTCGTTGTTCTCACTCCAGGTCACGTCAAACAAACCATCGTTCCAGTCAAAGCTACACCAGGAAAAGTGAAACAGAACATCTGGCTACTCAGGCAGCTGAACATAAAATGCTGATCATAATTTTACAGCTTTTCTTCAAGTTTATCATGTATTTTAACACGTATTATCTCACAGAGTCTTCACGACTATGGAAGATAAGCAGAGCAAACACTGGACAGATGCAGAAATGCACTCAGAGAAGTGGAAAAAAACAGTTTCACTGCTTGCATTTGCACATTCAGATTTACAATATTTGCCCACCATTAGGTTGAAACTCATGAGTTTTAAATTTTTATTTTAAATTAAATCCTTTGTAAAAACTTACAAGTGGTTGATATTTAATAATAAAAAAAAATCAGTGATGTGTAGAGTGTTTTTCCTCCCTCAGTCCGCATAACAAGTAGAACTTTTAAAATATTCCAGAGAGGTGGAAAAAACAGCCTGAGTGGCTCAGTCGGTTAAGTGTCTGCCTTTGGCTCAGGTCATGATCTCAAGGTCCTGGGATCGAGTCCCGCATCGGGCTCCCTGCTCAGTGGGCAGTCTGCTTCTCCCTCTGTTCCTCCCCCTTGCTCGTGCTCTCTCTCTCTCTCTTTCTCTCCTCGCAAAAATAAATAAAATCTTTATAAAACATATTAATAAAAAAGAAAAGAACAGCCCAGGTCATACATATGCCAGAAAACTGCAGAGCTATATTAAAATTAGGTCTCCCATCTAGCAATTTGGCATGATTTATGTGAGGGCATGACGCCACACCTGGGTGCTCACTGTTTTTTGTGGTCCATAGGAGGGAGCGGCAAGCACTTCACAATACTAATTTAGACCAATGATTCCAACTTTCCAAATCAAACTTTCACCTGAGCTATGAGCAGGTAGTTATCTTCTGACAGGATTTCCTTTCCTTCCTCTGACACTGACTAACCCTGATGGAGGTGTTAATAAGTCCAAGAGTCAAGAGAGTCATAGAAAGCAGAAAGGGCAAGAAGTGCTTAGGTAACTCACAAAATGGATAATCAGCTCCTGAATGAACAAAACTAAACTATGTGAAGAAGACAGGAAAGTTAGAAATGTCCCACAGTATACTAAGTACTTTACACTTTTTTATGTTTAAGCTTGATAGTTTATAACTGGACACTAAGAGACAAGGACTTTAGAAGAAAAATGATATAATCACAACTTTTTGGCAAAAATATGTTCTATACCATGTAAACGCTTAAGTTTCTTTTCTATTGCGAATTAAAAAACTAAAAAATCTCTTATTCATCAAAAAGATTCAAAATCTAATTATATTAAGGCTTTAATAGCAACAGAGAATACACGTTAAGTTTAATCATTAGAGCCACCTTACCTTCTAAAAAGTCTAAGCCCAGATTCATTTTGATCCAATATTAGAAGGGTCCCACAGCCTGAGGGGGAAAAAAAATCAAGGTTATGCTGCTGAACTTGCCAGGGGAGCATCTGAGGTCAAAGGGGATCTAGCACTGAGTACCTAATTCTACTTCCATAAATTCCTCCCTAAAGTTATTGAGACCATGTATACAAAATGATCAGGACTGTGCTCTCCATTTCTTTCTATATTGAACCTCAACCATGAAATATTAAACTTATCTCACCTATGTTTGGAATCCAGACCCAGCTCTAACAGAGAGGAGAGAGACCTGAATTCATATTCTGTGGCCAAGCAGGGTGTGAGGAACACAAACCTCCCACATACGTGTCCTCATCTCTATTTACACTTGAGAAACCTTTGGCCTACAGACCTCCGAAACTCCTCTGCTCCTTCTACTACGTTACACTGCCTCACCAATAAACCTAAAACACATTCAACATGGGATTTTAAAACAAAATACCTCACCAGGTACATTAAAAGTTGTACTTGTTAGGCGGACTGAGGAAGGAAAAACACTCTACACATCACTGATTTTTTTTTTAAATATCAACTCCTTGTAAGTTTTTACGAAGGATTTAATTTAAAATAAAAATTTTAAACTCATGAGTTTCAACCTAATGATGGGCAAATATTGTAAATCTGAATGTGCAAATGCAAGCAGTAAGAGCTAAGAGGTGAAAACGTAAGTAAATATTTCTCGCCGTCAGAGTTTGCTGACACCATGCAGTGAGTGACTTACTTCACAGAGCTTCAGTGCATAAATAACAGCTAGAATACAAATTAAAAGTTGAAAATTTACGAATGGAACCCCGCCTTTCGATCTAGTCCTTGAAAAGAGACAATGAATTTGAACTTCCAGCAACTACTTGCAAACGTGTGTATTCCTCCAGAGACAACGAAAGTAGGGGCAGAACTTGGATCAATCGCTGGGAGACTCCACGCGTCCGCTGAGGGCCATCCGGGCAGCCTGGATACAGACTGTGGGGATGGGGACTCATGAGCAGGTACTGGGAGGGGCGACCCTGCAGACCGTCCCCTTCCAAGGACTGGCAGGAGGGGTCACAGCCGCCCAGCCGGCTCCCTGCAAGTGGCATGTGCCTGGAGGTGGGGGGTAGGGAAGGGGATCAAGTGGCGGCGGAGTCGGTGCGCTAAGGAATAAGGGCACGTGCTAGGCAGTGGGCACCTCCCACGTGCTGCTTCCGCACTGTAACTGGGAAAAAACCATGCACTCGGTCTCCAGACCCACTCCCCACACTGCATGAAGGAGGAAGCGGGAACCGGCCCGTTCCTCGGCTCCCCCTAGTGTTCACTTGTGGCACTGCCTACTGTCGGAAGTGCTTTCCCACCGCAGGGGGAAGCTGGGGCTCGACGGGAACCCGCCCCCGCCCCGGCGGCGCGGCCTCACCCGCGATGCCGTAGTGCTGGGCGGCGGCGCAGGCCAGCCGGCCCGGCAGGTACGGGGAGAACTCGGCCGCGTAGCCGTGGCGGCCCGGCACCCGCAGCGTCCGCACCGCTCCGCCGCGCGCCCCGCTCATCCCGCCCGCCGCCTCCGGGCCTCGCCGCCCAGGTGCCGCCGCCACGGCCGTTCCGAGTCGGAAGCCGACTGTCCGGACTCGCCAAGAGACCCAGGAAGACGAGGCGGAAGTGAGGACACCTGGAGCCCTGAATGCTAGATTTCGATTGGTCCGGAAAGGAAAGGGCCTTGACGCCGACGGAGTCCATCTTCGTTTGGGGCAAAACAAAGCGATTGGCGCCACCTATCCCGCACTGTGATTCTAAGGTTAGGTGATGATTTTGACAACTTCTGTTTTTGCATCTCAGCCTTCCCTGCGGAGTTTTTTGGTTTTTATTAGTTCATTGAGATTTTGGAAGACTGGCATCAGGAAGTGTTTCTGACGATTACAAAGTAAGACAAGCTACAGCAACTCTGAAACCAAGCAGCGAGCAAAAAGGCAATTGAGTGCTGTGTTGTCCAAGGTAACTTGAAGCAATTTTAAATCAGGGGGGAGTGAAGCTTAGGGGAAAAAAGATATCATAAGCAATTAAATTTTTAAAAATTCTCACCACGTATATTTTGTAGTAACTAATGCTCAGGTGCGGGGCTAACTAAGGAAAATTAAAGCTCATTCGTTCATTCAAACATTTACCAAGCATGTATTATGCAGAAAGTGACTATATATAATTTATTTGTTACATATGACACTGTAGAGAGTGAAAGAGAATGCAGTTAATAATGAAGCCAGGTAAACCGGCACAAACCTTGTCGTATGGTCAGCTTAACGAGACACCAAGTACAGTTTTAGGTACTTGGGGTTTAAAAGCAATAAAATGTAGTCAATGTCCTCTAGAGATTGTCTAACTTGTCAACAATTAACTGTGATCAAAATATTGTAGGTGCTATTAGAAATACTTACAGGTATTTTGAAAAGAGAGTTGTCAGTGTTGGAGGAAAGCTTCAGAAAGAAGGTAGTGTTTGTGATGAGTAAATGATGAGGTTTTCTTTAAATAGACAAGGAGATGGAGGTCATTGTAGGATCAGGAATAACATGAACAACCCAAGAGATGTAAAAAAAAAAAAAGAAAGAAAGAAAGAAAGAGAAAAAAAAACCATGATCCATAGGAGATTGTAGCTGCCAGGACTCAGCCAGGCCAGATAGAAGGGGTATGGTGAAGACTATTGGGTGAGGAGACTAGACTGTTGTACTGGAGCTGGATCATGAAGAGTCTTTTGTGCTATACCAATGGAATTGGATTTCTACTGGAATTTAAACAATGGGGAGCCATCAGAGTTTTCCAATGTGATAAATTAAATGTTCCTCCTAAAAGATCTTCTGTGTCAAAAAGTTTCCTGGATAAATTTCCAGAGTATTACTCTAAGTAACAAATATCAACCCCAAAAGCTTCCACATGGTATTATTTCATTTATATAACATTCTTGAAATGACATTATAGAAATGGAGAACAGTTTAGTGGTTACCAGAGGTTACAGATGAGTGTAAATGGTTGGCCATAAAAAAGTAATATGAGGACTTCTTTGGGTGGTGAAAAAGTTCTGTTTATTAATGATCAATATTAATACCTTGGTTGTAGTATTATACTATAGTTTTGCAATATATTACCACTGGAGGAAACTGAGTGAAGGGTACACGGGAGCTCACTATCCTGTTTCTTATAACTGCAAGTGAATTTAAAATAATCTCAAAATAAAAGGTTTTATTAAAAAATAATAAAAGATCTTCTGGCACCACTAATTGGGAGGACAGAGATCAAAGATGGGGAGGCCAGTTAAAGGACTTTAGCATTTGTTCAAACAAAAGATTACAGTAATGGGAGCGAAAAGTAGAGTCAGATGAGATGAGAAAAGGCAATAACTTAAAATATATGATACGCAAGGAACAGGGAGGTGTCAAAATGATTCTCAAATTTCTGACTTTGGTGCCTGGGTCGATATAAGGACTCTTCACTGAAATAAGGACCATGGGAGGAGAAATAGGTAGGGAAAGAAAATGTGCTCCTGTTTTAATACATTGAATGTGAATTTCTCATGGACTATTGGACATTCCAGTTAGAGACTAAGGCAAGAGTTCTATTTGCATGTAGAAAATACATGTCATGGAAAGAATTGTCCTCATTTAGGAAAAGAGTTCTGTGAAAAGAGAAGAGGGCCAAAGACAGAACCTTGGGGAAAACATGCATATGTAAGTGGCAGAAGTGGGCAGAAGAAGAGGAGTTAAGAAAGTATAAGGGGAGACACACAGATGGATCCTATTAGTTAATCAGTTCGTTCAGGAATACAGCTCGAACTAGGAGGGTTTGCACACGATACATACCCTCTAGTGCATTTGTTTCATTGTTTTCATGTCCTTTGCCCTTGTGTGAACCTGAGATCCCAAAATGGTTGATGTCACTTTGCTCTCATCTCCCATATGATGTGTTTCTGAAAGTGGCACAAGATGGCTTGTGAGCTTCTAGTTGGTGTCAGCATGGAGGCTGCAGTCACTAAACTTTATTAGACACAGACAACTTACATTCCAATTTAAACTACATCATCTCGACCAAAGAAACACAGAGTGGGAGCCCTCAAGTTCTTTAAACTCACAGTCACAGAGAAAGACCAGAGACCCAGACAGCTAGTCACCCATAAGTGTCTGCACCTGCAAACAAAAAGGAAATTAATCAGCCAGTTCCCCAAATTTCCTTCTAGGAGTAGCTACTTCACATGAAAAGGTTTGGGGATGAAGCACCAAGTGTGACCGTCTTTTTTTTTTTTTTTAAAGATTTTATTTATTTATTTCACAGAGGGAGAGAGATCACAAGGAGGCAGAGAGGCAGGCAGAGAGAGAGAGGGGGAAGCAGGCTCCCCGCTGAGCAGGGAGCCCGATGCGGGCTTCGATCCCAGGACCCTGAGATCATGACCTGAGCCGAAAGCAGAGGCATTAACCCACTGAGCCACCCAGGCGCCCCAAGTGTGACCGTCTTATTTAGTGTTTTCAGCACAGTGAAATCTTCAACATTAGTTGGAATTAAATAAACACTTATAAGCTTGAGAAAAGTTTTAATTTCATTTAAAGATGTTAATATAATGGCAGGGCCTAGAAAACCTTCCTCTGCCAGAAAGTAAGGAAGTGCACAAAAACATTATAAAGACCGCGGAAAGGTTACAGGAACCTGCTGGAAAGGGCCTTTCCTGGGCATATATGGGCCAGTTAAAATATTGCTTGTTACAGATTATAACCTCCTGAGGAAAATAAGAATCTAAGAAACCATACCGATAAGAATAATGGGAGAGGAGGCAGTTTTTCTTTATGGTAGAGTTCCTATTGATAAAGGTAGAAGAAATGACAAAAATCACAAGATAATTTGGCAATCACCATAATAATAATTGTTCTAGGGCGCCTGGGTGGCTCAGTGGGTTAAAGCCGCTGCCTTCGGCTCAGGTCATGATCCCAGGGTCCTGGGATCGAGGCCCGCATCGGGCTCTCTGCTCAGCAGGGAGCCTGCTTCCTCCTCTCTCCTCTCTCTGCCTGCCTCTCTGCCTACTTGTAATCTCTCTCTGTGTCAAATGAATAAATAAAATCTTTAAAAAAAAAATTAATAATAATTGTTCTAGGCAAGAATCATCAATGGATGTTAAAACTAGTGGGAGGAAGTATAAAGAGAAAAAGGATGTTTGCATAATCTCAGAGTATCTCCTCACTAGAATCTTATTAGTTAAAAAAGGAAATTTGGTAACTTAACAGTGAAGACACCTAGCAAACACCACTCCTGACCAAATGATCCAGCATCACCCGTAATGACACAAATAACATCACGTGCCTCCTGACCTGATGCACTGGGAAGAACACAATGTCACTTCTGTGATGTTTCTGCCCAAAACACTGTATGCCTGAGGAATGCAGGTATGCAGGTATGATGAGGAAACATCAGACAAACTCAAACTTACTGACGTCCTACAAAACAACTGTACTCTTCAAAAATATCAAAGTAATAAAAGACAAAGACTGAAGAATTATTGCCTATTAAAACACGTTAAAGAGACATTGCAACTAAAGCAACATACGATCCCGAATTAGATCCTGGACTAAAAAGATGTTTTTCTTTTGCTGTAAAGGACAATAAAGGACAATTGGCAGAAATTGAAAAGAGTTTGTGGATTAGTTAACAGTTTTATACCGGTACCAAATTCTTGATTCTGGTCACTGTATTGTGTTTATGTAAGACTGTGCTCTTGTTTTTAGGAAATACAGACTATGTCTCAAACACTTAAAAATTAGAAAAATGGGTACCTAAACAGATGGCTACATAGGTAAAGCAAAGGTGATAAAATGTTCATATTTGGGAATCTGCATGAAGCTTCTACAGGATAACTTTGAATTATTTTTCCAAACTTTCTGTACATTTGTAATAATTTAAAATAAAAAGGGTTGTTTGTTTATTTTTTCTAACTCCTAAACTTCTGGTTTCTGATTTTGTATGTAAGGACACTAGAAGTCACTACTCTGTCCTCACAACAAGTAAAAAGCTGTAAAATAAAAACTCTCCTTGGATCTTTGATGGGGGAGAACACATAGCAAACCTCTACCCCCCATATTGGAGAGCCAGACAGGTGAATGCAGCAAGTCATAGCTTACCAGAGCCAAGACTCAGTGGTGGAGACTGCCATGGGACCAGTGCCTATGTAGGAAAACACGAACTAGAATTCATAAATTACTGGAGGCTCAGTGCAGAGAACTCTAAGAGTTAAAATCTCTAAGGAGACCCCTTCATGGGGGGAGGGACCCAAAATATTATGAGAGTTACTTCCATGAGGCCAACCAGGTTCCCACAGTAAATATCAGAGAAAAATCATCCCCTCCTTCTGGCAGAGGGTGGGGTGGTTGAGGTGGGGGGAACCATTTTGGAATATGCCAGAGCACGCTGTTCTTAACAAGGCCTGCCCTCACAGAAAACTAGTTAACGAGAGCCTAACTGACCTGAAGGAAGAGAAATAGCCAATTCTAGCCCATTTTAGACATCCTGTCCTACCTTAACAGAGGGAAAAAAAAAACAAAACCTGAGGAACACTTGGGAAGTTCACACTCAAGATGCACAAGCAAGGCTCGCTAAAAGACTACCTAATCGTGGGAACAGCGTGCTTCCCCTGCCTCCACACCTAACCACCACATTAAGGCTTATTTATAGCAGACCTGAAATGCACAGTTCAACCAGTTTTGACAAGTGCATGTACCCCCTCTCAAGACACAGAACATTCCCATAACCTCAGAAAAGTTCCCTTGTGTTCCTTCCTAATCAAACCTGTCCCTACCGCCCCCACCCCCACCATAACCACTGATCTGATTTTCTACTTGTTAAGGACTGCATGAAATTCCAGGACTAGAAATTTATTCCCTGTGAGTTTTTTAATTGACTACTTGAAGATTCCTCTTTTAAATGCAAATAGGCCACCCAACAAAGAACACGGAGAATGCTGGGTTTTGATCTCAATTTTCCCTTTTCCTTCTCAGTTCTCTACTTTCCCTAGAGTTTTGTACAGTGGAAGAGTTTTGGCTACATCAATCATTTCTAGCTAGGAGGCCTTGAAGACTCTAACGGGGTGAGATAAAGTATTCCAAAGCCAAACTGGAACTCCACATTGATTAATCTGCAGAGAGCCCAGCCTAAAGCTCCAACTCTTTTGGTTTGTTTTTTTAGGCTGAAATTATATGGATGCAAGGTGCTTACACTTGTTCTCTGGTGTTGGTGTTAATTTCTGATTGCTTATGAAAGTATAGCATTTATGGGGCTCAGGAAGGTAAACATTTGAAAAGGTTCATAGGTTTTATATGGGTAGATCTTTAAGGGTCTGCAACAGGAGTTTACGAACCCCGAGTGGACTGAGGCAGAGAGTTGCTGTCTGTCATACACACCTTATTGGGATAATTGAAAACATGAATGGTCAATTAGACAAAAATATCACATCATTTTAAGTGTCTGAAATTTGATGACTATACTGTGGTTATGTAAGAAAATGCCCCTATTTTTAGGAAATTCTTAGGAAGTAAGAAGAGATAAAGGGAATTATAAAAGGTTATAATTATAAAAGAACCCTTCAAATGGTTCAGAAAAAATAATGAATATGGACATACACAAATAGAGTCATAAACAAATATGGTAAAAATATTAAGAATTTGCGAATCTGGATAAAAGGTGAGAATTTTATGTATTACTCTTATAATATTTCTATAAGTTTAAAATTATAATAATTGAAAGGTCATCTTAAGTATATGACTAAAGATTTTACTAATTCAGATTGTTCTTGTCCAATTAGTTTGAATTAGTAGGAAATGGCTCTAATTTGTTTAGTACCTGGGAGCCTGTGAAAACTTCCTATACCGGTGCCCACAGTGAACCATATGCCAGAAACGTCTGTTGTGTGATTCTATTGCTTCTGACTTGTATAAATTTGAGGGAGTATGTTTGGGAAGAAAAGCACAAATTTCCTGCTACTTAAGTCTAGAATGAAACAGAACTCACACACTTTGTATTTCAGAGCTAATCGAGTGGAAACACAATGGGGAAATCCAGGTCAACTATAATTCCCATCATGACTAAGCGGCATAAAGACTCTGATTACGGCGACCTAGAACTGACCTCAGGGAGAAATCAGTCAAAACAGGATCACTCGTTTCCAGGATTCATGGTAAGTCTCACTCAGCAATTCATAAATCTTACATTTACGATAAGCATAAACCTCGGTCACTACATACATTTCACTTTTGGACAGACGTATAGTACAGTACCAAGCTATTTCCCTGGACTCTTATGTGTTGTTTATATATTCTTAGGAAAGAAAAATTTAGACAGAGAAACAATTTGCCAGGTATACAGGGAATGTGTATGATCGTCTTAAATCTGAGCATCAGACATTAAAAATCTAGCATGCTCATTATGTGCCTTGGATTTCTTAGCTCTGGAAGACAGCATATTCTTCAAAAGCTCTCCTTTCAGGGGCCCTGGGTGGCTCAGTCAGGGAAGTGTCCAACTCTTGATTTCAGCTCAAGTATGATCTCAGCCTGGTGAGATCAAGTCCCACATTGAGCTCACATGCTGGGCATGGAGCCTGCTTGAGAATCTCTCTCTCTCCCTCTACTTTTGTCCCCTGCCCCCCAAAAATCTGTCATTTCGTTTTTATTAACTAAGAAGTAAAAACAATATGCTGGTTTCCTTCAAACCTGTTCAATCCCTTTGGTCAAAAAGGCAGGCATCCTTTCACCTGAGAGATGAAATCTTAGAAGTTGTCTGCCCTTCTTCTCAGAGTCCCTGAGACCCTTGATGTTTTGTAGTTCAGTATGTTTATCTTTGCTTCTCTTTTCTTTATTTCTTTTTTCCTCAAACACTCCAAACAGTCTCCAGCCCCAGGGTATTTGCACTTGCTGTTGTGTAGTTTGAGTCCCTTCCTTCCTTCCTTAATTATTCACAGTAAAAAAGAAATCACTACACTGTCAGTCAGTTCATTGTAAATAATGATGAATAGAAATTTCATCTTTGATGATGTTGACTGTATGATTTTCGGCAAATAGTTTATCTCTGAGTCTCAGTTTCTTCATAAATAGAGCTTCCTAAGAAGGGCCAGTAGAACAGTGAGGGATCTAGAAGCCACATGACAGAGAATTATTTAGGAGAAACAGGTACCACTACATACCTATGAAAATGGCCAAAATCTGGAACACCAATATCCCAAATGCTGCTGAGAATATACCAGCATCCCACCATCCCAATTGCTGGTGGGAATGCAAATGGCACAGCCATTTTGGAAGACAGTTGGGTGCTTTCTTACAAAACCAAACAGAATCCTCCCCGTAGGATGCAGCAATTGAGCTTCTTGATATTTACCCACAGGAGTTGAAAACTTATGTTAACACAAAAACCTGCCCATGGATGTTGATAGCAGCTTTAGGAATGTGGAAGCAAGTTGTCCTTCAGTAGTTGAGTGCATAAATAAACCATGATACATCCAAACAATGGAATATAATTTAGCGCTAAAAAGAAATGAGCTATCAAACCATGAAAAGACATGGAAGGAGCTTAAATGTGTATTACCAGCTGACAGAGGCCAATCTGAAAAGGCTACATACTGTGTGACTTCAACTATATGACATTCTGGAAAAGGCAAAATTATGGAGACAGTAAAAAGACCAGTGGTTGCCTACAGTTGCTTGGTGGTGGTGGGAGGACAGTGAGAGTTGGGAGAGATGAATAGGCAGAGCACAGAGGATCTTTAGAGCAGTGAAAAATATTTTGTATGATACCATAATGATGGAGACATGTCATTTATACATTTATCTAAACCCATAGAATGTACAACACCAAGAGTGAATCCTAACATAAGCTATGAATTTTGGGTGATAACTATGTGTCAATGTGGGTTTATCGATTGTAACAGGTGTACCACTTTGGTGGGGGGTGTTGATAATGGGGGAGGCTATGCCCATGTGAGGACAGGGAATATATGGGAAATCTCTGTACCTTCCCCTCAATTTCTCTGCAAACCTAAAACTGCTCTTTAAAAAAAATTGTCTTACTTTTTTAAAAGTCTGGTGTATTAAAAACAAAACTTAAGAGCAATTAATGTTCTTAAGTAAGTTGAAAAGTGTTAGAATTCAGTTTTATTCTCCACTACCCTTCAAAGAGAAAACTTTCAGGGAGCTAAAAAGGAAAATGAAATCTCCCCTCCCCCATTTCACTAACATGGATTGCCTACGAATTTCTTCTGAAAGATTCTTTTGTTCCCTACACCCACTGACTTTTCTGGGTGTTCTTTAATGCTGCCCCCTACGCAGGAAGAATCTTTACCTTTTTATCCCACAAGCCAACACTCTGTCCTCTTTCAAATTTCCCCTTAAGGTTGACTTCTTCCAGAAATTCTAACTCATGTCTGAAATTTAACTTCCAAAGTTGGAAAGAGCTTGCACCTAATATAGTTTGTAAGAACTGTAATTGCTTTTCTTGTTTTCCCCCTTTTGAGGGTGATACACAGCCTATCCTTTTTGTGACAAACTCAGTGAATAAGATATTTATAAGAGAATTATTATTTTTTTAAATGAAGAAAGCAGTGGACTGAATGTCAGGACTCTGTTTTGAGGCAGTTGCTTTACCTTTTGGTACTCTATTTTCTCAACTGTAAGATAACTATAATGGATTCTGATCCTTTTTATCTCTTAATATTAGGACTCCAAGAGTGGCTATAAAGAAAAGTGATTATCGTTGAAGGTTATTTTTATTCAAACTAAGACCACCAGGGGGTGGCCAGGCTTTATTCTAAAACCTGGATTCTACATTTCACTGACAACAGTAACATTTGCTTTTAGTAGTGAGTTCAGGTAGCATCACAATCCAAAGCTGAATTCAGAAAGTAAATGTTGCTAAAAATCATGCTCCTCAAGAAGAAAGTTAATGGTGCCACAAAATTAAAAGAGAAGTAAAAGGACTTCGGGTTGGTTTTCTTTAATATCTTACCATTTGTTGATAAGATCTTTATCCAAAGACTAAGAATATGCAGAAGTTTTCTTTCATGTACGCTTTATAATTGAGAAAAATTAATACACGCCCATGGTTAAAAATTATTCAGAGTATACAGTGAGAAGTAAGTCTCCTTCTCACTTCAGACCCTTTAATTTTTCAGTTCCCCTCCTCAGAGAGAATATATTACATATTGAAAAAAACCCAAAGTGCAGGACAATGCTTAGAATTAACCACCATTTGTGTTTTCAAACTATGTGTATGTGTGAGTATGACCTGCTTGTGAATGAATAGACTATCTCTAGAAAGAAATACAAGGAGACTGGTAATAGTGGTTGCCACTGGGAAGAAAAATGGATACACCAAGAGACAAAATATAATCAAGACTTACTAGTCACTATATATTTTTTTTTTACTTTTTGATTTTATACCATGTATAACTAGCAAAAATTCCCACAGTGTATCTTGGAGATCATTCCATATCTACACATAGTTCTGTCTCAAGCTTTTTAACAATACAGAGGATTCTTAATATGCTGGAAATTACATATATTCTGCTTTACCCAAAATAATACTGCTGAGAATGGGCTTTGGAACTAAGTAGATCAGGATTGAAATCCAGGCTTCATTACCAACTATGAGTACAACTATGGGCAAGTTACTTTACTTTCATTTCTTTCTCTCTAAGTGGATATAATAATAGTCTTTAGGGCTGTTGTGAGGATTTACTGAGCAAATTATGCAGAGGACCTAGTATTATGCCAGGCATAGACTAAGCACTCAGTGAAATTTAGATTTCTTTCTCTGTTGGCTTATAGGGAAAAAAATGATTCAATGCCTAAAATAGAAAGACAAAGGTGTGTTTTTATTGTCATTCTTAATTATAATTGTCTCTTGTTTATAGTAGACTTGTGCTCTGAAGCAATAAATACTGATGAGTGAGGGTTAAGCTAAACGTGTACCCTTTTAAAGGAAGCTTGTCTTTTCGTTCACAGGCAGTTCAATGAGGGAAATGAAAGCTTGGAGCAATTTCACAGTCTTACTGTCAGCTGAGCTCTACAATTTGAATAAGTTAGGTCCCAATGAGGACGCTATGTGATACTTTAAAGTGACGTATAGTGTATGGAGCTTATCAACTATGTCACCACAATGATCAAGACCTGATTGTAGAACACGGTGCTTCATGTTACTATTGTGATCATCTGAATCGTGTTCTTTCCTCTCCGAATTTATAAGTTGAAGCCCCAACCCGTATTTGGAGATAGAGCCTTTGGGGAGGTAGGTAAGGTTAAATGAAGTCACAAAGGTGGAGCCCTAATCCAGTTAGGCTGGAGTTCTTGTAAGAGGAAGAGGGGCACCTGGGTGGCTCAGTCCATTAAGCATCTGTCTTTGACTCAGGTCATGATCCCGGGGTCCTGGGATCGAGCCCTGCATCGGGCTCCTTGCTCGGCAGGAAGCCTGCTTTTCCCTCTTCCATTTCCCCTGCTTGTGTTCCCTCTCTAGCTGTCTTTCTCTCTCCATCAAATAAATAAAATCTTAAAAAAGAAGAAGAGGAAGAGACACCAGAGCTCGCTCTCCTTCTTGTGCCTACACGGAGGAAAGGCCATGTGCGGGTGCAGCATGAGGGTGACCTTCTACAAGCCAAAAAGAGACCTCTCCCAGAAACTGAATTTACTGGCACCTTCGACATGGACTTCTAGCCAGCAGAACCATGAGAAAACAAATGTCTGCTCTTGGAGCCGCCCAATCATAGGTATTTTGTTATGGCAGCCCGAGCTGACTAATAAGCTACTGAAGGAATTTCCTCTTTGTCGGGACAACTAGAAAATGTGCTGTTGGCGCTGTTGACATATATTCCTATCTTCAGTCAAAGCTGTTTCTAAGACCAAAAAAAAAAAAAAAAAACCACAGTACAAATTCAGAAACCTTTCAAAAAGTTAGTGATTACTCTGGCAGTGAAATACACGGCTGTGACAGTAAATTTAATCACCTTCATTTTATAAATTAGAAAACTGAGGCCAAAAGAAAGGAAGTCAGCTCCTTTACAACCGAACCCGAACTGAGTTTAATCGGGTGCCCAGAGCTCTCATCCCATTGCACCTGCTGCTTCAGAGCCACGGGTCTTGTCCATTCCTGGAGCTTCTGGGCATGGCAACGAGGAGAGGAGGGGGCAGCTGACTTCAGTCTCATGCCCTTTCATACCACAAAGAGGTCAAGAATTTAGGGACACACACTTAACTTCCCTGAACCCAAAACAAGACCCCTCAAAGAAGGGTTTTTTTCCCCTCTTATTTAGGAGATCAGTGGAGATTTTTTTATTTCAATTATAAGTATGTTAAGGAATTTGCAGATTGTTTTGAGAACCAGAAATAGTGCATTTTACTCAAAAATTTTACTCATAACCTGCACTCCTTAAACAATAACTGTCTAGCTGAGATAATCAGCACTCTAAAAATTTATAGATGGTTAGAAGTTTAATATTTAAAATTAGGGTTATAGATACAATTTTTTAAAATGCGTTTGCAACCCCCAAAGTCCTACATAAATATGATAAGTCCCCATGTGATGCTTTAAAATTTCTCCTTATTAATCTATCTATCATCTACTTATAGATAGATACACACACACACACGCAGACACACATCATACTGAAGATTAAGGTATCTGTGACAAAGACTGTCACCTCTCCAATATCTGTTTTCCCTTTCTTCCCTGGTAATAAAACCCTTATATTACTGGTTGCATGTAAGATGGTTGCCCAGCTTTAAAGCTACAGTCTCTAGCCTCCCTGATGGATATCCTTTCTCCAAGTGGATGTAATTGGATGAAGATTTTAGGAAAGCTGTTTTAAAACAGCTGACTAGCAATCAGGCATTCCTCTCCTTCCTGCTGCCTGGAATATGGGCGTGATGGCTGGATTACAACAGCCATTTTCTAATCATGAGGTGACCGTGAGGATGGAAACATGAGAAAGGGATAAGAAAGGAGATAGAGTGAAGGAGTTTTGATCCTGGGTGACAGTGGACCCACCAAGGAAGTCCTGGAACAGTTAAATCTGGACTTATTTTGCAGGAGAGAAAAATGTGTATCTTTTTTGAGCCTCAATAATTTTGGATTTTTATTATATCTACTGACTGGAGTATATGTTCTATGAGGGCAGGAACCTTTGCCTGTTATGTTCACTGGTATATCCCAGGGACCTGAAATAGGTATTCAAGAAATATTATTGAGTGAATGCCATATAATACAAACCTAAACCCTCACTGTATTTTTTGTAATACTGCAAAGGGTAAGCTGAGAAAATTCTGCAGTTTTTGGAATGCTAAACAGAGATTAGCAAACAAAAAGCAGCTGGAACCTTGGCAAAGAGTGGCACAGGAAGATTTCTCCAACCTAAGCTAAAAATAGAGTGGTCTCTCTGGGAAGGACAGGGGCCAGTTCCAGTTGGGGTAAACTGTTTATGGTGATGCTGACCATGGAAAAAATTCTGTGGGGCTCTGAGATATTAGCCACTCCTTACCTTGGAGTACAAGACTATAAAGTTGTAAAATATTTCGTCCCATCTGCAAGGTTTCCTAGAATATAAATGATTAAATATGTTATTAATAAATAAACCACATTCCAATACTGTATTGGGGGCATCTCAAAGGAAAATCCAGGTCTAGTTTGCTTTGTCTCCAGCACCTTAAAGAACGCTCAATACATAATAGATCTTCCATAAATGTTGTCAACTTGAGTTGAATTGGAGAAGCGGAATAGGAAACATGAAATATCTCTTGTCTTATCCTATTTCTCCCCTTCCCTTTTGGTATACCCCTCCTCACACCTGCACTTCTCAGGTGGAGTCCAAGTTTGCTAGAAGTGTTGATGGAAGTTGATTGAAGGACTGCCTGAAATTCCAGTACTAGAAATTTATTCCCTATGAATTTTTTACATGATTACTTGAGGATTCTTCTCTTAAATGCAAGTAGGCTATACTACAAAGAATACTGAATTTTAATCTCAATTTGCCCTTTACTTCTTAGTTCTATACTTTCCCTAGAGTTTTGTTTCCTCCTATGTAAAATGGAAGTTTCCATTACATCAATCATTTCTAGGAGGGCTTGAGGACTATAACAAGGTTAGGTGAATTATTCCAAATATTTCCAAAGCCAAACAAGAATTGTACATTTATAATGCTGATCCGAGGCCAACCTAAAATTCTAGTTTTGTTTTTAGGCTGAAATTATAGGGATGCAAGGTTGTTACTAATTATACGGTTACAAACTGGCTCACTGGTATTGATATTAATTTCTGATTGACCACTTATGAAATCATGACATTTCTGAGTTCATAGAATAAAAGTCTTTGAAAAAGTTTATAGGTTTTAAACGGGTTGATCTTTAAGGTTCTGCACTGCCAAGAGGACTAAGGCATAGAGTTGCTGTCTGTCATTTGCACCTTATCATGCATGAGTCTTTTCTTCAGCCTTATTGGGGTATAACTGTTAAACAGAAGTTGCGTACATTTATACATGCTTTGATGTATCTATATATTGTGAAATGATAAATACAATCAAACTTAACATACCCATCACCTTATATAGTTATACAGTTACCTTTGGAGTGTGTGTGTGTGTGTGTGTGTGTGTAGTGAAAACACTTAAGATCTACCCTCTTAGTCAGTTTCAAGTATACAATACAGTATTGTTAACTACCAGTCATCACGCTGTACATTGGATCCCCAGAACTTATTCATCTTGAATAATTGAAACCTTGTGTCCTTTGACCAATATTTCCTCATTTTCCCCACCTCAGCCCCTGGCAAACTCCATTCTACTCTGCCTCTATGAGTTCAACTACAAGATCATGTGCTATTTGTTTTTTTGTGTCTGGTTTATTTCACTTAGCATAGTGTCACAAATCATAGGATTTCCTTCCTTTTGTAGGGCTGAATAATATTTCCTTATTGTGACTTTGACTAGAAGTCTTAAAGAAGAGGGAAGTTACCAGGGCATTCCAAGGCCTGCAGAGAGACCATATCCAGAACTTAGGGCACTTACAGCATTAGCAACACTTAGAAAGGACTCCCATTTTTGTTATAATATGCCTCTCTACTACTGTCCTCATCATCTTTTGGGGGCACTTGTTTTTTCTCAACTGAGAAATGGTTTTCATTTAAACATTGATTAAATCTCAGAGTTGTATAACATCTAAACTTGGCCAATGCTGTGGAAGAACATTTAACGAAAATAATGTAGGTGGGCATGGCTAAGGATCTACAATTATATATTTAAAAACATAACTTTTGTTTTGTAACTGCTGTGGTGATCTCATAAAGACTCAAATTGCAAATGTAAATTACCAATTCACATCATTTTGAAACTAGTTTATCTTCCCCGTGGAGGTAGACAAGAAGTAAAATAATTGAAATGTATGGCCTTTCCATCCAGGTAAGTCATTATCCTAGATAAATGGATAGGTTGCTATGTCTAGGGCTGCATATGATAGTTATGGGGATGAATTCCAGAGACGGGTGATTTTGGGGGGGTTTCTGTTTTTGTTTTTGTTTTGCACAGCATTGCACTAGGCACATAACAAGACTTTAATCAGTTTGCTAGAGGGTAATATAATCATCACTCAAATAGTTCAAGCATTATCCTCAAATATATGATGGATATTTAGACTGATATACTTTAAGGGTCCTTCAAGCTCTGGGAGTCAATAATTGTGGGCCAGTTGTTTACCTCACTCATTTTATAACATTCATCACTTATTTTTAAGTTAGACTTTGCTATTAAATTTTTAGAATCTTGTAGGAATGTCAAATGGGACAGCTGATGTTGAAAGAGGATAGCAGTTCCTTAAAAAATTAAATTCAGAATTACGGTATGATCCAGAAATTCCAACTCTGGGTATATACCCCCAAAGAATTGAAAACAGGGACTCAAACAGATATTTGTACACCCATATTCATAATGACTTTGTTCACAGTAGCCGAAAGGTGGAAACAATTGTGTTTATCGATAGATGAACAGAACAACAAAATGTGGTATATATATTTAATGGAATGCTATTCAGCCTTAAATAGGGAGGAAATTCTGACACATGCTATAACATGAAGGATACACTTTTAAAGACATTATGCTAAGTGAAGTCAGCCAGCCACAAAAGGACAAATAATACATGATTCTACTTATATGAGTTACCTAGAGTGGTCAAATGTATAGAAACAGAAAGTAGAAATGGTGGTCATCAGCGGGCTGTGGAGAAGAGACAATGGGGAATTAGTGTTTAGTGACTACAGAGTTTCAGTTTGGGGAGATAAAAAGTTCTAGATATAGATGGTGGTGTGGTGATGGTTGCACAATCAACCATGAGTGTGCTTAATGCCACTGAACTATACACTTAAAAATGGTTAAAATGGTAGATTTTAGGATATATATTTTTTGGCACAATAAAAATGTTTTTGAGTCTTAACTAGAATGTTTGTCTTTGGTCTAGGATATATATTTACTATGGGATTACTATATTACTATGCTTCTAGGTAGAAGGAGAAACAAGAATCTGTGAGTGATTGATACAGTCTGAATACAGTATAAAATGCATTTAATAATTTTCCTTATTTTCTGGAAAGAGCTGTCAACTGCACAGGGTTTTGTAATCAGAGTCTTAGGATTATACCTAAGCTTTGTGCTTTTTACTTTCGTGATGAGAAGAGTCTGACATCTATTTGTATACTTTTAGCTCTTGGGCAGGATTAATATTTATGTGATGCTGTAAATGTACTTCCAGCTCCTTGATTATGTATTGGATTAATTGGACAAATGGAGAGATGTATCCCTTAAATGGATATTGGCTCCAATGGATAAATGCCTGGATAAATAAATGGGGGCCTTGTCTGTAAGCTCAACTTAACCCAATGACATAGGGTATGATGACGACATGGGTTATGGTCCCCTCAATCCTCCATAATGATAAAATCTCCATCAAGGTTTGTAGTAATGATTAAAAGAGATAATACGTGTAACTGTAAGCTCTCAATTGCTGCTGGTTCTTATTTTGGTTGTGCTTCCTAGCTCTGTTCAAGTACTAAACTTACTTCTTCAAAGCAGAAAATTTACTCCTCTCATTTCTTTTTCACTCTTAATTCTCTCCCTTAACCTCTTTCACTATCACTAAGGAATGAAGGCTTCCCAGTGCTGTCAGGACTTTGCTAATTTTTTGTTCATGTACTCTCCAAAAGTATTTAGAAAAAGTATGAATCCCCCACACATCATAAGTTGCCCTATAAATGTTTTACTCATAAGTTTAAATAGCTGCAAATGATATACTGTCACAATTATTGAAAAATAATGTCATTTTTAAATTCAAAATATTTTGTCACTCTTAAATGTATCCAGTGGATTCCAGAAACAGTAGCCATTCAACGCAGTCATTGTATTATTTATCTCATGTGGTGGAACAAATTGTCCCTATGTGGAGCAGTTGAAAACAACCATTTATTTTCTCACAGTTTCTCTGGGTCAAGTCACTCAAGGTCTCTTACAAGACTGCAATCAAGGGCAGGGTCCGGTCTCATCTGAAGACTTGACTAAGTAGAATTTGCTTCTGAGTTCACTCCCGTAATTGTTGGCCAGGTTTACTTCTTTGTGGACTGTTGGAGTGAGGGTCTGGTTCCCTGCTGGCCGATGGCAATAGTCCTTCCTCAGTTCCTCGTCACTGGGGTGCTCATAAGGCAGTTCACAATATGACCCGTGTGTGCGTATGTATGTTTGTGTGTGTGTGTGTGTGTGTGTGTGCACGCAAGAGACAGAGAGGTAGAGAGAGGGAGGGAGGGAGGGTGGGGGATGGGGGACAAAAGAGGATGAGCAAGATGGAAATCACTGTCTTTCTGTAATGTAATCTTTTATTTTTTCCCTTCTTTGCATATTTTATTTATTTGTTTGTTTGTTTGTTTGTTTATTTAACATATACTGTATCATTTGTTTTGGGGGTACAGTGCAGTGTGCTCTTGAAAGCTGCATCCCATCACATCTGCTGTATTCTCTTTGTTAGAAGAAAATCATTAGGTCAAGCCTATCCTGGGATGACACAGGGCATGAACACCAGGAGGAAGGGATCACTGGGGGCCGTCTTGTAGAGACTGCCTACCTTTTTACTACTGTTACCACTTTTTAAAAAATGTTTGAATAAGGTCATCAATGTTAGAAAATTTATCATTTCTTTTTGTCCTTGAACTCATAATTCCATTCTACTATTTTCCCCTGAATTTTGTTTTAATGTAATATGTGTTTATGCCTGGAATTATCTTATTGATTTCCTCATCATACATCACAAAGAAAATTACGTATATAAATTGAAATTTTAATTTAAAAAAAATTCCTGTAACCAGATGGCTTTAGGGTTTATTTTTCCCTAGGATGCATTATCATTTATTAGTAGTACTTCTAGTACTAGTGTTATGATTAGTGTTATTGATCAAGTTATATAAACATTTATTAAAATTTAATAATTATTAAATACAAAAAGTAAAATGTCATTAGAAATACACTGCTTAATGTGACAAGTTTGTTTCTTTTTTTTTCAGTTAGTTCATATATCCTTTCTCAATTACAACTTATTCTTAGAATGAATCAGGGTCACTGGTACCTGAGGGGCTAATAATGTTCATTAATGATAATTGTTAAATGTCTTATTTTTAGAGGAATGCATACTATATTCCCATTAAACCACTCTAAATTTAATAGATTCATGGGCGAAATAATAAATGAGCAGAGACGTGGTTGATCAACATTAGAGAGTCCAAGTAAAAATTAATAATGGATTTAGAGTATGTAACAAACTTTTGGGAAAAGTTAACAAAAATGTTTCCTCTGCAAGTCTAACTAAATGTTCATGTAAATAGAAATCACCCACTTCCTAAAAAAGATAAAGAATGCTGAAAACCTTCCCTCCACCCTAGCAGCACAACAAAGATGCATTTGTGGAGGACACAGAAGATAAAATGTGTAGTAGAAGAAACCTACATTTCAGAGTTCATCTGTTTTCCCCTACAAATTTATAATAACCAGGAGAAATAGAGGTGATTAACACAATAGGAAGTACATTATTTTCAGGGCTCTTCTCTACTGAAACTGCAAGCTTTGGCTCAGGATAAGAGGTAAGAAGGACTCATTTGGCAGAACTTCACAGACACTAGGAACTGATGCAATCAGTGTCATGTTTACACATGTGTGACAGCACTATAATTTCTGCCTTTGGTTATAAATGTCCATGATTGGTGTGATAAAGGTGTCTCAGTTGGGAAAAAATGTAATGTTTGTCTTTTACAATTATTGCTGAAAACTGTTTCTTATATTTAATCCCCTTCATGCTGGGTAGCAGGACTACCGGTAAAGACATTGTCATTCTTTTTTTTTAGTTTTTAATTTTAGGTAGTTAACATACAATGCAATATTGGTTTCTGGAGTAGAATTCAGTGGTTCATCACTTACATAAAACACACAGTACTCATCATAACAAATGTCCTCCTTCATACCCATCACCCATCTAGTCAATCCCCCACCCACCTCCTTCCATCAACCCTCAGTTTGTTCTCTATCTTTAAGAGTCTCTTATGGCTTGTTTCCCCCTCTCCTTTTTTTCTTTTCCCCCTTCCTATATGTTCATCTGTTTTCTTTCTTAAATGCCACATATGAGTGAGATCATATGTTTTTTGTCTTTCTCTGACTGACTTATTTCACTTAGCATAATACACTCTAGCACTATCCATGGCATTGCAAATGGTGAGATTTCATTCTTTTTGATGGCTGAATAATATTCCTTTGCATATATACATACCACATCTTCTTTATCCATTCATCAGTTGATGGACATCTGGGCTCTCTCCATAGCTTGGCTATTGTTGATAGTGCTGCTATGAACGTCCGGATACAAGGGCATAGTCTTTCTCATGTGACTATAGTGCTTGAATACTTACAAAGTATTCTTAGTGTCACAAAGCTAAGGATGGAAGAAGAACTGATGGGAATAGTGCTATGGAATTCATGCAAAATCAGTTTAGGTAATTCCTTTCAGTCTTCAAATGATAACTTTAAAGCCCTGCAGTCATTGACTCTGTCTGTCCAACATTCCTTCCTTCCTTCCTCATACCCAACTTCTCATCTCTCTGTCTCTCCCTTGGCAGGCATGGGTTTAAAAGCAAGGCTGAGCCTCCCACAGTCCCCCGATCTACATGTAGTGTGGTTCCAGAACTATACAAATGGAGATAAACAATTATCTCCCCTCTTCTTGTGTAGAAGAATGATTTATAAATTTCAAGGCTCTTAACATTCCAAATTTGGGCATTTTATGTTAAACATACTTTGAATATCTGAAAGGATAGGGGCTCCTGGGTGGCTCAGTTGGTTAAGCATCTGCCTTCAGCTCAGGTCATGATCTCAGGGTCCTGGGATTGAGCCCTGCATCACGCTTCCTGCTCAGTGGGGAGTCTGCTTCTCCCTCTCTTTCTACCCCCTCTCTCCTGCTTGTGCTCTCTCTAAAATAAAAAAATTAAAATCTTTAGAAAGGAATTTAAATATCGAAAAGGAGGGACGCCTGGGTGGTTCAGTCAGTTAAGTGTCTGCCTTCGGATCAGGTCATGATCCCAGGGTCCTGGAATCAAGTCCCACAATGGGCTCCTTGCTCAGTGGCAAGCCTGCTTCTCCCACTGCCTGCTGCTCCCCCCCACTCGTGCTCCCTTGCTCTCTCTCTGTCTGACAAATAAAGTCTTTAAAAAAATAAATATCTAAAAGAATAAAATATTCTACGATGAATCTGGGAGATTTAAATTTTGCCTTAATTTTTAAAGAATATAGTTTTGCTGGTTTTCTTAGTAGTGATAAGTACAGTTACCTAAGAATACCAAATTGGGAACTGGGATATGTTTGATTGGATGCATTAATTTAGAATTGTGTTCCAAAATTAAATAGTTATATTTATGTAAACATAATGAAAGTATAGGGTTTCAAATGAAATGTATTGTGCCACAAGTGTGTAAACACTTGTACATTTTGTGAATTATTTCTAGCATGAGTTAGGAAAATTGAAAAATTCCAGAACCTATAGAGAAGTTTCTGCTTTGAAATTCTGGGCAAAGTTTAAATGCTTAGCATTTGACACATTTTTTTTTATTAGTGATTATATCAATCAGGTGTGTGTGTATGTGTATGTGGGTGGGGGTGGGTGACAGAGAAAGAGACAGAGAGACACAAAGAGCAAGAGTCAGGGAGATATTTTTAAAGAACGGGCCCATTGGGATTGTAGGGGCTGGCAAATCCAAAATACATAGGCAGGGTAGAAAATCAAAGAGGATTTCAGTGTTACAGTCTTGAAGCAGAATTCCTTTTCTAGGAAACCTCAATCTTTGCTCTTAAAGCCTTCAACTGATTGGATGAGGCCCACACACACTATGGAGGGTAATCAACTTAAAGTCAGTTGTAGTAAATGTTAGTCATTCTACAAAATACCTTCATAGCAACATCTAGACTAGGGTTTGCACAAACTGGGAAATATAGTCGAACCAACTTGACACATAAAATTAACCATCACATGGCCAATGGACACATGAAAAGATGCTCAACATCACTAATCATCAGGGAAATGCAAATTAGAAACAAAATGAGATATCACCTCATACCTGTCAGAATTGCTAAAATCAAAAACATAGGAAATGACAAGTGTTGGTGAATATGCGAAGAGAAGGGAACCCACATGCACTGTTTGTGGGAATAAAAACTGGTGCAGCTACTGTGGAAAACAGTATGGCGGTCCCTCAAAAAATTAAAAATAGAACTACTATATGATCCAGTAATTCCACTACCGTTTGCCCAGTGAAAATGACCACACTAAATTGAAAAGATATATGCACCCCTATGTTTATTGTAGCATTATTTACAATAATGAAACTATGGAAACAGCCCTAGTGTCCATCGATAGATGAATAGATAAAGAAGATGTGGTATATATACACAATGGAATATAACTCAACCATAAAAAGAATGAAATCTTTCTATTTGCAACAACATGGATGGCTCTAAAGAGTATTGTGCTAAGTGAAATAAGTCAGTTAGAGAAAGGCAAATACCATATGATTTAACTCCTATGTGGAATTTAAGACACAAAACAAAGAAAAAAGAGACAAAGCAAAAAATAGATTCTTAACTATAGAGAACAAACTGATGGCTATCAGAGCAGAGGTGGGTGGGGGGGATGGGTGAAATAGGTGAAGATTAAGAGTACAGTCATGATGAGCACTGAGTAATGTATGAAACTGTTGAATCACTATATCGTACACCTGAAACTAATATAACTATGTTAACTACGCTGGAATTAAAATATTAAAAAATTAACCAGTAATCAGTTTAATTAATTGATATTATCCAGATAAAATGTGATTTTTAAACATTTTCTTGGTTGGCTTTTGGAGATTTTAGTTCTCAAACTATTAAGGCAATAAATATTTGTATTTATTCAAAGGCCTCTTATAAATTGGAATCCTATATTAGAGATTAGAGATATTTATAATTAAAATAAAAGAGAAATAAATGGGATATTTTGGCCCATACATCGAAAGAGGATTTCAGACAATCTCAAGGGTAGCCTATATTTATATGTATCAATCTTTGCTATTCATATAGAATTCCAAGATATCAAGATTCTCTTTGGTCATCCCACCGGAAAATGAAAGACTATAACTGATATTGGGTCAAGATATTTATTAACTGGGAGAATCATTTGAATTCATACAGGCATCCCCTTTTAATATAATAATGTTACATAACATGATGTAAAGTTGATAGGGGAGATGTTTATCTTTTTAAAGAAGGAAAACTTGCAGCTGAGGAAAGGGAGCAAAGTAAATTTAAAAGCTTTCACCTGAAGAATCTCCTTTAACTTTTCTGAGACTCAAATTACATGTATTTTATTTTATTTTTTTCATATATTATGATTTTATTTATTTATTTATCTATCGATCTATCTATTTATTTATTTATATTATTTGTCCCCGGGATATAGGTCTGTGAATCATCAGGCTTACACCTTTCACAGCACTCACCATAGCACAAACCCTCCCCCAGTGTCCATAACCCAGCCACCCTATCCCTACCCTCCCACCCTACAATTTTATGTTTGCGTCCACATTTGTTTAACAGTCACTGAATTTCTAGGCCAGGTTCAGGTAACTGAAGGGCCTTTATAATTAGTTTATATTGTCTCGATCCAAGGTATGCTGCAAACATAGTCTGGAGCAAAATGGGAAATAACAACTTTCTAAAGACAAGCTTAGAAATTCTAGTCCAGTAAGTTAAGATGTTTCCTTTCTCTGGTAACAGGGCTGACTCATACATGGCTGCTAGGCCACCATTCACAGAAATGGCCAAGATAACAGTGTACAGACTACCCAAAACAAGACCAACCAATCCACCCTGTGTTATGGTACAGGTTTCACAATTCAAATCACCTGTATTTGAAGGTAAACTTACAAAACCTTTGTAAGATATGTCCGCAGTCAAAAATGGGATCACTGCCATTGGTAAGCCAGCAGCTATACGGGCCTGTGTCACTTTTAAGATGCATCGAAAAGGACTATTTGCTATTAGACCACAGAGACTAGCATTAAGTCCAACAAAGGTTGATGCATGTTCAAACAGATTCCTTTCTGCTTCTGGGAGTTGGTTGATTTTTCTGGTTATGATATTGAAAATTAAGTCTTCCTTGACAGTATCATCTGGTTCATGATTTTCCATCTTGAGCCTTATGCTCTCCTCACAGCATTCGGTGCCTCCACCAGACCTCCATGGGCCATGCTGTGGTTCACTCCAACTTTCGTTCTCCTACCCTGAGCGCAGCCATCTTTGGCTGACACGTGACTTGAGTCAGCTCGAATTACGTGTATTTTAGATCACTTGATATTATCGTACAGATCACTAGGCTCTCTCATTTTTTTTTCAGTGTTTTTCTTCTGTGTGTTTCTATTACCTCAGGTTCATTGGTTATTCTTCTGTAGTATCTAATGTGCTATTAACCCCATCCAGGTAAACTTTAATTTAAACTACTGTTTTTGGGGGGAGGCTGGGTGGCTCTGTTGGTTAAGCATCCTACTCTTGATTTCAGTTTAGGTCATGATCTCAGGGTCATGAGATTGAGCCCCACATGGGGCTCTACACTGGGCATGGAGCCTGTTTGAGATTCTCCCTCTCCCACTGACTCTCCTACTCATGTGCTCTCTCTCCCCCCCCAAAATAAATAAACCACTATATTTTTCACATCTAGAAATGCCATTTGGTTCTTCGTTACATCTTCCATTTCTTTATGGTCTTTTGTGCTTTTGCATTCTTGAGAATTTGTGAATATTTATAATATCTGTTATAATGTCTTCATCTACTAATTGCATCATCTCTGTCATTTCTGGGTCTGTTTCTACAACTGATTTCTGTCCTTTTTAAAAACCCCATTTTTGTCTCTTCTTTGTCTTGTAAGTTTTGATAGGATGGGAGGTGTTTTGTGTTTTACTTTACTAAATGCTATATTTTTGTTATATTTCTTTAAAGGGTATCTGATTTCTTCTGGCAAGCAGCTCCTTATTTATGGGTGAACTTGCTTGTTTCTAAGCTCATTCAAGGCAGGCCTAAATAGCCTTTATGCAAGAGATAATCTAAGTCATTTCTCTGTTGTGGATCTTCTGGAATCTCTTCTAAATGTTCCATTACTGGGTGAGTTCTTTCCACTGTGGCTGGAGAAAACCAAAAGTATTCTCAGCTCTGTGTGATGCTAGAGTTCTCTGATACTCTACTCTTTCCTCAGAGGGTGTTGTTGCCTGGCCCCCTGAGGTTTTATCCTATGCACGTGCAGTCTGATATCAAAGACTTGAAGGTCTTGCGTGCAGATTTCTGGAATTCTCTCTCTTCATAGCTTCCTCCTCTTGGATACTCTGTATTTCACATTCTAACGGCTTAGCCTCCCCGCCTTCCAATTTTTATCTTCAACCAAAGATAACTGGCTTCAGTTGGAGTTTCCTTTCTCTGCACCACTATCCAGAAATTCCCTCCTAACAGAAGAATCGCCTCATTTATTTAACTTCTTTCAAGGTTTGCAGCCATGTATTGCCTGTTGTCTGGTATCTGAAAATATAAGAAGTAGAAAGTTGTATATATAGTGTACTATCATTTTATTAAGTGACACATACACAGTGCGCGCGTGCGTGTGTGTGTGTGCATTTGTATTACAAAATTCAATGGAAATATAACATGTTACCTAAAAAAAAAAAAGTTACCTGGATCTCTGATTCCAGCCATAAAAGAGAAAGAGGACCTAGAATTATCCTTTCAGTGTAAATCACTAGAAAATTAGAAAAAAAATGGTTATGTATAGAATAGTCAACATTCCTTTTTATGGTTACATGGTAGTTACTCTATTTAGTGGATATATCAGAGTTTATTAAACCAGTTCCTGATAGATTAAAGCTTGGGTGATTTAAACTTTTTTTTTTTGCTATTGTAAATAGTACCAAATAGTACCAAAATGAACAACCTTGTAAAAATATCTTGCACAATTTTACCAATGTATATTTGAAATACGTTTTTAGAAGTGGGGTTGCTGGCATAAAGGGTAAGTTTTTATATAATTTTGCTAGTTATCGACAAATTTTCCTTTGCAGGTATTTTATCATTTTTTAATTCCCACCAGAAATGAATGAATGTCCACTTTCTTACAGAGTGTTTTGTCAAACTTCTGGATTTTTGCCAACATCTTAGGTGAAAAGTGGAATGCTAGTCTAATTTTAATTTATATTTGTCATTATGAATTATTTCTCACTGAACATTTTATATGAGTAAATACTCATACTTTTTATGAGTAAAAGACACTTTATGAATCACCTATGGCTTCCCATTGCTCATTTTCTATAGTTTTTTTTTATCTTTTCTCTATTTTTAGAAATTCATTTTATGAGCTGTGAATCAGTCGTAGATATTTTTCTGTTTGTCTGTCTAGTTTGCTTATGATATCTTTTCCCATGTAAAGATTTTTATTTCTATGTTATCAAGTTTATCTATTTTTTCCTTTCTTGCTTTTGGATTTTGAGTCATGGTCCTGAAAGTTTTTCTTGCTCCTAGGTTGAAAAGAATGTACCCATATATTTACTGAGTACTCATATAGCTTCATTTTTTATAATTAAATCTCATCGCCATTTGGAATTTTTCTTGGTGTATGGTATGGGGAATGAATCCAATTTTATCTTTTCCATATGGCTTTGCAGTTATTCCAACAAGACTTTTTAAAGTCCTTCTTTTGCAATCGTCTAAAAGGCTGTTTTTATCTTATACTAAATTTTCATATGGAATTGAATCTATTTCAGATTTTCTATTCTGTCTCATTGATTTATTTATTCATGAACCAGCACTATTAATTTTAGAGGACTTACATCTTTAACAACTGTCATGTTCAGAAAATAATCATAATAGTTGTGACAAAGTCACAGGTACCATTGCTGTGGAGTGACCTAGGCCGTAGCTCCTGGGCTTTGAGGGCTCTTGGTTACTGTATTTTTGAGCCTGGATCCCAGCCTTGCTTTGATGTCTTGAGCCCTAATAGCTTTGCCAAAAAGACTGCATTTTTAGTTTTGGTAGTCAGAGCTGGTTTCTGATGCTGACACAAAAACTCTTACTATGGCCCTGTGTGTATATTTTTCATGAGTTGTTTATCTAAATTAAAGGGATGCCTTTAATAGTAAGATTTTTAGTCAAAGTTGGGAGGGGGAAGAAGGAGGCGAGACTCTGACAGTTTGGAGACGGGAGGAGCAGGGCAGCGGGGGGCGATTTTAAACAGAGGAGGCGTTGGTGTTCCTTTCACAAAATGTGGCAAGAGCCACTTCTCTACATTAAAATCGCCTTAACTTCCTAGGGCATAAAGAGAAATGAAAACGTCGGCAAGGGTGCTTTTAGCAGAAGCATATCCAAGATTCCGCCAAAAATCATTCCCACTAGAGGAGACATGAGATGCATCAAGATCACTGCTGCTTCCCTAGTCCAGGGTTGGAATATTGTAGAAGCTTCTCCACTTTCTTTTGTGTTTAGCTGCAGGCCCAGATGCCGACATCAGTGAGAGTTTTCTTTCTAAAATATAGATTGGATCATATTACTCCTCTGCTCGAAATCCTTGAATGTCTCTTTTTCTCAGGGGATGAAGTTAAATTTATCTTTCACCAAGATGCTTCAAAATCTGGTCTCAGCCTTGGTTTCCAAACTTGTTTTTTAACAACCACCGCATCACACATGCACTATAGTAGTAGTAATAAGAGTAATTTTAAAGTAATAAGAGGTAGTAGTGGTGGCGATTGTCTAAGTAGCAACACAGACAGCATCCACCCCTGTTGACTTTAGTCTCAGATCAGTCCCCAGGACTTGACTCTCCCTGGCTTCCAGTGAAAGGGCTTTACACACACAACTACGATACACAGCTTCCGGAATAGAATGGTCTTTTGACACGATATTTTAATTCCAAGTTTGACGAAAAGACTGCTTCTAGTTCTCATTGCCCTTCTTTTAAACTTTATGCAGCTGTGAAATGAAATGGTTGCACGTCTTCACACAAGAGCAAAAAAAAAAAAAAGGAAGCTGTTTGATGTTTTCTGAAGTGATGATCTTATGCCTTCATTACGATAAGGAGCCGTGGATAATAGCAGAGGCTCTGGATTGAAACCCTGGTTTTATTACGCACTCCTTGTTTGATGCTGGGTAACCTTTTCCCTCTGGGCTTCTTATCTGGATGGAAGACTGGAGATATACATAGAAAGCAGTTAGCGCAGTGCTGGGCATTTACTTTTTCTTTTCTTTTCTTTTCTTTTCTTTTTTTAATAAGATTTTATTTATTTATTTGACAGAGAGACACACAGCAAGAGAGGGAACACAAGCAGGGGAGCAGCTGAGGGAGAGGGAGAAGCAGGCTTCCTGCCGAGCAGGAAGCCTCATGTGGGGCTGGATCCCATGACCCTAGTATCATGAGCTAAGCCGAGAGAGTGGACGCTTAATGACTGAGCCACCCAGACGCCCCGGCACTTACTTTTTCAACTGGGAATGTCCCTAAGACACATTTGACCATGTTATTACTAGACAATGAACTTAGCGTCCGTTACGGTGGTAGTAACTTACTCGTGTAAGAAAATGAGCCATTCGTCTTACAGAGTTTCCCACAGTTTCGATTCTTCAAGTTGCATCTCCAGATTATTTTAACTTGTTTTGGTCCTCTGTATTTCTGGGAATTAGTTGTGGAATCTCACCCTTGGACTCTAGGGCTTTGATGAGATTCATGCTCACTGTTTTTAGTATGATTACCTCGTAACTGGTGGAGTGTTTTTCCTTCAGGAAGCACATACCTGGTTCTCCCTCTTGTCATGATGTTAGTGACATCATCACTGATAATCCATACTTGGATCCAAATTCATTAAAAGTTGCAAAATGGTGATATTGTAACTACCTCAGACTTTTGAATATATATTCACTAGAATATTTCTATAAAGAGAAAGTTCCCCCATGTACTGTTCCATTACCCGGTGGTATTTTCATTCTTTACACATTTCAATTTAGTATAAGAACTGGTATTTCAACTGGATACTTAAACATGGCACATTAGAGCTTCAAAGGATTTTCAATTTAATCTAATTCAACACTTGATTTTATGGGTGAGGAAACAGACCCAAAGAGGTTAAACTAGTTCTCCAATTTCTAAAAGCTCATTAGTAGTTATCAGAGTCAATAGGAAACAAGATAATTTGAAGTGGGTTTATTTACAAGAAGACTAATTACAAAGGTGTGGAAGAGGTATAAAGGAAGTTTCAAAAGATTGTGCTGAAACTTGGGGCTAATGACTTCAGAGTTATCATCTTTACTAGGTACCAGAGGATAAGGTGAGGGACAGTTATGAGGCCCTGTAGGAAAGTGGATTCTACAGAATCTGCCCTTGAGAAAAGCAGTGACTTCCTGTCGAGAAACATGGCTAGCCTGAGGTGACTCATAAAGTCCCCATCTCCTTCCTCCCTCAAATCCCCTGCCTGGCCTCAACATTGATCAATCCCAAAAAGAAAGCAAAGAAGCCCCCCATTGATTTAATTCATATAGATTAGCCTCCCAAGACAGAGACTAGGGGGATGTGAATGGAGAGTGGATCTGGAAGAGATAACTCAGGAGCAGATGGCAAAGTCAGGATTTGGTTCATATTCTTCTCCTCCTCTACCATTCTACCATGCATTCAAATGTTTGACTATATGCACACATCTTATATTTGTAGAAATAATCTTAAACCAATTTCAGGGTTTGAGACATTTTTGGGGGGGTTATTCGGATACCTGAAGACAGGGTGCTATCCATGTAAGGGTCATTTTTCTTTTATTTCTCTCCTACTTTTCGACTATATGATCCTCGCTTTTGTCCTTCCAGGTGTTGTCAAAAATGTAGTTCAGCCTTTCAGCTGCCTCATTCAGACTCTCAAAAACTGCCAGGCCCAAAGCAGCTCCAACTGTGAAAACACCCTCCAGATCCCTGGCCTCTCTTCCAAAATCTGGCCAGATAGCTCATTATCTCCTTAGTGCTTTAATGCCTTTATTTTAAATTTCAAATTTTGCCCAGCATTCTTAGACTTATTCAGTGAGAAAGTATTTCCTAATCTGTCATAATCAGAAGCAGAAATCTCTCCCTTAGGGCGCCTGCGTGGCTCAGTCGTTAAGCGTCTGCCTTCGGCTCAGGTCATGATCCCAGGGTCCTGGGATCGAGCCCCGCATCGGGGTCCCTGCTCCGCGGGAAGCCTCCTTCTCCCTCTCTGCCTGCTTGTGTTCCCTCTCTTGCTGTCTCTCTCTCTCTGTCAAATAAATAAATAAAAATCTTTTAAAAAAAAGAAAAGAAAAAGAAATCTCTTGCTTGTATTTCTCTAGCTCTTTATTAGGAAAATTCTTTACTCTACCTATAGGTGTTCTCACAGGTGTCCCAAGACCTATTTCTGAGTGGAAGAGGAATAGATAGACAGGCTGTGAGTGAGAATATGATTCTGAATGGTAGACTTTAGTTTTGCTGCCATGCCTTTTAAAAGTGCAAAGAGGTCATAGAATCTTTATGACATTATTCTGCTGTCATTCACTGACTGTGATTTAATTCTTGTCAAAAGCTTCTAGGGGAGCCTGCTATTTATGATAGGATCTAAGCAATATGTTACCTATTTCCTTGGGTTCCTTCTTTTCTCCATGCAGCATACTAAGTTATGAGCGTACAGTGAATTATATAATACCCTCATTTCCCCATATTTATTAAGGTAATATAACAGAAAGTATTGCATCTGATTTATATTATTTTAGATTCCTCTGAAATGCTTTCATTGAATTAATATTTAACATTATGTTCTTGGCATCTAAAAACATTAAATATAAACTTGAAAAGCATAATTTTTTGCAAATTTATATTCAATTCTATTGTATTGCTTAATGTACGCCATATTGGATTCTATAATAAAGTCTTTTTTTAAGATCATATTTATTTATTTGACACAGAGAGAGAGATTACAAGTAGGCAGAGAGAAAGGAGGAAGTAGGCTCCCGGCCGAGCAGGGACCCCCCCCCAATGCGGGGCTCGAACCCAGGACCCTGAGATCATGACCTGAGCCAAAGGCAGAGGCTTTAACCCACTGAGCCACCCAGGCGCCCATATAATGAAGTCTTTACAGAATTCCATGCTGGGGGGGTGGGAGGGTAGGGATAGGGTGGATGGGTTATAGACATTGGGGAGGGTTCGTGCTATGGTGAGTGCTGTGAAAGGTGTAAGCCTGATGATTCACAGACCTCTACCCCTGGGGCAAATAATTTAAAAAAATGTAGAAACATATAATAAATCTTTTATGGATATATTAAAAAAATTCCATGCCAGGATGAGACTTGACTCTTTGTATGAATATATGTACTCTTATGTATTTTCTTTTTATTTTGGCAGCCAAAATACATGGAGCTAAATTTAGCAATAATTAAATTATTAATTCATCCCAGGTGCTTGATGCTTCTTTACTAGGCTTCCTTATTGATTTCTGATCATTTGAATCAAATTTACGTTATTACATATAAAACATTATATTGTTTTGTCTGTAGCCTTAAATAGTTTTTGGAATTAAGAGTTTATTGTATTCCCGTTTATCTTATCTGAGGATACAAAGAAAGGCAAACTTGTCACCTAAAACAAAAGCTAGGAGATCCGTGTCCATTTCAGGCTTAAAATTCACCATTTTACCTTTTCAAGAGCAAACATTGCCCCAAGATAGGCAGTGATTTTTCCCTGTTGATCACGACCATATTAGATGTCCTTTTGGATTAGAAAAATTTCTCCTTCTTTACAGACAAATTGCAAAGGCACAACTTCTAAGAAAACCAATTAGAGAAAAAGACTCATTCCTCCAGGACACACTAAGCCGGACTTGGCAAGCTAAGAGCAGTTTGGGTGTCAGTACCCACCCTGTCCTTCCTGCCTCCACACAGGCCCCACATCTGAGTTGTAAGTTGAACCATCTGAATTTAGGCATCTTTGAGTGATGATCAGCTATAAAAATGGAATTTCACATGGTTCAATCTAATACATGGCATGTAAGTTTCACTAACTAAACCACCCGTTTAGGTGGTGAGAGAGCCTTAGCACCAGCTAGAAGCCATTGTATTGCACTGGTGGTTTGGATGATCTTTAAAGTTATTACATCAATTCAAAGTGAAACAAAGCAAACAAAGTAAAATGAAAATAAAAATTGTGTGTATGAAAAATGGCTCTGAAAAGATCTAGAAGGGGTCAAAGGCGAAATGATCTAAAAAGGTGTAAGTTTTTGAAAATAGTTTTATTTATAATCTCAGATCTTATTTGTGTAGTAAAATGGAACTTGAGAATTTAGGCATTTTAGTTTTCCAGACGTGGTCCTAATGAATTTCCAGTGTGTACCGTTTGGGGCCAGGATGGGGCCGAGGCTTATCTACTGCCACAGGAGTTTGGAGGCTTGACAAGTTGTTGGAAATAATAAAAGGTGTATATCTATTAGGAGCCTGTCAATATTTTACTCCAGTATGATAGCTGATTCACTAAATATCTACTTTCCTAATGAGATCAAGTCCTAAAGCAGATGGAGAGCATATAGATCCCAGTTGACATAATTTCCTTACTATAAATTTACTTCTATCATTTTACAAACCTTTAGAAAAAGCTAATGCCGCTTGCTTCGTTGAGGATATGGTTGTGTAGCCGCTAGGTGTTTTTCTCGCTATTATTTCCTTCCTTCTTTTAACTCTACTACTCAACTGTTTTATCCTTCCTTTTCTTCTAAACTTGAATTTGCATTCATAATTTGCATTATTCTTCTTTACTTACAGAACTCATTAATCTCGGTTCCCATCTCTGAGATGGGAAGTCCAGAGCCGTTACTTTATTTCGCTGCAATTTTCACCGGTTTTCCCAATTAGAGCATTTTAGAGAAGTTCTCTGAGAACTTACACATGTTTTTGCTCCCCAAAGAAGTAGATGTCTTCCTTTTCATCGCTCTTAAGCAATCCAGGTATCCTCCCCCCTCCCCCCGCCGTGGTGCAATTTAAAAAATAGAATGTCACTTAATTTCCTCCTTTCATCTGGTGGATGATGTTTTGCGGAGTGAGGTGTATTCCCCTTATTCTGTCTCCAGAAAGCATATGGCGCGTCGGGAGGGGTAATTTACAAGAACGTAAATGAGAATGCTAAGTCGTTCAGAAGTTGGAATTAATCAATTACCCATTGGAATTTTTTTGATGGAATTTTTTTAAATGGAAAGTAGCAGAGGCCGACCTGATAAATGATGCCGGCCACTTCCCGAGCGCCGCTGTCGGGAAGGGATCGCCGTCCACTTTAGGCCCCGGCTGCGGGGCGCTAGTGGAAATCCTCGGGCTTTGCGCAAAGCCGGCCTCCCCGCTCGGCCCCAGCGTCTTAGCGCCGCTCGCTACCGGACCGCGCGCAGGGCGAGCCCGGCAGGCGCCGGAGGGGGGCGCCCGGGCCGCGGGCACCGCTGCAAAAGCGTCCCCGAGAGCGCCCAAGCCCCGAGCGTTCTCAGGAGAGACTTTTTTTGCGCCCAGCCGCCGTCGCGTGCGCTCCGGGCTCCGGCCGACTCCGCGTCGTCTTAGGTGGGGGCCCGGCGGGTGACGGCGGAGAAGCCCGGCCCCGCGCCGCGCTCGGGGCCCCGCCGAGGTCCGGGAGCCGCGGCACGGCCGGCGGGAGCTTCCCA